>OY747708.1:2330000-2782500 GCA_963556495.2 Valencia hispanica | reverse complement strand
CCAAGACCTCCTCTGGGACAATCAGATCACAATCTTGTTTTTCTCTGTTCAGAATATAAACCACTTGTTCAGAGGCAACCTGTGACAAAACGAACTGTGAGAAAATGGTCACAGGAAGCTGAAGAAGCCCTGCAGGGTTGTTTTGCAACCACAGACTGGACGACTTTTTGCCAAGCACATGGAGAGGATATCAATGTCATGACTGAGTGTGTGACTGACTATATAAACTTCTGTGTGGACAACATCATCCCCACCAGAACAGTGAGATGCTTCCCTAATAACAAACCCTGGATCACCAGTGACCTGAAGGAACTGCTAAACAAGAAAAAAAGAGCCTTCAGGGAGGGAGACAGGGAATTACTGAGGAATATACAGAAGCAACTTAAGGTCAAGATCAGAGACAGCAAGGAGGCATACAGGAAGAAGCTGGAGAACAAACTACAGAGGAACAATATCAGAGATGTCTGGTCAGGAATGAGAAAGATCACAGGTTTTAAGGACAAGAAGGATTGGATAGATGGAAGTCTGGACAGAGCCAATGAACTGAAAATATTCTTCAACAGGTTCAGTTCAGGAACTAGCTCAGCATCCTCCTCTCCTGTTCCCAGCCAAACAGACATCCCACTATCCTCTGATCAACAGCTTTCCTGTTACACCTCGGATGTTTTATCCTTCACCTCAGCCATGGACTCTTCTAATTCCACAAGTTTGACTTCAACCAAGTCAGGAAATGCTGCTACCCCCTTTGCCTCCTCCTCCCACTTGTCTGTCTCCAAAAGTCAGATGAAGAGGCAGCTGGAGAAACTGAACCGGAACAAGGCTGCAGGTCCAGATGGTGTCAGCCCCAGAGTCCTGAAGGCCTGTGCAGAGCAGCTCTGTGGGATTCTGCAGCACATCTTCAACCTTAGCCTAACTCAGGAGAAGGTTCCAGTGTTGTGGAAGACATCCTGCCTTGTTCCAGTACCAAAGAGAACTCACCTATCAGTCATCAATGACTATAGACCTGTTGCCCTGACATCCCACATCATGAAGGTCCTGGAGAGACTCCTGTTGGCACCCCTGAGTAAGCAAACAAGAGCGTATCAGGACCCGCTGCAGTTTGCTTATCGCTGTGGAGTTGGAGTTGAAGATGCCATCATCCACCTGCTTCAACCAACCCACTGTCATCTGGACAAAGCAGGCAGCACTGTGAGGATCATGTTCTTTGATTTCTCCAGTGCATTTAACACAATTCAGCCTGATTTGCTTTGTCAGAAACTCCTGAAGACGCAGGTGGAGCCCTCAACAATCGCCTGGATCAATGACTACCTGACCAACAGACCACAGTTTGTGAGACTGAAGAATTGTGTGTCAAACCAGGTGATCAGCAGCACAGGAGCACCACAAGGGACCGTACTCTCACCATTCCTTTTCACTCTGTACACCTCAGACTTCCAGTACAAATCAGAGACCTGTCATCTGCAGAAATACTCAGATGTATCAGAGATGGACAAGAAGCTGAATCCAGAGAGCTGGTGGACCGCTTTGTGACATGGTGTGGAAACAATCGTCTCACCTTGAATGTGAACAAAACAAAGGAGATGATTGTAGATTTCAGAAGAAACAGGGATAAGTCAAACACTGTTTCCATCATGGGAGAAGAAGTGGAGGTGGTTGAGGAGTATAAATATCTCAGAGTTCCCCTTGACAACAGACTGGACTGGAGACTGATCAGTGAAACCGTCTACAAGAAGGGACAGAGCAGACTGGACTTCTGGAGGAAGTTTAGGTCCTTCAAGGTTTGCAGCAAGATGCTGCAGATCTTCTGCAAGTCTGTTGTGGAGAGTGTGATCTCTTCAGCCGTCATCTGTTGGGGTAGCAGCATCAGAGCCAAGGACTTAAAAAGGCTCAACAACCTGATGAAGAAGGTTCTGGTTCTGTTCTTGGGACAACTGTGGAAAATCTGGAGATGATGATGCAAAGAAGGATTCTTCATAAAATCAAAAAAATTATGGACAACCCTGAGCATCCTCTTCATGAGACAGTCATACAACAACAGAGCGTCTTCAGTCGGAGGCTTCTTCAGTTTCGCTGCAATACAGACCGCTACAGGAAATCCTTCCTGCCCACAGCCATCATGATCTACAACAACTCCTTAAATAATTAATTATATGAGCTACAACACTTAATTTCCCTCTGGGATCAATAAAGTATTTTTGAATTGAATTGAATGACGTGGATGACATTTTCTGAACAAAACCTAATAAACAAAGTTTGCAGCAAAAGAAAAGAACTCAGTGTTTCGGCAGCTTTGCAGTTGTCAGGAAATTTGTTCCAGATTAGGGGAGCATAGAAACTGAAAGCTGCTTCTCCGTGTTTGGTTCTGATTCTAGGGATGTTGAGTCGACTGGAATTAGAGGACCTGATTGGTCTGGGGAAAAGCTGAGTTCTACCATGAGGCATGTGTGGATCCATCCTACAGAGAAGGAACATCTGGCCATGACTGATCAACCACTCAGCATTAACATACAGCCAGAGTGATACATCCTACGCTCCTCTGCTGGTCTTTGTTTGCGCTGCAGTGACGTGACACAAACAACCGGTTAAGTGACGTCAGGGGAAGAGACCGCTGAGATTGGCTGAGAGCGACCAGCCCCGGTGCAGCAGGAGGATGGTTGCTATGCTGGACCGGTTCATGTTTTAACCCACAGACTGTTTGGATCTGGCAGCGGAGTAACACCTGCTGGAGACCAACCTGAGAGCAGCAACCAATGAGATACCTTCAATATGTGGGATTCAGTCAGCAGGAGCCCTGAGGAACAAATCTATAGGATAAAAGCTGCAGATTTAATCTGTCATCAGAGAAGTTAGAAAGGTAAACATCCAGAAGGTTTGCTTTGCATGTAAGTTTGTCCACGTGGAGACATAAACAAGCTGATGCATAAAGAATGGCTGCTGTCAGAGGTAATGCAGGGGCCTCAGTCAGCTACTGGAGCATGGACACATTAGAAGGTCTCAGCAGGACTGAAGGAGGAGCTGGGTTCCTGCATCTGTCCTCCAAATGATTTCTGCTTTTCAATCACTTCCAGCCCAGTTGGTTTAATAAGTCACCATCTCTCCGCTGCTGTTTGCTGCCAGCAGCATCTGTGTTTGTGTGGCTCTGCGAACCTCCTTCCCCCTCAGCCATCACTCATCCTGCCTCTGTCTCTGCTCCACGTTTCTTCTCGTAAAAGTCTTCTGATGGCCCCAACCTGCTCAGGGTTTAGTGCTGGTTTCAGCACTAAACGTCTTACTAAATCTGATTCTCAGAAGTGGGTTGTGTCTTTGAGAGAATGAGCTGATGCCAAGAATCATTTCAAATCATTTCTTCACTTGGTTTATTCAGGTTCAGGAGCTCAGCGACAAAAACACAATAACAAAAACAAACATACAAGCTAGTAGTTAAATACATATGATACAGAAATACGTTTATATGTGACAAGTAAATAAAAGAAAATTATGCAAAATACTGAATTTCCTAAGTATAAATTAGCAAAAATAATAATAAAAAATCTACTTTATAAACTATCAAAAAATTAATAAATAAAAGGTAGAAAAATGTAATAATCTGAAGCTTTAAAATAGTTAAATAACATTTACGTGTTTTATAAGGGGCATACCTAAGCTTTTGACTCATAGCACAGAAATAGCGCGACGTCTCCTACGTGCTACGTCACCACGGTAACCCCGAAGCGGAAGTGAACACGTGGGGTTGAAGGCAGGAGTCGCCGAGAGCTCGCTACAGGTTGATATTAAGTTCACGGGGCGCGTGAGGCCGTCGGATCACCTGATAATAACTTTGATTTCTGCTCCTGTTCAAGAAAAGAACGAGTTTTTTTCTCCTGGAGCTGAACGTTCTCCTCCTCCTTCCTCCTCCTCCTCTTCATCATCTTCATCATCATGGCGGTGAGAGCCTCCTTCGAGAAGAACAACGAGATCGGCTGCTTCGCCAAGCTCACCAACACCTACTGCCTCGTGGCCATCGGAGGATCCGAGAACTTCTACAGGTGAGTCTGCCGCGCACGCGGTGCACGCGCCTCAGTCCTGGAAGCAGACACGCACCTGGGCACAGCAGGCTTACCCCTGGGCGCCGACTGGCAGGCAGCGGGTCGGACCGAACCAGAACCTGGATTTCAGCCTGTATCTATAGCTAAACAGAACTGATGGGAGATAACAGAGTTGTGTAAGATTCCCTTGATGTATGTCAATAAAGAATGCAATCATAACTGTGCGACTCACTGTTGGTAGCCTCATATCACTGACGGAACAGAGCCACCCTTTTTATTAGGGTCCAATTAATGTCCCCCAGGAAAACAGTCTGACGTCAACAATCTATCATAATCTGCTGCTGAAAACCTTTGAAACTTCCTTCAGATGCCTCCATTTCTCACACAGCTGTCGGCATAACTACTGGGGTTTTTTAAAAGTGCTTTGGGTAAAAAAAAAAAAGATAAATGCAGGAATTTTAAGGGGTTAAAATTCATGGATGTTCTTATAAAAATGGTCAAAGTAACAATCCAGATGCTCCGGTTTGTTTTTATTTTGAATTTCTCATCTCACTAAATCCATATTCTTCTCAGCATTAGAACATTTTCCCGATAATAAAGAACAAATATCCATCATGAGTCTGAGGCCTTGTCCACACGTAGCCGCGGAATCTCGCAAAACGAAGATATTTATCCACGGTTTGGCCCGTCATGCACACGAAAACACAGATTTACGGCACCGGAAACGAATCTTTCAAAAAACTCCGGCCAAAATGAAGATGTGCGTTTTCTCCGTTTTAAGCGTTTGCGTGTGGACAGAAATAACCGGAGTTTTAGGCTCCGCAACGTCAAATCTGCGACCTGTGTTTACGCTCAGTGTATTCAATTCAAATTCAAAATTACTTTATTAATCCCAAAGGGAAAATTAATGTTGTTGTAACTAATTATCCAAGTTTCTTAATAGATTTGTTGTAGATGCTGATGGCCGTGGGTTGGGATGATCTCCTGTAGCAGTCTGCAGATCTGCCTCTGACTGAAGACGCTTTGTAGTTTTCAGGGTTGTCCATAATGTTTATTTTATGAAGAATCCTTTTTTGGCACACTAATCTCCAGAGGGTCCTCAGCATCCAACCTGTTTGCCAACGATCTCACATTGCCCATTAGGATTGATGGAGATGGTTTGAACTTCCTCCTTTTCTCTCTCCTCTTTGCTCCTGCTCTGTATCCTTGGCGTCTCCTTTTCAACTCACCATGGTTTTGTGGCTGGAGTTGAGGTATTATTTGAGCTTTTGTGATGTTAATCGGTTGCTCCCAGTTGTAAACCACCTTGTTGCCATGGTTATGCATCATAACAAATGTCCAAAAACAAAAAACGCATCAGTAAAAATCCTTCCAGCTGCACAGCATTCAAAACCAGAGAAAACAGTTGTCCAAAAAATTGTTTCTGCCATCGTACTGAATTGTACCTTTAGCGACAAAATTCCGTATTAAAGTTTTTAACGACACACTTATGCGGTTAGAGTTTGTTGTTTTTTAAACGAGGTGGTGAGAGTATTCTTCTTCTTTTTCTTTATTGATGTTTTTTTATGTTATTGACGGATCAGCGTTGTTCCTCCAGCTGCTTCCAGGCTTTATGGAGCTTCAGTCTTTATATGTGAACATCCAGGGAGGCGGAGCAACCTGAGCTCTGCCTTCATCGTCGACTCGGTTCTCATGGTAACGCTCTCTCTCTCTCTGTGTTTAGCGTGTTTGAAGGCGAGCTGTCGGAGACCATCCCTGTGGTCCACGCCTCCATCGCCGGCTGCCGGATCATCGGCAGGATGTGCGTTGGTGAGTGAAGCCTCTTCCTCGCCGCTTTCAGCTTCCTCGGGTCTGTTGACAAGCTCCTCCTCTTCCTCCTCAGGTAACCGCCACGGCCTCCTCGTCCCCAACAACACGACTGACCAGGAGCTGCAGCACATCAGGAACTCGCTGCCGGACGGCGTGAGGATCCAGAGGGTGGAGGAGAGGCTCTCTGCGCTGGGGAACGTCATCGCCTGCAACGACTACGTGGCTCTGGTCCACCCGGACCTGGACCGGGTCAGATGATGATGATCCTGGTGCTTTTCAGACCTGCTGCTGCTCCTTCATCAGATCTCAGGAGTTACTCCTCTGTCTTCCCTCCTCCTCAGGAAACAGAGGAGATCCTTGCAGACACCCTGAAGGTGGAGGTGTTCCGTCAGACGGTGGCAGAACAGGTTCTGGTCGGTTCCTACTGTGCCTTCAGTAACCAGGGAGGCCTCGTCCACCCGAAGACGTCCATCGAGGACCAGGACGAGCTGTCGTCTCTGCTGCAGGTCCCTCTGGTGGTGAGTCCCGGTCTCTTCTGGGGTTCTGGACTGTGGGAGGAGCTTAACGGATGTCGCATCTCCTGTCCAGGCCGGCACGGTGAACCGGGGCAGCGAGGTGATCGCGGCCGGGATGGTGGTCAATGACTGGTGCGCGTTCTGCGGCCTGGACACGACCAGCACGGAGCTGTCGGTCATCGAGAGCGTGTTCCGGCTCAGCGAGACGGCGCAGGCGTCCGCCATCGCCACCAGCATGAGGGACTCCCTGATCGACAGGTGAGGGACGCTCACATACCGCCCGGTCTGCTGCTCCCAGCTGCTTCTGATTGGTTCACAGGACCGAGCAAAACTAGTCGAACCCTTTAAACCTTTCCACTTCAGAACCACAGAGAGTTTCAGATTTTATGGGACAGAAAAATCTAAAGTTGCTCATAAATGTTTAGTGGAAGGAGAACGATGCACGGTTCTGTCGTTTTTTCCCGATTTCACTAATTTTAAATTCTGTGCAGCTAATTTCCTTTTAGTCTTATTAGGGAACATCAGGCATCAGGGAGGAGGTTCTGGTCCGGTTTAAAGCAGGTCAGGTTCTACAGGGAGGAGGATCTGGTCCAGTTAAAACAGAGTTAGGTTCTACAGGGAGGAGGTTCTGGTCCAGTGTAAAGCAGGTTCTACAGGGAGGAGGTTCTGGTCCGGTTTAAAGCAGGTCAGGTTCTACAGGGAGGAGGTTCTGGTCCGGTTTAAAGCAGGTCAGGTTCTACAGGGAGGAGGTTCTGGTCCGGTTTAAAGCAGGTCAGGTTCTACAGGGAGGAGGATCTGGTCTGGTTTAAAGCAGGTCAGGTTCTACAGGGAGGAGGTTCTGGTCCGGTTTAAAGCAGGTCAGGTTCTACAGGGAGGAGGTTCTGGTCCGGTTTAAAGCAGGTCAGGTTCTACAGGGAGGAGGTTCTGGTCCAGTGTAAAGCAGGTTCTACAGGGAGGAGGTTCTGGTCCGGTTTAAAGCAGGTCAGCTTCTACAGGGAGAAGGTTCTGGTCCGGTTTAAAGCAGGTCAGGTTCTACAGGGAGGAGGTTCTGGTCCGGTTTAAAGCAGGTCAGGTTCTACAGGGAGGAGGTTCTGGTCCGGTTTAAAGCAGGTCAGGTTCTACAGGGAGGAGGTTCTGGTCCGGTTTAAAGCAGGTCAGGTTCTACAGGGAGGAGGTTCTGGTCCGGTTTAAAGCAGGTCAGGTTCTACAGGGAGGAGGTTCTGGTCCGGTTTAAAGCGGGGTCAGGTTCTCTGAACATCTTGAATTTGTCCACCAGATCTTTACGGAAGAACGGCGACAAGAAAGTCATGTAGAAGGAAGAACTCTGTTCGGATGAGAACGTTTTTGTTCTACAAGCTATATGATGTTTGGAGGAAAACCAATAAACCCCCAAACTAGCAGTGGACGATATAAACGGCATAAAGTAGAAATGATATAAATTTAGCCAGCAGTACAGATATTTACTATACGGCTCTACTGCGATTGCTCATTTTAATGATGTCATCAAGCTGTGCGTACGTATGTTTGTACCAGGTACGCAAAGAGGATAAATCCTGATGTTCAGAGTTCGTCTTACGTTAGATATTGCGAGTTAAAATGTTGTTTTCCATTTTAACAGAAAGAAAACCTGTTAAACTTGAAGCATTTTTAATTCAAATATGTGAAGGCATTTTATGCTAAATTAAATGAATAAAAAGTAAGCAGGAAAGGAGATAATTTTGAGCTTTATGTTTTCTTAACATTTAGCTTTTATTTTATGTAAACCTTTATTTATGTTGTGTGAATTTTTATTGCATGTTTTGGAGGAAAAAATGAATTTCAAGAAGAAAAAAGCATTTTTCACAATAATAACTTTTCTGAAGTATCTGGAAAAGTTAGATTCTTGATTAAACAAGTCATTTTGACATGTACAAAGAAAATAATATATCGCAAAACATATGCTTAGATTATATCCCTGTATAGATCTGAGGCCTACCCCGAACACACCACCCCCATGGTAAAACATGGTGGTGGCGGCATCATGATGTGGGACATGGAAGCTGATCAGACGGAGATAAATCCAGGACCAACTTTGTTTTCCGTCGCGTTGAATCCCAATAAACTGCCGGAGGTTTTCAGCTCCAACGGGTCAGAATGTGAAAAATGCCGACTTCAGCCGATTCCTGCAGACTGAGAGTTTCTGCAGGCGACGCATCACAGAACCCGGTTCTGTTGTGTGTCCATCAGAACTGCAGACGGAGGGTCCTAGCAGTTCTCCAGAACTTCCTCGGGATCCTGGTTCCGACTGCTGGGGGTTAAAATTTCACATTAACCAAAAGTAGCTCAGAGAGGTTCTGCTTCAGAACCTAAAGTAGAGGAAGAAAGTTCTGAGAAGAGGCTCGGTTCCATCAGAACCTCTGCTGTCGTGAGCCTTCCTTCCAGCCCAGCTCTGAACCCATCAGAACCGATCCCACTTTTCCCAGCTTTCAGAGATGCTTTTCCTGGTTTTGAATCATCCGAGTGTTGCTGAGACCAAAGCTGGACATCTCCTCTGGGAAACTCTCAGCCTGGGAGAGCCTGAGGGGGGCGCCAGAGAGCCACATGGACCTTCTCTGGCCTCAGGGGTTATATCATCAAATGTTCACAAAGTAAAGCTGCATTCGGTTCATCATCAGCTTCTATAATGAGATAATAAGGGGGAAAACATCTTGGTTTATTAATGTTTCATCCATTCATGCAGTTTTTCTGCAGCCAAACGGTTTTACTGATTTTTGGCCTGGAGGCTCCCTGCAGCTTCTAGATGCTTCTCTGCTCTGAAACACCTGAACCAACAGGCTGGATTCCCTCTTGAGTGTTTCATCTGGTTCTGCAGGATCCTGGTACCGGGCCATTCATTTAACCCGGGTCTGTCGGAGCTGGAAACCATGGGGAGCCTAAGGCTCCTCCCCTTCCTGCCGGCCCATGGGTCCTCTGGCCGGAAAAAATAAAATGAATGGAAGTCAATGGAGCGCGAAAAGTTGTTTTCTGGTCTGCTTTGTCAGACATCCTGAATCAGATTCATGATGAACCTCAAGTTAAATGACAACTAATGATGATGCGTTTTCACTGTGCTTGTCGAGTGATTTGGGATTTATTAGATTGTAAAAATTCACAATTGAAATGCCTACAAATCAGAAGTCGTCATACATGACGTCACGGAGCTAACGCTAGCTAGCACTAGCTTGTGGAGCTTCATGCCGGCTCTCCCTCTGACTGTTTCTCCACCAGCAGAGCTCCACTTTCAACATTCATGGTCGTTTTCTCCACGTTTGACGCTCCTTCCTTCATCCTGGAGGAAGGAGGCGAAGCCGGCTAATCTCACCGCCATTTTTCTCCTTCTTCTTCTTCAGTTGTAGTCCACTAAGTATTTTTACACAAAACCTAAAGTAACTTTTGCTGCCGGTCAAAAATTAGCGCTTTCTCTGCATCAAAATTTGTCTTTAAAATTCACCGACATCGTATGTTCAATCCATGGCGCATTTCAAACGGGATCAGAAAATAACTTTTATCGCTCCATTGACTCTTATTCCTCTTTTTTGGCAGTAGGGGACCCATGGACAGGAAGTAGAAGGGCGGGGCTTAGGCTACCTATTGGGGAAGCTGCAGGAGTGTTTTTTGTTATCTGAGCGCTGCAGCGTTTAGAACATCAATTCAATATTAATTAGTAGGAATGTAAGAAAATATTGATGCGCCGATATATCGCGAAATTTTGTTATATTGATATTCACAATCAATTTATCGATTTTTGTTTTTTATTTTATTTTTTTATTTGAATGGAACCATTAATGATTAGTCATTTTTGTAGTAAATATAAAAGTATAACTGGTAGTTTTGTGGCTGTTTTCACCTTCTTGGTTCCAGTGGATCAACTAGATCTAGTAATAAAACTGGATGTTAAAGTAGGAAACAGGTTTGAGTGTTCAGAATGATGGGACAGTTTTTCTAGTTAAATTAAGCTTTAAAAATCACATAATATATTCTTACTCAAATTCTTGCCGATGCACATCCCTATTAATTAGCTGACTGGATCCTTCTAAGTGGATCAGGAGGTTTTCTAGAAGATAGAAACGAACCTGGAGTTCAGTTTTAGCAGGAATTGCTGAGTTTCAGAGTAAAGGTTTTTGATCGTAAACAGCTGGATAACTTTACTAAAACTCCGTTTAATGTTTTTCTCCCGTTTTCTCCTCAGCATGGCATAAAGGCTGCCGCCTCGGTTTCCTGCCATGATGAAGCTCCGCCCCCTTGAAGCAGCTGGACCTCATTTAGAAACATCTCTACCTGCAAAAGTTCTACCTTACACCCATTAACCAGATCAGAGACGGTCGGCGCTGCCTCCAGACGGGTGGAGGCGACCTGTTGAACAAGCCGAGGCCCGTTCGGATGAATTCGTTTCTCAGGTTTCTGAGCTGCTGTCTGAATCTGGGATGTTTCCTGGCGCTTCGTTCTGTTGCAGCCAGCGTTTCTGTCTGTGCTGGGATGTTTCCGTCAAACTCAACATGTTGAATGTTTCTATCTGTAAAATAAAATAAATTCACTGCTCTCTTTTAGCCGTTCTTGTCTTTGTTTTGATGCAAGAGCTTTTCACAAGATTTTATCCTGAAGTTTTAGGTTGAACCTCACGACGAGCTGACTGGAACAACGAAGTTCGGCCTGCAGACAGGAAGGTTCAGGGCGTCTCCCACAGAATCATGATGCCACCGCTGCAGAGCTTGCTCAACATCAGGTGGGTATCAGTGCAACTATATATAGTGAAATGCTGCAAATTATCAACTTTTATCAAAGAAAACTATCATCTGTTCATCTGGAGAAGATGCTTGACCAGTGAAGGATCCCGACCCAATCATTGTATCGGTTCTCTCCCAGTTCAAAAACACTGACAAAGATTTGGATCAAAACACCCGAGAGGTGATTGGTGGATGTCCAGAATGATTGAGCTCCAGGCATCAGGACTGAAGTGATGGTAAAGTGGCTCAAAGATCAGAACCGGCCTGTTTTGGACCGTTAGTCTGGCCTAAGAAACAGAATCCATAAAACTGAAGGGCTCACCATCAGTCGGGATCTGGTCCAGGAGGTCAGACAAAGGTTGAACTTCAATAAGTTTTTAGACTAATGAAATCTTGCACTATTCATCAGTTTAAATTGAAATCCCCGCTTAATTTTTTTCAGAATCAAGGTCATATTTGATGGCATTTGGCGACACCTGCTGACTAAAAGCAGGAACTGCAACGTTCGTTCTGTAAACAAAAACGAGAACTCCAAACATTTAAAGGCTTGTTTCTATGAATTTATTTACTGGCAAATGCTGAGTCAGCAATGCATCTATGTACACAAAATGGAAACAGCGACACCAGGTGGAAGCCTAAAGAAAAACACAGTGATACAGCTTGATTATATGACACACTTGGTTTACACATAGGTTAATGTTTTTGGTTTGGGGAAGAAGAAAAAAAACATCTAAACCGAAGTTTTACTAAATTTAAAAGAAAGCGTTTATGGCATAAAATCAGTTTACATTTCTATTTAAAAAAAGTTAAAATAACATGCAGGGTTTGTAGTGCAGAACAGATGTTTTCTATAAATTCATGTTAAAGAAGGCAGACTGGGAGCAGGTACAAAAACATGATTACAAACACTTTCTAAAAGAAAAAAAGCCCAATTTAACCGTTTGATTCATGTGCAAAAAAGCTAATTCAGTTTCTACATTAAATAGATTTTTTTTATGTTGAATGCTCGACTCTGTGGTGGTGTAGTGTTTCTACAGACCAGAAGGGGGCGCCGCCCTCCAGCTTTATTGCATCCTGACCTCTGGGAGATTTTCCCACAAGCTAAGTTGCAGCATCGCTATGGAAACTGCTCTGAACATCTATCATTTCTGTTTTTTTATTTTTAAAACACTAAGAACTACGACTGGCCCTGAAGGCAGCACGACGCGGCTCGCTGTTCCACAGAGTCTACGGCGTTACAATGCGGCGCGGCGAGCAGGGATGACGTGTTGTGCTTACTGCTGTGTGAGGCGAGGCGTTCACGGGGGAAATATTGCACATCATTACTGACGAGGACCTGGGGGTCAAAGGTTAAGCTTCATGTTGACTAAACAAACTAAACTTCAGCTAAAACTCGGAGAGGAAACGTTGAAATGAGCCGACGCACCGGGGGAACGGTTAGTGTTTGGAGACCATCGCCCTTACATTCTCTACCGTGATTGGTCAGTTCGTGTTCTTTCAAAATAAGAAGACCCTGCCTGTTGGGTGGGGGGGGGCGAAATAAAAGCAGAGCGCCCTCTGCTGGCGCCTGTAGCCTGCGTCGTATGAACTGAATAAACTAAAGAGTCTGAAGGTGGAGAAGATCACCCCCCTCCATCCATCCTCTTCGTCCCCTCTAGCAGCCGAAGGTCTCCTGCGAGGCGTACACCATGTAGAGGAAGCCGTCCTCGTCCCTCTCCTGCTCGTAGATCTCAGAGATGGGGGTGGAGACGGACACCATGCTGTGCTGGTTGACCAGCAGGAAGAAGGCCTGGGTGGGGTTGAGCTGCAGCCGACGCCTGCAGAGAGGAGGAAGAGGAAGAGGAGGGGGGTTAGAAAGCAGCTGCTGATGACATCTTAAGCTCCTGAACTTGATTATTTATGATGAAGCAAACCTCCTGCAGCCGTACAGTAAACGACCAGGCTGAAATATTAAAAGATGAATATCAGACATTAGGGAGGATTTTAGAGCCAGAAACATAAAAATCTTTAAAATGAGAAACATAAATAATAGGGATGTAAGAAAATATCGATACGCCGATATATCGTGATATTTTATTTCTCTATATTGAATCAATATTCACACAAAAAGCAATTTTTTAAATTTATTTATTTTTAGGATTTGAATGGAATCATTAATGACAGTAATTATTGTAGTAAAATTAAAAGTATAACTGGTAGTTTGTGGCTGTTTTTCACCTTCTTTGTTCCAGTGGATCGACTAGATCTAGTGATAAAACTGGATGTTAAAGTGTGAAACAAGTTGGAGCGTTTAGAATGATGGGACAGTTTGACTACAGCTAAATTCAGTTTTAAAAATCACAAAATATCGTCTTACTCATAGTATGGCGATACATATCGTATCGCCAGATTTTTACAGATACACTTCCCTAATGAATACAGTTTTCAAAGTGGAGGGATTTAAAGTGAGAAAATAAGGACAAACAAACAGGAAGGCAGAAGTGGAAGCCTGGTTCTGATTCTCCAGAACCATCCTCTCTGTTTCCAATCACAGGAACAGAACAAAGTTCCTGCTGCAGAAAGAAGGGCGGAAATCGGGAACGGGGAGTCGACGGACGGATCACGGAGGCTTTCAGTTTAACAGGCGATGAAACACCAGCTTCACTGAGAACTATCTCCACCTGAGACCCATTAAAGGTCGTATTTACCACCTCGTGTACCATTAGCTTAAAGGGACGTTTTAAAGCTAAACTACATGTTAAGGAGAGACCAGCTGTAGATGGACTGATAAAGAGGCGAGCCTTCACTGTACGGCTGACTGGTAACAGGGAGTAAACAATGCTGGTCAGAACAGGAGCAGAAATTACATCTAAGCTGCTGGAACTTTTTTTTACTTCAAATTTAAAGTTTTGTATCACCAGAGAGACGAATTACTGGCAGCCTGAAGCCTCCGTAGGGAGCTTTTAAATCCCTCCATAGGGTGCCTGTTTGTTAGATTGGGTTAAAACCAGAGCCGTTTTTATAGGCTGGTCGTTTCGTTACGAACCAACGCCGGAGGCTGGCGTTGTTGGGGATTTTTCTTCACGCTTTTTCACACAGATCTTTAATTTTACTCAAAGAAATTAATCCAACTATGATGAGACAACGCCCCAGCGTGACCTTTGCCCTTTCTGGATGTGTTCTGAAGATCCTACCTGATGATCTTCACCAGCTCACTCATGTTGACATGATCAGGAACCAGGAACTTGGTCTTGTCCAGAACTGGAAGCTGTTTCTCCCCCTTGTACCGCTCGATGATCACCTGCAGACGGCGAAAAGGAAACACCGTGAGTCAGTCATTTACTCAGAAATGATCATAGAAATAAGAATTCAATACTAAAAAAAACACTTCCTGTTGATAGAGCAGGAATTAGAGAAATAAAAGCATCTGGTTCAGATTAAAGGAGCCGTTTTCTGATGGGAAAACTGAAGTCATAAAACATGTTCAGTGAGTCCGCCATTCTCTGTTAAAATAAATACCAGTTCATGGAATAAATATGACCATTATGAATAATTTCAACATTTTTTTCTTCCATCTTTGGACAGACAGAATTGGTATAATTCATGAGAAAAAACATTAAAATCAGAAAGCTCCAATAACCTGGATGTATGAGCGAGTGGGAATAAAACGACGCTGCATCATTGAGAAAAGCCAATTTCCTCATCATATTTTAGATGGTTTCTGCACCAGCACCATAACAGACAGATGAAACCGACCCGATAAATACCAGTATGGGAAAAGTGGGAAAGCAGAAGACCAGCCGAGTCGGGATTAGATTGAGATAAAAGCAGAAAAGAAAAGAAAAACCCTGAAAACTAAAAAGGTTTCTAACATCATTTAGAGACACAGAGACAGATAGAAGATGCAGTAACTAAATTAAGCCTCTCTAGAATCAGACTAAATCTATCCGCCATTTAAGTGATACTTCTGTTTAAAGGAACAGTTCCTCCTTTTAAAATTACCCAGAACGACCCGAGACGTTTTCCCTTTAAGGATCGCCTCTGATCATGTCAGACGGACGACTAGATAAATCTGCGTCCGGGGGGGAGACTTACGGGAATCTTGTTCGGATGCTGCTCCCGGATCTGCTGCACCTCTTTGCACCGATCAGCTGCGGACGGAAAGCAGGAAGGGTCAAACACACAGAGTTTCCAGCTGCCTTCATCAGTAACATTAGTCACGCCAACAATCATCACATTTAGGAATACGGAAACACCCTTTGAAATAAAAAAAACTCCCGACTCATCCCGTCTCGCCTGAGGAACGCTTCAGGTTTCCTATTTTCTGTTCCTACAAACCCGACTCCAGCAGAACAGCTTTGAGTTTCTGTGCTCCTCTAATCTGGAACAAACATGGAGATAACTGCAAAGCTGCTGAAACGCTGAGTTCTTTTAAATCCCAGCTTTTTAAAAAACCTGCCGGCCCGTTTAAAGCCTGGGTTCAAAGGTCGGGAACCGGGGGGACCAACAGCGGAGTCTGAAGGAGTTCTGATGATCCGTACGTCCAGAACGGCGAACAATGTAAACCCATCTGGTCCGGACCGGGTTCTAGACCCACTAATAACGGATGTGAATCATTCCCACTGTCTGGTCCAAGAGCTTTAGGGGGAGAAATGTAGGGTCACTTTCTGTTCCACAGCCCCAGGTTGTGGTCTGGACTTTGACTAGGCCATTACAGAATCTCATGTCTCTTTTTTTTTTCAGCCACTCTGTTGTAGATTTGCTGCGGAGTTTGAACCAAGCTTCAGCATCAGCTTCACCGTCTATGAGACTTTGCCAAACAAAGAAGATCTGAGGGGTTCCCTGGTTCTGTGGCTGTAGAACAAGCCCACATCATGAACCCTCCACCACTGTGCTTTACACCTGGTTTCCTCCGTCCTGGTCCCGGAAGTCCTGCCGCCATCTTGTTTCTCCTCCAACCCCTTCCCAGCAGCCATGCTGGTTCAGGGTCATGACCTTTAACCTTCTAACTGAGGCCTGTAGAGTCTGAGATGGAGCTCTTATGGGAAACTATGTTAAAAAATAGGACATAAAAGATTCAGGGTTTATTTTCTGTAAAATGATTAACGAAGTCCTGGTTAAAAACTAGAAAAATGAACAAAGAAACATTTTAATTAAATTAGAATTAAACAAAGACTTTAATCTGAATAAAACTGGGATTAAACCAGAATGAAAACAAACAAAAACAGGATAATGTGCTGGTGTTATGACACACCTGGATGCCCCCTCCCCCAGTAACCTGCTGACCCATTCAGGGTCACTCTGACCCGACCCGGTCCGGTTCAGTTATGAGGCCCCTCATTGATGATCCTGTTTTCCTCCAGACAGGAGGCTGGATTAAAGCCCAGCGTGTAAACTGGACTCTGGATCAGCTGTTTGGAGCTGAAAGCCAGGAGGTTCTACTGGAGGTTCTCCTGGAGGTTCTCCTGGGTTCTGGACTCTCTGCTGAGGCCCGCAAGTTGAAGCCCAACAGGATCCCGCAGCCAACAGAGTAGATCAGAGCTAAAAGCTGACTCTAGGTGAACTTTAACCCCTGCAGCTCCTCAGGTTGTTTTCCTCTGGGCCAGGCCCATTATGCAATGATGAGACTCCGGGCTCCTCCCAGTCCGAACTGGGCCCCTCCACCAGAATCAGATTACAGCACAAAACACGGAACACGTGTGACGGGATAATGTGTCAGCACATGTTGTTGTCCCCCCCGATCGGAACCAGCTCAGGTCCAGTGGTTCTAGCCCCGCTGGTTCTGGTGGTACCGCTGCTGCTGCTGCAGGCCCCGGTGGCCTGATGTCACACCGACCCAAATGGCCGTAAACAACAAAGTGGACCCAGAAAGCATTAGAACACACATCCATCCCCCTGTTTTCCATCTAAAATGGTTCTGGTTGTTGATTCGGACCCATAGGGGTGGATGGTGGGGGGCCTTCCCCCGTTCCTCCAGCCTGGAGCCCCTAACGGTCACACCGGCCTACAGGCACCGACAGCCGGGCTCCAGGCCGCTGACAGGCCGCCGTCTTACCGAAGGTCCTCCGCTGTTTGAAGGGTCTGTCGGACGGCATGTCTGCTGCAGGTGTGTCCGGAGGAAGGTGCAGAAGCTCGGCGTCCCCTGGTCTCTGAGGTCGGTCTGAAGCTCGGCAACAGCTCCGGACCAACAAAGCCTGTAAAGCTGTGAGGTCATCAGAGGCTCTTAAAGGGGCCGCGCACCCTTTATTCCTGGAGGAGGTCAGCCCAGCTTCGGCTGGGAGGGCACGATGGAGTCCAGCTGGTAACTGCGGGTCCAGGCTTTATTAAACAGAACAGGGCCGTGTGTTATTTCATTTTTTTAGCTTATAGCACTGGCGTCTTTGAACTTACCATATATTCCGAACGTTCCTTGAATGCACCACAGGTGTGCGATGCGGAGTATTACAGACAAGCTTCTGCCTGATGTTCGTGTGTGAATTATTAGTCTTATATATATATATATATATATATATATATATATATATATATATATATATATATATATATATATATATATATATATATATATATATATATATATTATATTTATATATATATATATATATATATATATATATATATATATATATATATATATATATATATATATGAGTGCAGTTTTTTTTGTTGTTGTTTTTTTTTCTTCAGTTTTAAAAAAACAACAACTTGTTTTGTAAGTGGGTGAAATAAACCGAGAAAGGTTTATGATTGGTCAGTCAAGGTAGCGATCATGCTGCTTGCACATGCGCAGATCATTGCCTTTCTGAGCGTCTGGAAGAACAGTCTGGATCTGCAGGGAATATCAGTGACAAAGTTTCACAGAAAGTAGCTAAGGGTGATCAGAAATGGGGGCAGTGGCAAGATTTTTATGTGCCATTGGCAGTGTTACATACTTCCGGGTCAAATCTGCTTTATTTTTTTTACACCCTTTCTATGTACATATTCATGTTATACATCATTTGGAAGCTGAGATTTTTTCAGGGGCGGGCTGGCCAGAGGGAGGTTCGGGAGTTTTTCTGAACGGCCGGTCTGCTATAGATCGGTGGCCAGAACGTTTGTTTTTGTTCTCCAAAAGCAGGCGAGGTTGAGCCACTGTTACGATCCTGCTGTGTGTCTGCTTGTGTACGTGATTGAGGTATCTTCCTTTATAGAAGATCTTTGTAAGCGCTGGTGCTGCAGCTGCGGGTGATCAGTACCTCTCGCTGCTGCGCTTGATTCTGCTGTCAGCTATTTAGATATTGTTTGCTAGCTGCTACCAGACGTCAGCAGCTCTCTGCTGCTTTGAAAGGATGGTTGCCTAACCTCACAGTGCTCCCAAAAATAGGTTGCCTCGGCACCAGAAAGTTTGAGATATTCATGGAAAGGAATTTAAAAATTCTGATCCACGACCCACCCAAGGTACAGAAACTTCCAAGCTCCCAGGTTGAATTTCAACACCATCCTAACCCTGCTTGTGATTAAAATGATATATGCCAATCAATGATACAATCATAACTGCAGACAGAGTACACGCTTTTGTCAAACCACTCAGAAAGCAAATAAATGACAACTAACAGTTTGAAGAGACATTTAAAAACGTAGAATTGAGCCATCACCAACAAAAACAACGGTCCAGTTAATGTCCTCTAAAATTGTTAGTCCACAACCAGTCTTATGTCCGAAAACCAACTTCTGCTGCTGATCAAAAGCTGATAATTCACTTCCCTATGTGTATTTCTCATAGTTTTAATCAGAGCTTCTGTTAGCATACAAGTTAGCCCAACAACAACACGACACACTTCTTCTCCTTTGTGATTATTAAAAGCCTGCAAACAAATTGGTGCATTACCGCCCCCGACTGGTTTGGAGTGTGGACCAGAGTCAATACATTGCATGGTTGGAACTACCCCGGCGCTGTAATCCATCTTGGGCGGACCGATACCTGAATGGTCATTGGAAAATAGCGACAAAGTCGCTAAGTTGGCAACACTGGCTTCAGGCAGTGCCAGAAACTCTATGCTCTGCTGGTGATGTTGGCTTTTGGCGCATCCGGCTAGAGCGAGACGTTGTGCAGTTTGATCCACTGAAATCTTGGGCCATTCAGTACGACACACCTCTAGAGCTCGGTGGAGGTCTCACAGTGTGGCATGGAGCGGCCCAAATGCGTACAGTGTGAACCGGCCTTTACAGTTAAAAAAACAAAAACAAAAAAATAAGCAGCTTGCAAAGCTGTTGCTACATATGAAAAATAACTTCTGATAAAAAGTAGATTTACTGCCGCATATTTTTTTGAACTTTTGCCTGTAATATTATTATGAAATATCACTATTCTTACTTGATTACATTTTTCTCACTTACTGTGAGTAACTTCCCTGAATGAAGAAGAAACATCTTGTAACCAAAAATGCACCAGATCCACATACAAACCTACAGTTTATGTTAAAGAGTGAGACCTCTTGTTAGTACAAAAGCTTTGTAGTTTTAATGTTAAGGTACAGTAAACACCATATATTGTCCCTAGAAATACTGTACCCTGTTTGAATATATACTACATAATGTAAGTATTAGTTTCATAAGTCTTGTATTGAAAAAAATAATAATTTGGAAGTGTTTATTTTACCTAAATTTATTTTGAATTAATTTTTTTCATTTTAGCCTTTAAAATTCCAGAATTTCCACAAATGTTTTAAAAATATTTTCTGTCTTTCCCATGACATGATTTGTAAATATTTATTCAGATGTTATGATCAGTTACTCAGTGCTTAAGCAACCGTTTTACGGAATACTTTTTATGCTTGAGTAATTTCTTGGACAGCTACATTTTACTTTTATTTGTGTAAAAATATGTTGAAGTAGTGCTACTCTTACTTAAGTACAATCTTTGGCTGCCCTATTCACCTCTGATACTACAACATATTTAAAGTGAAAAGTAGCCATCCAAGAAATAACTTAAGAGTAAAAAAAGTAACTTGTTAAAAGCCGAGGTGGGTAGTATAGTTACATTTGCTTGAGTAGATGGGAGAAAATGCTTTTAGGAGTATTTTTACTATATTGTACTTTTTACTTTTATTTGTATGTAAGAATGTTTTAACCAAAAATGCACCAGACAAGGACACAAACCTACAGTTTATGACAAAGTGAAACCTCTTGTTTTGCACACAAGCTTTGTTCTAATTTTTTTCATCTGCTGAGATACTTGGGATCAGTTGAATGTAAGGTAAACACTTTATATTGTCACTAACATAGATACATTACCTGCTCTATTCGTTTCATAAGTTTTATGTTGAAATTTTAAAGTGTTTCTTCTGCTTCAAATTGGTTATGTTGTATTCATCATATGCATGAACTCTTTCATTGTACTCTTTAAAATACCAGAATTAGCAGATAATTTTATATTTTCAACTTTCGAATTTAGTAAAGAGAAACACTTTCCCAATTTTTTTTCCGTTAAAAACTTATGAAACAAGCCCTTACAATAGATAATGTAAATGCATGTATATCTAATATGATATAAATGAATTGTAATAGAATTGCTGTAATAAAAGCAACATAAAGTAAATGAAAGAAAAATAATACAGAATTTAAAATAGATCTACAAAAGAACATTAAAACAACTAAACTGGGAGTAAAACGGTCTCCATTTAGCATAAACTATTAATGTATTACTTCATAATATAATATATACTCAAGTAAAAGTAAAACGTGTAGAGTAGTAAAACTAGTCCTGAAAGTAATCTTTTTTTCTTCCAAAACTGTATTTAAATAAATGTAACTAGTTAAGTAGCTTCACTGTTTCCTCTGAAAAATATGGGGAAATACTTTAATCCTGGAAAGCTGTAGATCAGGAACACTTCTGGAGATCAAACTCTGTCTGTTTGGAGAAAAAAAAAAGAATTAAATCATCAAGGATGAATGAATGACAGAGACTTTTGCAGTAAGTCAAACATCCTTACTGTTTTTTCCGTGTTTATTTTCTTCTAACAAATGCTTTGCTGCAATATTAGAATCTATTTTGACGTTTCTCACAATGTTTACGGAGGAGTGCTGAGAGAAGCTCAGAAATGTCCCACATCTCCTCCAGGACCGTGAACGCACCATAGTGGCCGTTGGCGCTCGAAATTAGTTTGATCCGTTTCTAAGGCCGATTTCTGCTGCTAAATATAACAATGGTAGGACAGAGCAGCTAAATGTGTTCTTGGTGGTAACATGTAGCGTTTTTATGAAAATGTTGCTTTATATTCCAGAGTTTAACGCGTTTGTATTCCGGAGTTTAACGCATGCTAACTGTGGCTAGCATAGTTAGCATTCTGTTGGTTTGCTTTGCTTTCTGGGTCAAATGAAGCCAGCTGCTGTTTGTTGCTTCTCAGGCTGACGTTGAGGAAACGGTGAAGAAGATCCAGAGTCAGAAAGGAGTGGAGGGAGTCATCATCGCCAACTCTGACGGTAAAACTCAGGATTTTAAACAATAAATCCCTCATTTTATCCCAAAGGTCTCTGTTGGCTTCCGATTTGAACCCTGAGCTCCTCTGGACTCTAGTCAGAAATTTAAAAGTATTTTTTTATAATCCTGAAGAGGATCACAATAACAAAATAATAGCTATTTTAATCCGTCCCCCCCCCAATCGTCCACAGTTGAACTGGATAAGTTTATGCTAACGCCAGATAGAAAACAGATCACCTAAAAAAAAGGGATTTATTTTTTATTTTTTAGCTTGACAGGACCGTAGAAAAGATCCATCTGGAAAACTATAATATCTAGACAGCAGGAGAGGAAAATAAGAGATGAAGTGACAGGATGTGGTGGAGCTTTCACAATAAAACACATATTTATCACAGTGGCTGGATGTCAGGACCTTCAGGGTGTTCAGAGAAGCTCCTAATAAAAATATAATGATAATATAAGTGCTCCCAGAAACATCAATAATAATAGGAAATAAAATAAATCATTTAATGTAAGGAATGCACTGATATAGACATTTTTGGAGGGGTTTGGTCTTTGTTTTATTTAAAGGGACAATGCACCTTAATGAACATAGTAAATATGCCAGATATAGCAAATATGGTTAATATACATCTAGTCCCTAGAAGGTCAAGAAACAGAATTAGAAATACAGTAGTAACAGACTAATACAAAGATCATCCACACCACATGGAGTCAAAAATAAAACAAAATGTAAAAAAAAATCTGTCAAAAAAAAAACAGGAGACCATGTGACGTGGATGGTGATGCAGCGCAGAGGTGGGCAGAGTTACCAGAAATAGTACTCAAGTTAAAATAAGCATTACTTCAACTTATCTTTATATATATATATATATATATATATATATATATATATATATATATATATATATATATATTACCTGGATAAATAAAAGGTAAAAAAAAATAAATAAGTGAAAGTGCAAAAAAAGAGACTCGATTAAAAAATTTATTTGGTAAAAAGACTACTCGAATATTGAGTACTTTAGTATTTGTTTTGAGATCATAACTTAAAATGTAATATTTAGAAATGATGTAATCGGACAGAAACACAAAGTTAAGTGCAAATTCTACAGATTCAAATAAATAGAAATAAGTGACGTAATAATAAAATAACAAATATGAGTATATAAGTAAAACTTATGAAACCAGTACTTACAGTAGGTAATGTACATATTTTAGACCGGGGTAAGGAACCCCTATACTACGATGAAGCTTGTGTATAAAACAGGAGGTCTCACTTCAACATAAACTGTGTGATTTTAATGTATTTCTGGTTAAAACAAGCGTTCAGTTTCATTCAGTAAAGTTATTCGCTGTGGGTAGAGGAGACAGAAACGTTACTCCCGTAAGAGTAACAATACTTTCTAAAAATATTACTGAAGTAAAAGTAAAACTACTCCAAAAGTACCTTTTTTTTCTTCTTCATAAAGTTATGTTATTAAATAATATGAATATTTAATATTAATATGATATTAAATGCATAAAACACCAACAAAAATCTTGTTTTTGAGCCTGAAATGTTCAGATTGTTGGATTCCTGCTTTTATGTTCTCCTGATCTCACCTGGACGCTTCAGGTCGTCTTGATTCGGCGTGAGTTTGATCTGCCGATGTTCTCCTCAGGCGTCATCATGCGGTCCACTCTGGACGACCAGAACACGCTGCGCTACGCGGCGCTGATCCAGCCGCTGCTGATGAAGGCCAAGAAGATGCTGTGGGAGATGAACCCCCAGGACGAGTTCTCCTGCCTGCGCCTCCGCACCGACCAGAACGAGATCATCGTCACTGCTGGTGAGAGAGAGTCAGAACCAGCTCCAGAACCAGAACCATGTCTGTGTTTTAACACCCCGGGTTTCTCCACAGATAAAGATTATTTCATGGTGGGGATCCAGAAGCCGTCACCCTGAAGGATGTACCGTCTGCAGCTTCACATTCTCCATTTTGACGCTGTAAACTTTATCGAAGGTTTCGTTCAGACGTTGACGCCGACAGGATCCAGTTCTTGGTCCAGCTTCGTTAGTCAGCGACCAGTAATAATAAAATCTGCTCCCGACATCCATGGTTTTAAAATGATGCGGCCCAGAGTATCACTTATGATTAAACTCCCCATTTTAGCAGAAACGTTACTGTGTTTAGACCGTTCCAGTTCATGGTGAGTGGCTGCTGTAGTAAAGAACTCAAGCATTTTATTCCAGGGACTCAGAGGTGGTAGAACAAGTTTCTTTTTCTAATTGTTGGTTGAAAACTTTTTGCAGCGTCTCCTCCTGTTTAAAGCTCTGCCAGCAGCAGCAGCTCACATGGACCAACCTGGAGGTGTTTCCTCTCCTAATACTGAAGCCGTTTCTCTCATGGTTCTTTTCTGTTTTTGCAGCTTAAATATGTCTTTTTGTTTCTCCTGCGACTCCATATCGTCAAGCTCCGCCCCCTGGCTCTTCATCTGCTTCTGTGATCATAACTTGACGAAGGAACTGGTTTTAAAATGCTTCCGTTTTTTCACATTTTTAGGCAAACCCTCTGAATCAAAGCTGACATAACCTGACTTTTTACTGATTTTAGTTGATTTTTACATATTTTATCTCAGGATTTCAGAGATTAATCATAATCCCCCGAATGTTAAAAATAAAATAAAAAAATAGAAGTGAACCTTGGATTTATTGCAGGTAGCAGAATAAATCAGGTTTCTCTAAACCGGAACCAGTTTCAGATGGAGTCTTTGCTCCTTTTGTTTTTTCCAGCCTTGTTTTTTTTTCTTTTGCTCGAAATTCCTGAAAAATCCCCCAAAGTGAAACAGTCTGACAGACGGAAAATATGATTTTAGCTCCAACAAGGTAGACGACAAGCTGAGGGAGTAAAATAGTCTGTTGTTGCATTCTTCTTTAGATCTGTGTAACATTTTTTTAATGATCTGCACAGTTGTAAATGTCCCTTTAATGCCCAGTTGCTTCCACTTACCTTTACCTTGCTGCAGGTACACACCTGTTTCTCCACTGTGGGACATAAACTTAGATCTCCACAACTTGAGTCATTTACTGGGATGAAACCAGAATAGGAGGAGAATAAACCCAAAGTGATTGAGTGTTTTTCCTCCGTTAGTGTGGTAACATAAACTAGTTGATAAAGATGCTTTCTCACACACATGATGAATTAATGAACACATCAGATGAGCAGCACCAGGCTGATCCAGTCCCTCTCAGCTTCCTGAGGTCGTCTTCATCAGACTTTTAACATCCTAACGAACGTCGGACCTAGACAAGGTTCTGATTGTTCCTCCCTGCAGGTTTCTATGGCAACGTGCAGCCCTGATGTTTGGAGAAGTTCGGTTATTTTTAGGATCTGGTTAAAGATTCATGAGTGGGCGCGGCTACTGAGAAGCAGTCTTCCTCTGAAATCACCGAGAATTCACATTTCTTCTGGACTAAAAGTTTTCTGGTGAGATGAGAGGGAGGAGTCAAGGGGAAGTAGACGGTGCCAACTGGCAAACATGGTGGCGGAAGCATCATTCTGTGGGCTGCTTTAGAAATGATTCAGGACATTTTGAACAAATAAATGAGCGTTTATAAATTTTTTTTATTCTTTACGCTGTTGAAAACAACGAGCAGAGAGGTGAATGTAGTGAAGCTCACATGTTTAATATGTTAACAGGTTTCTGGGTCAGAACAATAAATAATCCAGAGGTAGCACCAAACTGTACCTCCGGAGTTCTGGACGCTTGGTGGACTCGGGACGTTCTGGTCCAGATTTCCTACTCGGTGCACGTCTCTTTAGACGGACACGTCTTCTTCTTTGTGCAACATCGGTGAAATGAACACAGAGACATGACAGCAGAGAATCAGGAAAGAGAAGAGTCGAAGAGCGATCTGGAATGATCAAACAAGGAGGAAGAAATCTGGATCCGCTGACAGGTTCTGTTTCATCCATCTTTTCAGAACAGATAAAAAGGATCTTTTCTTTCAGCAAAGCAAACAGAACAGTTTGGTTGTTTCAATTTAAACAAGATGAAGAGGAGTGGATGAGCAGGCGCGTCAGGCCGAAGGGTTCTGGATGACGATCAGGAAATAGTCCTTATCTGTGGAGACAGAACCCAGAGATTAGAACAACACAACAGATAAAAAAGTTCAACCAGGAGCCTCTCTAAAGACTCCACGGCTATGTTCTGGGATGTCTCATTTAGGGTTGTGTCGATTCACCATAAATCCATTAATTGTGATGTGAAATGTAAATATCGATAGCGATTCAAAAGTGTTTAAATATCGATAGTTTTTTATTATAATTAAATGGGGGAAAACAAAAGTCTGGCGTGCAGTACGGACATATTTAGGGGACGGACCGGCGGAAACATCATGGCTGCAGCGAGAAATTGACATAATACAGCAAATATTTTGCCCTTTAGTTGTGAAAGAATCATGTTGTGAATCATGTTAGCAGCAACGTCTTCTTTTCCCCGGATGTATTCACTTTATCGGTGCAGGTCAATCTGACGCAAAAACTATGAAAACGCTGCAGAGTTACAGTTACAGTTCTGTATTAAATTAACAGCAAAAAAAAAAAAACTAAGACTGGAGTATAAAGTTTAAGTGTCTTTGGGAGAATGCTGCTTTTTATTTTCTATTTGAATAGAAAAATACTTATTCTCTCAGAACATAATTTCAGGTTTTTGTGTAATTTTTGTCCTGTATGACTTAAAAAGGAGCTATTATTGTTACAGGTTTGTATTTTAATATAGAAGATTAATTATTTCTATTTCTATTTTAAAGTCATTTCTGTAACGGTTGACTTGTAAAAACGGATCTTAAGTTTATTTAATTTTTCTTTTTAACCCCACAGAGCAGGAATACTTTAAATATGTTAAAATCAAAAGTTTCCTTTAAGTAAACAGAAAATGATTGATGTGTTTAAGGATTGGACCAAGTTTCCTCTCTTATGGAAATCAAAATAGGGTCACTTTATATTATATTTACATTGCCAACAAACATTTCCTTTAGCTTTCATTTATAATATGACCTTAATAGGATTATGAAACATATTTTGGACATGCGTTGGTTTATATTTGTGGTTTCAAATAAACAAAAGACAAGACATCGATTGGTTTGGATGCTTCAATTAATGCATTAATAGTAGAAAGTAGCCATGGAAGGAATTAAGAAAAAACCCGAAATGGGGGAAAAATATACAACAAAAATAATCGTTTTATAATCGAATCGAAATCGTGAGGCACCCAAGACGGCGCACCCCCTAGTGTTATTCACCTGGAGCGATCATGATTTCGTTCTTCTTGGACCGGACCCGCAGGAAGGTGAGGTCGTTCTGTGGGTCGATGTCTCTCAGGGTGCTCCTGGCCTTCACCACCAGCTGGTGGATCAGAGCCGAGTACTGCGCCGTGCTCTGGTTGTCCAGGGTCGATTTGACGGGGATTCCTGCAGAGAACGTTTGTAGATCAACCATGTAATCAGATTACAGAAAAAGGACGAAAAAACGTTAAAGAGCCCAAGTCTGACTGAAGTACGATACAAAAAAATAAAAAAAACATTGCGTCTTAATCAGCTTACAGTGTTTTTTCTATTTTTATTATTTATTCTGGTATCATTTCATTTTGTATATTGATGCTCAGAATGCAGGGTTTAAATCAATAAGCTGAATAAAAAAAATGACTGGGTTTATGAGATGATGGAGGGCTGAGAGTTCAGTTTGGGTTTATTGTTCAGCAGTATAAGCTAAAATAATGGAGTAAGCAGCTATAAAATACTGTCAGTTTGAACTTTTGATTTTGCACCTCTTAAGTTCATTAATTTATTTTATTTTTCATTTTATAATGCTTAAATTCTTCTAAAGAACCCCTACTTTTCTTTTATTGGTACCCTTCATCTTGGACATTTGTGCATTTAAAAAAAAATAGTCTGCAGAATTCAATTTATTTTTTGTGTTAAATTTTTAGAGCACAGGGTTTCATTTATTGTTGCTTCGGCTCAAGTTTAACGACACAACTCGGTTTTAACAGCAAGTTTAGATGGCATTAAGAAATTATTTTATTCGGGATTTAAAGAGTTAATTTGTGAAAGGCCCAGAAAATAACCGCTTTTGTTTTTTTATTCCAAAGTTCAGTGAACCGGGAATTATTGAAGCAATAAGCTACAACTTGAAGCGTGTTCTTCAAGTTGCTTCTGAAGCAGCTTTCAGTTTCTATGCTCCTCTAATCTGGAACAAACTTCCAGAAAACTGCAAAGCTGCTGAAACACTGAGTTCCTTTTAGATCACAACTAGAAACGTATCTGTTTAGAGCTGCCTTTCAGTAACGTTTCATGTATCATATGTTTGGTGTGTGCTTCTTGCTTTATTGCTGTATATACTTTATATGCTTTGTGTTTTACTGATATTTTTACTTTATTCCCTTAATCATGTAAAGCACTTTGAATTACCTTGTTGTTGAAAGTGTGTTATACAAATAAAGTTGCCTTGCCTTCTACTGCATTTATTAAAAAAAGAATTAGAATTTCAGAATGTAACATTTTTTATGGATTTTTCAAAAACAATTTCAAGTGATTTGGTAAAATAAATAAATAAAAGAAAATCACAAATAAAAACGTTGCCGTTTTTGTTTCAACTTTTCACAAAAGCTGACGCAACATCAGGCATTTTTTAGGCTGCAACAATCACAAAAAAGTGCCGCAGAATCCTGGAGGGTCTGAATAAAACGCAGAGAGATAATAATATACAGGAGGTAAGTTGGGTGTTATTACTGATGAAGGTCCTACAAGCTGCTGGGTGATGAGACTCCAGTATCCAGTCTGGACTTTTACCTTCAGAGTTAACGATGATGATTCCCTGGACTCCTTTCTGACTCTGGATCCTCTTCAGAGTTTCTTCAACTTCAGCCTGAAAAGTAACAAACAGAAGGCGGCTTCATTTAACCCAGAAACCAAAGCAAACAGAACACCACAGCTCAATAAAAAAAATTAAAACACATTTTCTTCCGAGGAACTTCAGTAAAGCCAATTAGTAGGCACGTTACTGTAACTGTATGATTATACAGTAATAATACCAATAATAGATCAGTTAAGAAAACAATAACAGAACAGGACAGCAGTTAATACACATTTGCTAACATTGCCCCTATGTATAAGAAAAAATAAAAAAATTGTACTAATAGTGAATATGGTAATAATAAAACAAATTCATATAAAGATGAAAAATTTTCTGAACTCAGGCAACGCCCGGCTAGCTTCTCTCTGCTAGCCAGTTAGCTTCTCTCTGTTAGCCACATTTAGCATCAGGCTAAACCTCCGAATATAAAGCAGCACATCCACACAGGGGCCGATAAAACCACTTATCATTTATATAAATGGAACATTCGGTTATTCCATCCTACCATTTCAGCGCTTATCGGGAGAAATCTGTGACAGAAACGAAGCTTGTCTCAAAACAAAAGCTACCTAATGGAAGTTATCAGTAACCAAAACAATAACTTCCGGTTCAACTGCCGTTCTGGTGTTTTTTATTAAAATAATCAATATTAACATAAAATACAATTACATTTATTCTACCATACTGACAATATGATTCGATATGAAATATAATTAAATTCGTAATTTATCATAAGTGAAATATCAGGCTGTTTTATTATCTTTTTCCCTACGGAAGCCCGTTTCCGCCACTTTGATGATGAAAACAAACTTTCACATTATTATGTCTACATTTTAACTTTGTATCTTAATCCTGGTTTTGTATTTCATAATGTTTTTTGTCGCATAATCATGAATGTGACTGACGAAATTATGACTTTGCATTTCATAATTTTGATTTTTAAAGTCAATATTTTTTACTTTCTCTTTTATAATGTATTTCATCTCATAATAATGTATTTGAAAGTTGAAAACATGACTTTATGTCTCATATTGATGACTTTTTATCTCATAGAGATGACTGTGAATATCGAAATTATGACAGGATGCACAGAAACACTAATATTATTTATAGAAATCGAGGATTTCACAGATCTCAGTCTGTGTTTAAATTTAAAAGTCAATTTTTTCATCTCAAGTTGTCTTTTTATCTAATAACAAGGAGTTTGTATCTTATAATTATAACTTTTTAACATCTCATGTCTTTTTATCTCATAATCATTCATGTGTATGACAAAATTATGGCTTTGTATTTCATAATTGTGACTTTAAAAGTCAACGTTTTTGACTTTATGTTTTATGTCTTTTATCTCATAATAATTTGTTTTAAAGTCGAAAACATGACTTTATGTCTCATAATGGTGACTTTTTATCTGATTAAATGACTGTGAACAGATGGGCTACAGCAGCAGACGACCACCACCGAGTTCCACTCCTGTCAGCCAAGAACAGGAAGCTGAGGCTACAATTCACACAGACTCACCAACATTGGACAATAGAAGATTGGAAAAATGTTGCCTGGTCTGATGAGTCTCGATTTCTGCTGCGACATTCGGATGGTTGGGTCAGAATATGGCGTCATGAACATGAAAGCATGGATCCATCCTGCATTGTATCAACGAATCAGGCTGGTGGTGGTGGTGTAATGGTGTGGGGGACATTTTCTTGGCACACTTTGGGCCCCTTAGTACCAATTGAGCATCGTTGGAACGCCACAGCCTACCTGAGTATTGCTGCTGACCATGTCCATCCCTTTATGACCACAGTGGACCCATCTTCTGATGGCTACTTCCAGCAGCATAATGCACCATGTCATAAAGCTCCAGTCATCTCAGACTGGTTTCTTGAACATGACAATGAGTTCACTGGACTCAAATGGCCTCCACAGTCACCAGATCTCAATCCCATAGATTCACCTTTGGGATGTGGTGGAACGGGAGATTCGCATCATGGATGTGCAGCAGACAAATCTGCAGCAACTGTGTGATGCTATCATGTCAATATGGATCAAAATCTCTGAGGAATGTTTCCAGTAGCTTGTTGAATCTATGCCACGAAGGATTAAGGCAGTTCTGAAGGAAAAAGGGGGTCCAACCCGGTACTAGCAAGGTGTACCTAATAAAGTGTACAAACTACTCTCTCACCAAAAATATAAATTTCCTCCCCCAATGAACGCCCTCAACATAAAAACCAATAATGTTTCTTAGTTTAAGACAAGAGTTAGTTAAGCTAGTTAAACCAGTTAGGCATATAAAAAAGTTATTATTATTATTACGTCTGATCGGAGGCGTGTTTGGCAGGGGCGGAGCTTCTGGTGGGGGGCGGGGCTTCCGAGGGGGACGGACTTTGACAGAACACCGGGTGTCAGTCAGTCGGTCCGCCGCTAGCAGCCAGCAGGGTCCGGGCCGCGGCACCGTCCTGAGTCCCTCTGTGGGGTGTGTGAGAGACGAGAGTTCGCTTGGTTGTCCGCGGTGTGATGGAACTGGACAGAATGGATGAAAATGACTGGAAATACCACGGAGAGGGAAACAAGAGCCTGGTGGTCTCCCATGTTCAGGTAAAGAAGCTAAGCTAACGGTGCTAAAGTTAGCGTCTGATTCGCAGCTTTTTTATTTCACAGTTTTGGGGAACCTGGAGCCCCTTTGATCGGGTCTGCAACACCCAGCCTGGTCAAACCTGGGAAAATGACTCTAAAGGGATTATAAATAACTCTAATCAGAGTTTATTATCTTAAATATGTATTCATTAACCACGTTAGATCAAACCCATTCAGAAGCTCTAAACTTGGGCACCTGGTCTGGGTTAGTGTACAGTAAATAAATAGTGAGAGATATGAAACTTTCTTAATTTAGTTTAGGTCTGGAAAAAAAATACATAATAAAAACCCATTTCACTTTCTTTTCTGTTCTTAAAAAAACAACAAAATTGAGAATTAAAAACAAAAATCTCAAATAGTCAAATGTATTTACTATATCTGAAAGACGAGTTCAGTCATAGTTTAGGTAACATAGTGGAAGATTTAATGGATTTAATAGAAGAAGACAAATCTAAACTTATAATAGTTCAGTCCTTTTGCTCTAACAGGGAACACAGACTTACTAAATACATGTCAAGTCGCATTGACTTGGACTGAAACACATTTAAGTCTAACTAGCCTAAATGTTGGGGCCTGTCTGAAATATGTTGTGTCGCATGAATATATATAAAAAGAGCCAGAAATCTGACTAAGGACTCGCTGGAAATTAGGTGAGTAAAAACCTGGAAATGGGAAGTATATAGAAATAATTTTTCTGTTCCCATTTAGGTTTGAGAAAATCTTTAAAAAATAACATTAATTATTCCACACATCATCCCCATGTTGCTACTGGATGCATGTTGCATAAAGCAAACAAACTCGGACTTGTCCTTTCTCATATTTCACATTTAGACTTCATGTTTCATTTATGATCAGGTGTTTTTATGAGTCCGCAGAGATCAGATGTGACTGGATCTCATTGTAGTTTTAGACTAGGATTGACATCCAGGCTTTACAAAAAAACTTCCACCTTTTATAAGATTATGAAAATTACATGTGTATTTTTATGACTTAAATTGTTTCTTATTTTGTAACATCAGTTGTGTTTTGAAGAATTTGCATGAACTGCAGATGAATCCAGTCCAGTTTTGAACGGCTTCAGAAACACTGATATTATTTCTAGAAATCGAGGATTTCACACAGATCTCAGTTCGTGTTTCAAACAATCTCTGTTCAGTCCTAAAAAAAAATCAGTCCAGGTTTAATTTTTTCTAAATATTTCAGATTTTAGGATGGGTCAGATTCATAGAAAACTGTGAACTAGCCCTTTAGAGAAGCTTCGAATCGGAAGCTAACTTCAGCCCCAGTGCCGCTGCTACGGTTAAAGCTAGTTAAGTCAGGTTAAGTGCTTTTCATAGAGGAATAACTGCGCTTTAGTTCATTTTATGATATGAGAATATTGTTTCAGTGTGTCACTAAGCAGATAAACTTTGAATCTGAAGTATTGTAGAACTCAAACTAAAGTATCGGATGTGGTCTGGGGGCTAACGGGCTTAGCATCAGGGTTTCCCATCAGCTGCTGCTGCTGCTGGAAATGATTCAGCGGGCCTGTTTTTGACTTTTGTCTGTCTCTAAACCCGACAGGGTGGGTTTACTTCCTCCACAGTTTTATTTACCCAACCCCTGGTTCTGGTTCTGGTTCTGGTGTGTCCCCCCCAGCAGGCTTCCAGAAGCTGGATCCTGTTGTTGTTGAGCAATGAGTGACCCAGACCATGAGTCACAGTAGGACTGCTGAAACTGGACCACATTGTGAATCAGAGCTTCAGGACATCAGGGGAGGGTTGGGAACCGGTTTGGACGGTTTTGCTACGATGCATTCAGTACGACAGGCACCTTCGGGCCTCTTAACTGACTAAAAGTGTCAGATTTAGTGTAAAACAGAAGTACAGTGACACAGTCTGCTGGTTCTGGCGGCTCCTGTTCACAGCAGCTGGGTTTAGAGGGCGAAGCGAGCCGCTCTCAGCTCCCCTCTTCCTCTTTTTGATTCAGTCCTGCAGCTCTAACATGATGTGCATACTAAGGCCGGGCCATACGGCCTCGAATCTATATTGCGATATAATCTAAAGCGCGTGCGATAACTATATTTATTGCGATATATTCTTCTCTTTTTTTCTTTAATATATGTCAAAATGGGTTATCGCTTTTCAAATGGATTGAAGCAGAAAAACAACTTCAAAAAAGTTTAGAACGCCATTTAAAGAACATTTATTGTGCTAAATTCATTAAAAAAATATTCATATCTTCTTTCCAAAAAAATGTAACGTAAAGATGAAAGTATTTTAAATAAATTAAAAGATAAACGTTTTTGTTGTTTTTATACAAAGTTCATACACAGGTATGCCTGAAGAAGGTCGCAAGACGGAAAGCTTGCGAAAAATTGTATCTTGCACAGTGTTTGAGTGTTCAGCGTGTTGTGTTTTTATACATTTATATTTCTTAGTTCAGCAGCACCCCATAATAAGACTTTCTTGATGGATGAGCGGTGGCCTTTTTCATTTTTCAATTTTAAAAACATAAAAGTTCAAAATTGTCCGCTTTCCTGGTAACCTGTTTCTAAATTTAATACCGCACGTAAATAAACCTGCACATATTTAAATTACAAATGCTTCAAATTCAGTTTTTTTTCTGTTAAATCGAAAACAACTAATTTTAAACGTGTAATGTGTCGTGTAAAGACAAACGCTGAACATCGGAATTCATACTCTTTGATGACAGCTTGATGACATCATCAAAATGCGCAATCGCGGTAGGATGGTAGAGTCAAAATCTCTACCTTTTGGCTAAATTTATATAATTCCTACCTTTTATATCGCCCACCACTAGTGGATACATGAATAAAATAAAATGTTTAAACCTCATTAAATGAGCTAATAAGAATTAGTTCTTAGCGCTCACAACAGGAGCAAATATCCAGCATTTACATTTCCCACCGTGTGTTCATCTGCGGTTTAAAACAGGTTGAATTGGTCCTCCCTCCATCCCATTTCTAAGTATAGAACAGTTGCATTGTTAACTTGTGTGTTTAATTTCTTTGCCCTGCATGCTTCAGATGTTTTTCCCCCTGCTGCACCACCTTCCCCCCCGGCGGCCGTTAGCTGGAGCAGGAAACATCTGAAACACCCAGAGCCGTCCGTCTGACGACCGGCTTTAAGAGAACGGGGTTCATGTCTGGTTTACGCCAGACTGGCATGACGGAAATGCCGTTGTCACTTTGGAAAGAGCTTCCAGCTGCTTTTCGCTGAACGCTCTGATCCCAGATCCTTAGATTAAATGTTCTCTGTTTGCATCTCTAAAAAAGAAAAGTCTTAGATCTACCAGTTGGATTTTAGTTTGCATGAAGTTAAAATGTATTTACGCTGCTGATGAAATCAACATTTGATCCTTTGAATGAAACATTTTATGTACTTAGAGTCGACTCAGTAAGTGAATGTGGCCGTAATCCCACGACGGGAGCAATAAAACGGACCTCTTGTTAGACGTGAGGTTGTGAAACGTCTGAGTCCGTCAGGCTCAGTTCTGAAGTAATCGCCCTTTCCTGGAAAAGTTTGGGTTTGGCGAGCGCCGGGGGTGAAACTACGTCAGATGAAGCTCCACCTAGATGCAGGTTTTTGTTCATGGGAACCAGGAGCCACATCTGAACGATGAAAGGGAAAGTAGCCTCTTTGTCTCTGCCGCTGCTGTATGAACTGCATGTTTGTTCTGTTTGCTCCCAGCAGGCGTCCCGCCCTCCGTCAGGACGCTTTGTTCCAGCCGATCTTCTCTTGTCCTGACTTGTGCTCCGATGCAGACCTTCGGTGGCTCTAGGTTTTCCCACGCCGCGCCCCGGGTCGTTGCGAAACCGGGGGCTTGGTGTTCTTGTCAGCGTGGAAAACCTGGAGTCCCTGTCGAGAACCTGCCTTAGGAACCGGCCTGGAGATGCTCCTTCAGAGCTCTGGAGCGGTTCCGGAAGCCCAGGTTTTACCCTGACGGGTCGGGGTTTGTGTCAGAACTTCCTCTCGGTGTTTTCCCAGAACGTTTGTCAGGATGAGGTTCAGTGAGCAGCTGAGATCAGCTCTGAGGAATCCGACCAAACGCATAAACAAACAAATGAACGACTGACTTATCATCTCCATGGTTACCCACAATAATCACACGCAGGCCAGCTGACTCGACCCAGTTTGGTTTGAACGTCATTTATGTGATAAATTAATTGAGCTAAATATTGCAGCTGTGGTCACCAGCTAACCGCCTCATGCCTGGACCTGTTGGACATGAGTCTTCTCAGAACCGACCCGTCAGAGTCTCTGGAAGGACAGAGAGACCTTCCGATTGGCTAAACGTGGGTCTGCAGAGCATGAATGCAGATGAACGTCGACTACAGTAGTTTTCCATGATGTAATCCATGGAGACGCACCTCAACGGTGCCGGATCAGCTGCATTAAGCGCCAACATCTGGCAGAAAAAACGGTGGAGGTAACAGATGTAGAAAGGAAACCAGAGATCTGTATGTGTAATTAAATGCTTTACAAATGTATAATTAATTAAAATTTTTACTGTAGAAAAATAACAAGTAGAGTGAGTTGAATGTCAAACCAAACTTTATTGATAAACTGGTGGTAAATGCATAGACTTTCTAAAATGTCCTTGATTAGGTAAAATATCCACCCATCCATCCATCCATCCATCCATCCGCAACCACGTTATTTATGCCACCGCACGTTTTACTAAACAGCACATTTTTACTCTATTGCGCGTTAATTATGTCATCCCATGATTTTATGCTATCACAAATGATTTACATCAGATTACTTTTTTTGCGCTATTGCACTTTATTTACGTCACAGAGCATTTTTTTTCTCACTGTCGCACGTTCTTTATGTCACAGCACTTTTTTACTCTATTGCACATTAATTATGTCATCCCATGTTTTTATGGTATCGCGCATTATTTACATCAGAGCACTTTTTTTTTAAAGCTGTGTTATGTACATCACTACACTTTTTTTATGCTATTGCGCGTTATTTACGTCCCTGCAAATTTCGCTGTTGCACGTTATTTATGTCAAAGCATATTTTTTTACGCTGTTGTACGTTATTTACATCACTGAATATTTCTTTACGGTGTCGCACGTTGTTTATGTCAAGGCATTTTTTTTACGCTATCGTGCATTATTTACATCACTGCATATTTCTTTACGCTGTCGCACGTAATTTATGACAAATCAAAAACTTTTTACGCTATTGTGCGTTATTTACATCACTGCATATTTTTTCTCGCTGCCGCACGTTGTTTATGTCAAAGCATATTTTTTACGCTATCGTGCGTTATTTAAATCACTGCATATTTTTTCTCGCTGCCGCACGTTGTTTATGTCAAAGCAAATTTTTTTACGCTATCATGCGTTATTTACATAACTGCACATTTTTTTACGCTATTGCGTGTTATTTACATCACTGCACATTTTTTACGCTATCGTGTGTTATTTAAATCCCTGCACATTTTTTACGCTATTGTGCGTTATTTACATCACTGCACATTTTCTTGCGTTATTTACATCACTGCAAATTTGTTTATTCTGTTGTGCGTTATTTACATCACTGCAGATTTTTTGATGCTATCGCGCGTTATTTACATCACTGCACATTTATTTACGCTATCTTGCGTTATTTACATCACTGCACATTTTTTACGCTATCGAGCATTATTTACATCACTGCACATTTTTTATGCTATCGCGCGTTATTTACATCACTGCACATTTTTAGGCTATCGTGCGTTATTTACATCACTGCACATTTTTTATGCTATCGCGCGTTATTTACATCACTGCACATTTTTTACGCTATCGAGCGTTATTTACATCACTGCACATTTTTTATGCTATCGCGCGTTATTTACATCACTGCACATTTTTACGCTATTGTGCGTTATTTACATCACTGCACATTTTTTATGCTATCGCGCGTTATTTACATCATTGCACATTTATTTACGCTATCTTGCGTTATTTACATCACTGCACATTTTTTACGCTATCGAGCGTTATTTACATCACTGCACATTTTTTACGCTATCGAGCGTTATTTACATCACTGCACATTTTTTATGCTATCGCGCATTATTTACATCATTGCACATTTATTTACGCTATCTTGCGTTATTTACATCACTGCACATTTTTTATGCTATCGCGCGTTATTTACATCACTGCACATTTTTACGCTATCGTGCGTTATTTACATCACTGCACATTTTTTATGCTATCGCGCATTATTTACATCATTGCACATTTATTTACGCTATCTTGCGTTATTTACATCACTGCACATTTTTTACGCTATCGAGCGTTATTTACATCACTGCACATTTTTTACGCTATCGAGCATTATTTACATCACTGCACATTTTTTGCGCTATCGCACGTTATTTACATCACGACACATTTTTTGCGCTATCGCACGTTATTTACATCACTGCACATTTTTTGCGCTATCGCGCGTTATTTACATCACTGCACATTTTTTACGCTATCGAGCGTTATTTACATCACTGCACATTGTTTACATCACTGCACATTTTTTGCGCTATCGCGCGTTATTTACATCACTGCACATTTTTTACGCTATCGAGCGTTATTTACATCACTGCACATTTATTTACGCTATCGGGCGTTATTTACATCAGTGCACATTTTTTTATTCTGTAGTGCGTTATTTACATCACTGCACATTTTTTGCGCTATCGCGCGTTATTTACATCACTGCACATTTTTACGCTATCGTGCGTTATTTACATCACTGCACATTTTTTACGCTATCGCGCGTTATTTACATCAGTGCACATTTTTTTATTCTGTAGTGCGTTATTTACATCACTGCACATTTTTTTATGTTATCGCGCGTTATTTACATCACTGCACATTTTTTATGCTATCGTGAATTGACATTCACAACGCGTCAGGACTGTTTCCTCTCCTTCCTGCTGTCACGTCGAGGTGAAGCAGCTTCATCAGGTAAGATGAGTTGTAGTAACATAAAGAAGGTCCTCTGGGTTCAGAATATCCAAAGGTTCTGTTCTATGGCGGTTCTGCTGATGGAAGTCGGACTTGTTTGTGTTTGAAATCCTAACCGGACCTCTCTCTGTTCCTGCAGCACTGCAGAGTTCTACGTCTCCTCAAATATCCAGCGAAAGACTCCGAGAACCCTCCTCAGGTAAATCCACGGTTTGTTCTTCTGACCAGCAGATCTTTCTGTGGTTCTGGTTGGTTCTGATTGGTTCTGATGATCTCATGTTGTTCGAAGAAGCTAAATCTGTCTCTGTTGAACTTTAACATCTGAAATCTTCTCCAACCAGTAATAAACAGACCATAATAAGCCTGATTTTACTTATGTTCTCTAAACCGAGCTGGAGCAGAACCGTCCTTGCTGTTTCCCAGAGACCATCAGAACCACTTAGTTGGTGTCGGGTTCTGATGAAGGGGCAGGAGGAAGCAGAACTTCATGGGATTTTCCATCTGGGTCGGATCACAGGATTAAGGAGTCCAGTTCAAAAGTTACGATCCTTTCTGAGATCCAGAGGTTCTGCTGAGGTGGTCCGGATCATCGGTTCCTCATGCTCTCCGGAGGTCTTTCTGTTTATCTTTGGACCCTAGCTGCCTTTTTAATCCGTTTCCGGTACCTGACAGGGTTTAGAAGAAGCTCCGGTTAGAATCTAAACCCAGAACTAAGAATCGGGTCTGAAAGTCCCACTTTAGAAAAGAACCAAAGTCCAGAGAGAAGCGCTGATCCAGATCACCTGGAAACCTGAGATAATCTGTCTCAGAAATAAAGCCATTAGTTACAGCTGGAACCAGAAGTTTACATACACCCGTCTGAAGTGAAATCAGACCAAACGTCTCTAGTTTCAGGTCAGAATCACCAGAATTATTCCTGTTTGTTCAAAGCCTCAATAATGACAGAATCAGTCAGATTTATTTATTAACCTCAGAATTTACATACAGAATGATTACTGTCTCTAAACGATAAGGGGAAACCCAGACTGTGATGTCATGGCTTTACAAACCTCTGATTGGTAGACTGATACTTCTGATGTGGGTGGATTTTAAGACTACGCCTGGAACAAAGTCAGGAGAAATCAGTGAAACATGTTCAGGACCGACCTGGGCTGAAAGGCCGCTCAGCGGGGAAGAAGCCATTACTCCAAAAGAGACATAAAAAAAAGGATTTCAGTTCATAAATGTCCAGAGTGCTTCGTAAAACAGATGGCATCACGAGGAAAGAAGATTATGTGGAAATATTGACGGACACGATGTCCTGGTGGGTCCATCATGTGGCTTCTAGCTAATAGAAATCATTTCTGGATGATTCTGACCTGAAACAGGAGAAGTTTGCTCTGATTTATCTTCAGACGGGGAGGAAAAAGCTGGATGTGTTTTTTGTTATGTAAACTTCAGGTTTCAGCTGCATTTATGTGACTCAGAGGAGTTCAGTTCTGCAGAAATGTGAACCTTATTTTAGCTTCTCCCCTCTGAGCTTCAGGAAAACATCCAGTTTGGGTTTGATCATCGGGTCCTGACCAAAGTTCTGACTGAAGTTCTGAAAGAACCCAGAACCTTTAGAGTTAACACAGAAACCTGTGGGGAGTTTTCAGTTCCACTTTCCCTGCAGCAGCTGCAGTCCGGTATCACTTCTTCTGCACCTTTATTTGCATGGAGCTCGGCGCTCATTTTCATTTGATGCGACGACATTTCCCTTCGTTATCCACATCCTGCTCAGGTTCTGCCGGGCCGGTTTCGTGTCTGCAGGGCTCCCTGTTTGCATGAACTGGTCGGGCGGCGATAATGGTCCGGAGGTGGAGCCACCTGTTCTCTGCGAGGTCACGGAGGACATGTGGCTCCGCCCCGTTGTTGACGTTTGACACAAGCTCTGAGAACAGGATGTGTTGTTGTGTTCAGACGGCGGAGCAGGCCTTCAGGCAGATCCAGAACATCGTGGACTTCACCTCCAACGTCATGAGCTGCCTGCTGGGGGACAAGTTCGTCCACAGTGGGGTAAGACACAGTGGTCGTGATGATGTTTAGGAAGCCAGACTAAGCCCTTGGATGTTTTTTCTACTTTTACAAATTAATCATGATTAAGAAAATGTTGCTGTTTTGACAAAAAAGAAAAGTCAAAGAAAAACCTCTTTTATTTTGTAAAAAACAATAAAAACAAAGGGTATTTTCTATCAGAGTCTGACCCAAACATTTATTGTTTAGAGACACAGAGCAGAAGGTTAGATCAGCCGAGTCATAGGGGGGTCCAAAGTGCGGTTGGGGGCCCAATTGTGGCCCCCGGGCTGATTTTCTGCGGCCGATTGATGATGGTGGAGATATTTTTTAATGAAATGTTAAAATGCAAACTATACTATTTAATGATTTTGATTTTTGATTTATTTTTAATTTTTAAATAAAATAATAATAATTTTCAACAATTTTTACTGTAAGGCAGACCTGGGAGATCCTAAATCTGCAGTTAATTTCTTTATTAAACCTGCAAATGTTTTTTAAAAAGAAATTATTTAAACCCTATTTTTCGCTCTGAGAATAGGCAAGGCAAGGCAAGGCAATTTTATTTGTATAGCACACTTTCAACAGCAGGGTAATTCAAGGTGCTTTACATGATTTGGTGATTTAAAAAAAAAAAAACACATAAAAGAAACACACATTACACATGATACACAATAAAGCAAGAGAAAAATAAATAAAGCAAGAGAGCATGAACACATTTCATACATATGACATCAATTATTTACTCGAAGGCAATTCTAAACAGATGGTTTTTAGTCTCGATTTAAAGCAGTTCAGAGTTTCAGCAGCTCTACACTCGTCAGGAAGTTTGTTCCAGATAAGGGGAGCATAGAAACTGAAAGCTGCTTCTCCATGTTTAGTTCTGAGTCTAGGGATGTTTAGTAGGCTAGAGTTGGAGGACCTGGGTGGTCTTGGTGGTTGGTACCATGACAGCAGGTCTTCAACATACTTTGGTGCTAAGCCATGTAATGATTTATAAACTAGTAAAAGTATTTAGAAGTCTATTCTATGAGCTACAGGGAGCCAGTGTAAGGACTTTAGAACTGGGGTGATGTGCTCTACTTTCCTGGTTTTAGTGAGGAACACGAGCAGCAGCGTTCTGGATCAGCTGCAGCTGTCTGGTTGACTTTTTAGGCAGACCTGTGAAGATGCTGTTGCAGTAATCAATCCGACTAAAGATAAACGCATGGATGAGTTTTTCTAGGTCGTGTTGCAAAATCAGTCCTTTAATCCTAGAAATGTTCTTCAGGTGATAGAAGGCTGACCTTGTTATTGCCTTTATGTGACCCTGGAGGTTCAGGTCTGAGTCCATTACTACACCTAGATTTCAGGCCTGATCAGAAGTTTCTAGTTGTATTAACTGAAGCTGTGTGCTGACTATTGATCGTTCCTCCTTGGGTCCAAAAATAATCACTTCAGTTTTGTTTCTATTCAGCTGGAGAAAGTTATGGCACATCCATCCATTTATTTGGTTGATGCATTGATTTAGGGTTTGAATGGGTTCAGAGTCACCTGGTGACATTGTAATGTAGAGCTGAGTGTCATCCGCGTAGTTATGGTAGCTAATGTTTTTGGTTGCTATAATCTTGCCTAGTGGGAGCATGTAGATATTAAATAATAGTGATTTTAATAAAGCAAGCCTTCAGAATTATTATTATATTACTTTAATACTTTTTCATTAAAATGATGAAGGTGTTGTTTATTGTTAAGTTTATTTATTTTTTACTTTTGTAAAAAAGTTTTGCTCCTCACTGCATTTACATGGATACATTTTTCCCCATGTGGCAAAAAGTTTGTACACCCCTGATTTAGTGATAAATCAAGCAGCTCAGTAATTTAATGATGCCTAAAATCAGGCAGTTTTTATTGGCTAATAAACGTTTTTACCTTTTACCCCGATTGGCCTCCTGGCAGCAAAACCTTCCTGTAAAAAAAACAATAACAAACCGGCTTTAATCTGAAAACATTTATTCAGTGAATATTCACTGTTTATTTTTGTCATTTAATGACGTTAAATTCAACCAATATCATGTCATCAACCCACAACATGCAAACACCATTTTGTAAAACATCAGATTAATACCGGCTGTCCAGGAGAGATTATGATCAATCTGAGTTGAAACAAACAGAATCACTTAAACATCTAAATACTCAGAATATTGCAAACAAAATGGGAAATAAACCATAAATCAGGCTAAAAAGAGACAAACTACCCGGTATTATTTATTAATGTATATTAAAGGATTCTCATGTTGAAATGATGTAAAACATAGACAGTTTGTATTCATTGTTAACCCTCCATGAGCTTTGAAATGTTACTGAGCTGCAGTTTAATATCAGCTGATGAGCTGCTGTGAAGATCTGGAGCAGCTCCACATCATCAGGTTGAGGTTCTGACTGAGGTTTATTGTTCTAGAAGCAGTTAAAGATGTCAGGTTAGTTTTCTTTACCTCAGCTGAGTCCTGAATCGGCTCAGAACTAGACTAAGATGCTAAAAACAAGACGATGAGTAACTCTGGTAAAGTCTGGAGGGTTTTAATCACATGAGCAACGTTCTCTGGTCAGATGGTTCCTAATTTTAGATCCACTTTAGATCTGGAATATTTTCCATCTGAAGCTTCGTTCCATAATAGCTAAATCAGACTCTGCAGAACGTCATGGCAGGATTTCTGTGTATTTTCAGCTTTATGTTGATCTTGTTTTGTAAAGCAGAAGTTTTTTGTCTTAATCTGGTCTGCAGGAAGTGGTCCAACTGCCGCTGGAGTTTGTTCGACAGTTATCCATCAAGATCCAGCACCAGAGACCAGGTGAGACACTGTGATGATCTGGTTCTTCTCTGAAGCTCAGACCATCAAACTGCTGGTCATATAACTATGATCATGCTTTTAAATCTGTGGGGGAAGGATGGGAATGTGGTTTATGTGGGTTCATTTTAATTCTGTAAAGCACTTTGAACTGCAACTGTTTTATGAAAAGCGCTTTATAAATAAAGCTTGATTTGATTTGATTCCAGCCTGGCGCTGTGATAAAGTCATGGACATCTACAGCGGCTGCGCCCTCTGCCTGCCAAACCTGACGTCCCCCACCCTGCACCAGCCGACACCCACCCCGTCCCTCTGCATAGAGATCAAGGTACCCCCCTCCCCATCCCAGCCATGTTTCCCTCAGACTGCAGCTACAGTGGGTCAGAGTGTCACTCAGCTGCTGCTTTCTTCTGTTCTCAGCCTAAATGTGGCTTCCTGCCGTCCCCCAAACACGTCAGCAAAGACATCAAGACCAGAGTGTGTCGCTACTGCATGCATCAGCACTACAAGGTACACACACACACACACACACAAACACACACACACACACACACACAAGTCTGTATTTCTACCCATATTAGGAATTTATATTGACTTTCATTCATTTTAATAGCTGCATTTATGCCGGACCATAACCCTTACCAGTTTATTCCTAACCTTAACCAAAACATAATTCACACCATACCTCTAAACCTAAACCCTAACCCTAAAAAAGGGGGTCCACCATATTAGGACCGGGCTTTGGTCCCCATAAGGTCCATCGGTCTTCAAAAGGTTAGAGAATATGCCAGAAAAGGTCCTAAATAGGATAGCTTAACAAGAACACACACACACTCTGATGTTTTATCCGCCTGTTGGTGAATCAACGCCTCAGTTCTGAGACGTGCAGAATAAAAAGCTGCATCACTCTGATTTAAAACAAGAGTTGCTCTGTTTGTTCTTCACATCAGCTGAGTTTAGGGAATACTGACATCTAGTGGTGAAAATGGAAATGGCAGCGAGCTGAATCCCAGCAAACGTCTTGAAAATATAAAACTACATTCCTCTAACTTCAGCAGACTGCTGTTGCTGTTGGAGATTAAAGACTGAGCGGTCCCGATGGATCTGTTTGGTTTAAAATGTTAAAGAGTTACAAACGAAGAAGAAGAAGAAATGCACAGGACTTCTCCACTTAGCTTGAACACAAGCAGAGTTATGCAGGAACAAAACTCTAAATAATGTCCTGGAACCCAGGAGAGACATGTTAGCTAGAGAACCGACCAGAACCAGCCCACAGAACCACTGGGACCAATTAGAGTCCTGTTCTGGTTCCTGTTACTCACCAGTAGCTTCTGTCTCACCTGCTCAGGTGGCCAACGGAAAGTGGAAGAGACGCAGTCTGTACTGTCCTCTGGACCTGTTCTCAGGGTGAGTTCATTGATGATACATTCACTGTCCCGTGGGTTTTTAGAGAACCGTCCATCTCCTTGTTTTGGGATCTGGAGAGGCATGGCGTCTCCTGACCGTCACAGCCTCAGTCTGATTCCTTCTTCTTCTGCTCGTTCTGTGCAGAAACAGACAGAGAATGCACTTCGCCATCAGACACCTGATAGAAGAACCTCAGAACAACCTCAAAGTATTTAAGGTGGGAGGAGTAACTTTGCTGCTCTGGTGTTTTTGGTGAAACTGATTCCTGTTTTATTAAATCTCAGTTTTTAAATCATTGTCTCTGACGGATCATGAAGCTCTTTGGTTTTCTAGTTTACGGCTAATTGGACTGAATGTGTCTCAGTTTTATTCCAACTAAACGTATCGGAACCAAGAAAGGCTGTGAGGTTCTGGAACGGCCGGACTAAGAGCTGTTTCTGGGTTTCAGGGGGGTCAGTGTATTTACAGCAGTAAGGAGGGCAGCGACGAGTCGCCCGACATGAACTCTCTGCTGCACCACCTCAGGCCGTACTTCCTGCGTGGAAACAACCGCCTCAACGGTCACATGACCAACAAAGCCGTACTGAACGACTTCATCCAGGTAAGGCAGAGGTCCAGTCTGGCTCACGGGTCAGAACCCGTCTCCCAGAGTCAACAGGGAAGCTGGTTTTGTGTCTGAAGGTCCTGGTGAACGCCCTGCTGAGCGCCGCAGGAGGAGACGGAGGTCAGGTGACTGACAGAGCAGGAGAGGGGCGGAGCTTCTGTGATGCCAGTCTGTTCAACAAGGAGCGGATTCGCCACGGTCAGTTTGTTCCCCCCCCCATGCAGCCCCTCCACACACACACCCAAAATCTTTGCACTCATAGATATAGCATAGTCCAATAAATGTACGACACAAACAATCCAAACTGCATATGCAAAACCATGCTTTTTTTTTTTTTTAAGATTAATCCCCCCCTCCCCTTTCCTTAAGTTGGTACAGTCCACACAAGCTTTTTCAAGGCTGCCCCTTTTTAGCTTCAGTAGTGAGAGTCGCTTGGAGAGGGGAACCAAGCAATGTGTGATTTGCACATTTCTATGGTGATTGTGACTCTTTAAATCAAACCACATCAACAAATCACTAAAGGCAGCTTCATTCCGTACATTTCTCCAGTGTGTGCCAAGCACTGCGCCAAAGCGGCGCGTGATCCGGGATCTCCTCCCGCTTAAGCAACAGTTTATGGATCATTTTAGAGCGTCTTTCCAACTGCTAATCACTTAAATTGCAGAAATGTTCCCTGATTTCAAAACTCTGACTGAAGTGACTCTTGTTAGTCAGTCTCCAGTGTTGTAGCAGATTCAGCCTCTAGAACGTCATCAAACCCTCAAGAGAAGTCATCAGTGAGTGATGATCAGTTCATGGCAAAAGTCTAAAACTTTCATGAAAAAACCTCTGGAGATGTCAGGTCCATGTGAACCAAGAAGTTTTGAGTGCTATTGTTTAGTTATTTATATCTAGTTCCTGGGGCCACAAATCAGTGATTTTTGTCTCTGTGGGGAAAAAAATAACTTGGATCCAACTGCTTGGAGACAGAATACAGAATAAAATGAACAGATTTCACATGTTCCCTGGTCACTCCAGGATTACTCTACTAGACTATAGAGATAACTTTTCGGATTTAATGTCATGTTGTGAGAGCTTTGAAAGAAATCCACAAATTTTCCGTCATCTTGTGACTTTGTCATATTTCATTTTGACGTTTATTTTTTTAAATTTTGTCTTCTCTCTGTATTGTGAAAAGATTACAAAGATGTTGAAGAAAGTTACCTTTAGGTTTAACATCTGTCCACACCTGATCTATGCAGTTGTTGCTCTGCTAGTAAAAGTAGCCATTTAAATAATTAATTTGTTCCCATGTGTCCCCAAAAATTACCCTTTGAAATTTTACTGTTTATGTCCTCCCCAAAAATGAAATGTGATTTCCGTCCCTGTCCCCAAATCAAATAATAGAGGAACTGTTATCAGCTATCGCTATTGGCTATTCGGCGAAGTGTGACGCTAGCCGGTATGTGTGATGTCATCTGCACTCATCTGGTCACAGATCGATTCCATGTTAATAGAGGACCTGTTATGGTGAAAAAGAAAACATATCCAAGCACTGTTAAAGTGACAATCATAGTCAGGTTTATTAATATCATGCACGTTATATAAGAGCTTATAAAATCAGACACTCTTGAACAGGTCAGAGTAAAAAAAGCCTTCGGTGTCTCTCAGCTCAGATCAGTTTATTCTGTGAAAGTTCATTAGCATTAAAATGAAAACATAACATGACCATCAGAATAATAAAGTCCTGAAATATTAGCCTGTAATAATCATTTACCCCTATAGAACTAAACTAAAGCTTAAAGGACAATTATGCTGGACTTTCAAAATAAGACATAATCATACTCTACAAAATAAAAGACTTCACATTTCACACAGTAGATGATTCCAGCTTTGGTTTTAATATTACTTCTTAGACTTGGTCTCTCTCTGTTTGAAATGGGAGTTTGGTGCAGATTTTAGTTTGGTTCCTGCCTTGTTTCTCCAAAGGCTCTGGTTCTGCAGCGTCTTCCAGAACCTGATTCTGCTGATAAAAAAGGAGCGGACTTCCTGGTTTGTGGAACCAGACCTGAGACCAGAACCATTTCCAGGTTGATTTGATAAACCCGTCTGTCTCTGTGATGCAGGATCCCAGGGTTTACCCACCAACAGCGTTCTGTCCAGGATCCTTCAGACTCAGATGTTGGACATGTTGGACATCGAAGGACTTTATCCTCTGTACCGCCGAGTGGAGCAACACCTGCAGGAATTCCCCAAGGACAGGTAGAACCGAGGCAACCAGAACCAGCAGGAAAACCTGTCCCGACATGTAGACCTGGACTCTGACGTCTCTGTCTTTCTGTGTCAGGACCCGCCTCCAGATAGACGGACCGTACGACCAGAACTTCCTGGAGAAGGTGCAGAAATGTTCCATGGAGGACGACGGCTCTGTGGAGGACGCTGCTGCCAAGGTCACATGGTTTCCAGTTCTCCCAGTAACACAGACACACTGGAACATTTCACTGTTTATTGTCACTGTTTGAAGCCAACTTCCAGCCTCATGGAGAAAAGCTTCCCTCTTTAAACAAAGTCCTTCTGACCTCTGATGATCAAAGATTTAAGAGAAACTAGATCCACCACCCAGAATGTCTCCATGGTGATGAGGAGCAGAGATGAAGTCAGACAGAAACACTGAGAGTTATTGATGCTGAACAGATTTAAAGTGTTCAACCCTCCAGCATCAATGTTCTAGTTTCTTCTGTAGACCATCCAGGAACCACCACTGATCACAGGAGAAACTAACTGGTTTGATACAACTAGAGACCTACTGAGATGTTCCTCAGCTACAAATGAAAACCTCTGAGTTTTCTTCTGCAGCGTTCATCAATATGATCTGATTAATATGGTTTCATTTGGACTTTGTGTTCTTCATGCTGAGAACATCAGAGCTGCTGTTTGATCACTGAGATCTTCATCGGTAGGATCTTTAGTTGATTCCAAGTGTAGAAGTATGGAAACATCTTATCAGTGAAGGTGCGAGTGAAGGTGTGTATGTGTTTGTTAGTATCCAGATCAGAGAACGACAGCTTTCCTCTGTCCCAGTCCAGATTCACTCTGATCCTCTGGAGATTCTTCTGGACTGAGAGATCTATGGGAGGAGCTGATGGAGACCATGCTGAGTATTTACCTTTATAGAACCGGATACGCAACCTTCCAGACTGTATCTTTCCCTTCCTCTGGACAGACTCTGCTAACACACCAAGAGACCAGACTTTACTGTCTCCAACATCAACATCCCAGCTGTGGTTCCCTGAGTTAAAGCCCTCAGGACAGAAGGCCAGAGATCAAACCTCTCTCGATTATCAGGAAGCTGCTGTTCCTCTCCTAAAGTCATTCTGGTCAGATCTTCAGACAGGAGGAGTTCTGGGTGAGCAGTGTTTGGGTCCAGGATGAGAGGAGTGTAGGACACCATGTTCTTCATGTTGCTCCAGATGTTGAAGGCCAGGTTGCCCAGATGTTTGGCCTGGTCTATCAGAGCTCCTGAGGGCAGCTGTGGATCCTCCAGCAGGGGGCAGCGCTGGACTCTTTCCACTGCAGCCTTGTAGTTGTGCAGGAATGAGACGTCTTCAGCTCTCAGCTCCTCCTCTGTGGCTCTGACTGTGTCTGAAAGAGCTGCTATCTCTCTGCTCAGAGCCTCCATCTTCTTCTTCATCATCCCACTCTTCTGCTCCTCTTCCTCCCTCAGTGCAGCCAGCCTGGCCTCCTCTTCCTCTGCTAGAAACTGATGAAGCTTCTTAAACTGCTCCTTAATCTGCCTCTCTGTGTGTCGGGCCTGGACCTTCATGTGTTCTGCTGTCTGATCAAACTCCTCTTGAACTTTCTTCCTGAGCTCCAGGTTCTTCTTTAAAGGCTCCAGAGTTTCCTGAAGGTTCTTCTTGTGTTGCTGAGCAGCTTCATCGATGGGTCTGAATCTGTGGTTGGTGTGTTTGTCTGAATCTCTGCAGACGACACACACTGGCTGCTGATGGTCCAGACAGAAGAGTTTGAGTTTCTCAGAGTGCAGACTGCAGAGATCCTCTGAAGCTCTCTGGTCTCTCTGCTGTAAGAAGGTCTCACACAGGTTCTTCAGAACCAGATTACAGGGTGGTTTATCATTTGCTGATCTTTTCCTACAAACTGGACACTCTCTTGCTGGTTTCTCTCTCCACCAGTCCTTCAGACACTCCTTACAGGAGCTGTGGCTACATGACAGAAGAACCGGATCCTTAAAGACGTCCTGACAGACCGGACAGCAGAGATCCTCCTCTGATCTGGAAGCCATTTAGTCTCTGACTGAAGCTGAAAACACAGAAGGTCCAGTCAGTCATGGCTCCCCTCCCTCCTCTACTAACTTCCCTCAAAGTGACTCTGAGTGCTGTTCTTGGTCCAACTCGCCTTCAGTGTGTGGAGTGTGAGCAGCTTGAAGCAGCAGTGTTGGAGGTTTCCACTTTTCTCTCCTGCAGCTGGACTCACTCAGAGGAAGCTGCTAGTTTGGTCTGAAGGTGAATCTGATCGTCTGGGAGTCTCTCTGCAGGGACCAACAACCACAAACTGTTTCGTGCTTTAGTTCAGCTTTAACTGAGGTGTGTTTCATTCCAAAGTCCAGAATTCAACCTCTGAGCTGCTATAAAACTCACAGATTAACAGGTTATCTTGTTCTCTGCTCAGATCAGATCAGAACCTGTAATAAAGACAGTAAAGCAAGGCAAGGCAATTTTATTTGTATAGCACACTTTCAACAGCAGGGTAGTTCAAGGTGCTTTACATGATTTGGTTATTAAAAAAAACACATGGAATATAACATTGGAAATTAAAAGTAAAAGAAACACACATTACACATTTCATACATATGACATCAATCATTTACTCGAAGGCAATTCTAAACAGATGGTTTTTTGTCTCGATTTAAAGCAGTTCAGAGTTTCAGCAGCTCTACACTCGTCAGGAAATTTGTTCCAGATAAGGGGAGCATAGAAACTGAAAGCTGCTTCTCCATGTTTAGTTCTGATTCTAGGGATGTTTAGTAGGCTAGAGTTGGAGGACCTGAGTGGTCTTGGTGGTTGGTACCATGACAACAGATCTTCAACATACTTTGGTGCTAAGCCATTCGATGATTTATAAACTACTAAAAGTATTTAGAAGTCTATTCTCTGAGCTACAGGGAGCCAGTGTAAGGACTTTAGAACTGGGGTGATGTTCTCTACTTTCCTGGTTCTAGTGAGGAACACGAGCAGCAGCGTTCTGGATCAGCTGCAGCTGTCTGATTGACTTTTTAGGTAGACCTGTGAAGATGCTGTTGCAGTAATCAATCCAACTAAATATAAATGCATGGATGAGTTTTTCTAGGTCGTGTTGCAACATCAGTCCTTTAATCCTAGAGATGTTCTTCAGGTGATAGAAGGAAGACCTTGTTATTGCCTTTTGTGACCCTGGAGGTTCAGGTCTGAGTCCATTACTACACCTAGGTTTCGAGCCTGATCAGTAGTTTCTAGCTGTATTAACTGAAGCTGTGTGCTGACTCTTGATCGTTCCTCCTTGGGTCCAAAAATAATTACTTCAGTTTTGTTTCTATTCAGCTGGAGAAAGTTATGGCACATCCAACCATTTATTTGGTCAATGCATTTATTTCGGGCTTGAATGGGTTCAGAGTCACCTGGTGACATTGTAATGTAGAGCTGAGTGTCATCCGCGTAGCTATGGTAGCTAATGTTATTGGTTGCTATAATCTTGCCTAGTGGGAGTATGTAGATATTAAATAAGGGGGGCCCCAGGATGGAGCCCTGGGGCACCCCACATGTGATTTCTGTTTGTTCTGATGAAAAATTTCCTATTGAAACATAGAAGTCCCTGTTCTTTAGGTAAGATTCGAACCAGCCAAGTAGTGTACCAGAGGGTCCGACCCAGCTCTCCAGTCGTTCCAATAAAATATCATGATCAACAGTGTCAAATGCTGCACTGAGGTCCAACAGAACCAGCACTGTGGTTCTTCCACAGTCTGTATTTTTGCGGATGTCATTGAATACTTTGACGAGGGCCGTCTCTGTGCTGTGGTGAGCACGAAAACCAGACTAAAAAACATCAAAGCGGTTTGTCATTGTTATGAAGCTAATTAACAGCTAAAACAACTTTTTCAGTAATCTTACTGATGAATGGAAGATTAGAGATTGGCCTGTAGTTCTGCATTAACGTGTTGTCCAGATTTTTCTTCTTTAGCAGTGGTTTAATAACTGCTGTTTTTAAAGCCTGAGGGAAGACACCTGATAGCGGGGATGAGTTCACTATTTGAACAAGATCAGAACCAATAACAGGAATAACTTTCTTTAGAAAAGCTGTGGGTAGGATATCAAGACAGCAGGAGGAGGAGCGTAATTGGATAATGATTTTTTCAAGGCTGTTCTGGTTTAATCCGTGGAATTCAGACATTTTCTCTACATTGTTGTTGATTGGGGATGGCACTGGTTGTGGGTTTGATATTGAGGTACAGATTGACCGTCTAATTGTTAGAATCTTTTCAGTGAAAAAGCTGGCAAATTCATTGCAGGCCCTGGTAGAGTTTAGTTCAGGGGCTACTGTCACTAAAGGATTAGTTAGTCTTTCCACTGTTGCAAATAGAGTCCTTGCATTATTAATGTTTCTGTTGATTTCAGAAAAGAACAATTCCCTAGCATCTTTTATAGTTAGCTGATATCTATTCAGCCTCTCTTTGTAGATCTCACAGTGAATCTGGAGTCGAGTTTTCCGCCATTTTCTCTCGGCTCGTCGACACTCTCTTTTTTCACTACGTACCAGTGGATCATTCGTCCACGGAGACTTCTTTCTACCTGAGACTACTTTCACTTTAGTTGGAGCAATGGAATCCATGATGTCTGAGATTTTCGCAAGGAAATTATCTACCAACTTATTTACTGAGTTTGAGTTGGGAGAGGAGGGGGATGTGGTGGAAGGATAAATACGTTTAAAGGTTTCTACTGAACTGTCCCCTAGAAAACGCCTTTTTATAGTGGTCTTACTGTGGCTGGATAATTTAGCAGAGATGGTACTTTCAAAGAAAATACAGAAATAATCAGATAATGCAATATTAATTACAGAGATGTTGGAAATATTTAAATCTTTGCTGATAATTAAGTCCAGAGTGTGTCCTTTATTGTGTGTTGGTTGTTTGACATGCTGGATCAGGCCGAAGTTGTGGAGAGTATCATCTAATGTTTTTGCTTGTCTATCTTGGGGGTTGTCGGTATGGATGTTAAAATCCCCCACGATGATTAGTTGGTCATAGTCGATACATATTACAGAAAGAAGGTCATTGAAATCATTAAAGAAGTTAGAGTTAAGTTTTGGTGGTTTATATAAACTTAGAAATAAAGGTTTGTTAGGCTCGTTTACCTGGGTGGTTAGGTATTCAAAAGAATCAAACGTGCCCAGGGTTACCTTTTTAAAGTTCATTGAGTTGTGAAAGATGGTGGCTACACCTCCACCTCGTCTGTGTTTCCTGCTCTCGCTTAATAAATTGTAATTTGGAGGAGTAGATTCTATCAATGCAGTTGTTTCATTATTTTTATCTAGCCAAGTTTCTGATTTAAAAAAAGGGCGTGTAAATTATGCTCAGTGATGAAGTCATTGATAAGAAAAGACTTCCCGGATAGAGATCTAATGTTTAATAAAGCTATCTTAGGTATTGTGATGATGGGCAGCTGAACCTTCTGACAGGTTATCAATTTGAGATTTTATTTAATATGAGAGCGTGTGGTTAACGGTTTATGTTTCCTGCTGCTGATAATTGCGGGTATGCTAAGTTCAGGGGAGCCGGGTGAGTTCTGGGGGACGGTAGGGGTGGATTTATTGCCCGGTTTTCTCAAATATCAAATATCTGTAATAATCAGTGGGGGGAAGCTCCCAAGCTTATTGACACTAGTCCCAGGGGTTTAGTGTAGTCTAAGTTTAGGTGTTAATTGTGTCCCAAATTTGATTTGCTCATTCAGTCTGTCTGTAAAGTTTCTAAATGGAGACTCATTTGATGTGGCTGAGTCACAGGAAGATGAAGACTTAATCTCTGATGGTTGTTTATCTGTTCGGTCCTGTGGTGTCATCATGACTTGCTGTTTTTGTTCTCTGATATCCATGGGCGCCTCATGGTCAGCTTTTGGGAGAAAGTGTTTTGCTTTCTGATTTTGATAAGAAAAAATGTTTGCTGCTAAGAGGCTTACTCCGGCCTTGTTAAGATAACGTTGGCCTGCTTTAAACAGATGATTAGCACTTCCAAATACTTTGAAATTATTAATAAATGTGAACGACTTCTTAGCTGAATGTTTCTTCAACCATTTGTGGAGCATGCGGAGTCTGCTAAATCTTTCATCATTGCCTTCAGGGACTGGTCCGCTGATGAGGATGTTTACGTTAAGTCCATCAAGTCTCTGTAGGAGATCAGAAAAGTCTCTCTTCAGAGTCTCTGATTGTCTCATCGCGATATCTGTTGATCCAGCGTGAATGACGAGCTTTTCCAAAGTAGGATGTTGGTCCAAGAGGTTCTGGATTTTTTCTGATATTTCTCTCACTGTATTTTTGTAGCAGCTATAAACTCTGGTGTTCTTGCTACAAAAAGCCTCAATTCCATTAATTGATCCGTCTTGTATGGTAACAATCATTGCTGGGGGGGCTCTTACTTTGTTTTGTGTCTGTTTGATGCGGCTGGGTTTCTCCTGGTGGCTTTGACTGGTCCCGGGGGCTGCGTCATCTTTCGGGGAACTCAGGGCTGTGAATCTGTTTTTCAGTGGGATTCCAGGTGGAGAAATATCTCTTGTTTTTGGCTGAAACCTCTGTTGTTTTGCTTTTGGCCGAAGCGGCAGGTCTGGGTTCAGAGCTTTCTCTGTGCTGGAGTTTCTTTTGTTTTTTTCTTCCTCGGAGAACAGGCTGGGGTTGATGATTCCGTGCGTTTTAAAGCTGGCCAGTTTTCATTATAGTCCGGAGTTCTGCCAGTAAGACGTCTGTTTGCTGATGGAGTTGTGTTGTCCTGTGTTTTCTCTGTGACACGGTTAGACCGATGTAACACCGGGCTGATAGGCTCTGCCCTGTGTGTATTCAACGGTAAAGTTTTGTCGTTTCCAAAATCAGCGTGGAGATCAAAATTAATTTCCAGACGACGTAGCTTCGTTTCAATGCCCTCAATTTTGTTGAGCACTTTTTCAAAATCCTGAGCTGAGCAAAAAGCCATGTTGATAAGTCCATAAAAAAGTAATCCAAGAAGAGATCCGGTCCAATACAGTAACTCCAGGGCCTGGGTAGATAAAGTAACTAAGAAAAGGTTAAGAAAACAAACAAAAGAAAACAAGAAAAGCAAACAGAAAAGAAAATAAAGTAAACGGATCTGGAGAGAGACAGAGCAGCTGCTCCTCCTTCAGCAGTCATGTCAGTAGAATAAACTGTTCTTGGTGTTGAAGTCTATCAGATCTGCAGAGGCCTGGTAACAAGACATTTATCTGATTCAGTTGTATTGGAGAAGGGATGCATTTAAAAGTGACAGGATTGGACTACAACATCCCTGAATTAAACCATTTGGAGTCTGTATCGGATGAATGATCCGCATCTGGATTCACAGTGAAAAATGAGGGTTTGAATGTTTTACTAAAAGCAATAAAGAAGGAAATAAGCATATCCAAAAGTCTGCAGATCTTCCATACCTGGAAACTTAGCAGGTGAAACTCCTTCATGATTGAAGCAGGAGTCGATCTGATGACTGAAGTTAGCTGAAGAAATCTCTGCAGGTCACTTTTGATGCTTGTGAGCTGTTTCAGTTTGGTTCTGACAAACATAACTCCAGATGGTAATGTTCACCACCGTCTGCTTCACGCTGAGCATCATATGACTGACTACATTGAGATGGTCCTGCTGAGTTTACAGTTTGAGGTCTGGATGAAGGAAGACCATAACATACTCCAACCTCTATTTAATGTTAAGCCAACCAATCTGACATGAATCCATGAAACGATATCTGACAATTTTCTCATTGTTCAAAAAACAATCACTAAACACTTCATTTCTGCCCCCACTTCTATTCCTTTAGATGCTCTGAGTGCTTGATATGAGAATAAACCAACCAACAACCACAAACTGATTCCTGCTTTAGCTCACCTGTACCTGAGGTGTGTTTCATTCCAGAGTCCAGAATTCAACCTCTGAGCTGCTATAAAACTCATAGATTAACAGGTTTTCTTGTTCTCTGCTCAGATCAGAGCAGAACCTGTAATAAAGACAGTAGAATAAACTGTCCTCAGGGCTGCAGCAGATTCAACTTTATCATCTTGATTCTCCTTCAGGAATAATCAGCTGACCTCAGCAAAGTTCACATCTTCCTCCAGACCTGCTGTAGCAACAATAACTGAATTATTTCTGCTGAAAGTTCTGGGGGCTGGTCCTAGTTTCTGTTAAATATCTGATGACACCGTCGTCAACCTGTTGTTCATTTAGGGCCAGATTTACCTTATTGTAATAATCAGTAAGAACCAACTGGTTTTATGTCTTCATCACATGATTATAGATCATCAGCACTTAGATCCACACTTTCTGCTCTAGAAGGAAAACTCAGATATTCAGGATATAGTCAAAGGTTTTCTGTTGCTTTTCAGCCAGTTTTAGTTTGGTTCTGTTCTTTTCTCTGCAGGTCCATCAGTACCGGATCGCCATGACGGCTAAAGACTGCTCCATCATGGTTACACTTGTTCCCAGTGGTGAGGAAGAGGACGATGATGAAGAGTAAGACCTTGGTCCGGTTGTTAACTGATGTGTTAGTTATAATAATGGAGATTGACCTGAGTGATGATGAGACACGGCTTCCAAAGTCTGTAGTTGACCCGGGACACCATGTCTGAGACACTTCTGGGACGGAGCAGGTAAACCCACAGGAGCAGGGTAGGTGAACTGACAACATCTGGTCCAGTTCTTTAAGGAGGATCTTCACTAAAACCCACAGAATATGTTAAACTGAGTCATTTATGAGCCTCTGAGAGTTTGAATTATTAATGTTTATTAATGACTCACTGTGTTTAACCCTTGAATTTAATTTAGTGAGTTATATTCAAAATATTTAAAGGTATTTATGCTTAAATTTAAATGTTTAGATTAGCTTAAAAAAGCCTCATTAAGACTGCTGAGCAGGGCTGTATCCAGGGAGCTTTTAAAGAGGGCTAAATGGGGGCCAGTGAGGATCTTGGGGTGTCACTAAAATAAAAATCCAGACAGGAAGCAGGGCAGTAATAGAAAGGGGCGGGGCCTAAACTGAGTGACAGACATCAGACTCACAACATGAAGGTCAAAGGTTGACTTAAACATAAATACAGAAAACACATAAATAATTTTGATTAATTGAAGCTATTTCTGTTCCTTTTTTAATAATTAATTATTGAACATTTGACCCACATAAGACTTTCTCATCTGACTTTCATTCATGTTTGAGTTGTTTTAATTTGTGGGAGTTTGTGATGATGTAGCATCTTCATGAATCCAGAACAGAAGGAGCTGCTGCAGAAAGCAGAGCTGGATTAAAATCACTGACTAATCAACTAAAAATTAGTGCTGTCATGAGATAAATTTTTTTAAGATTAATTAATTGTGATCTATAATGAATTATTCTAATTAATCTCCTTGTTAATCTCACCTAATAATTGCTGAGAAAAACCCTCATCTTGTGGTATTTTCTTTTAAATTCATTACATTATTCTAATAGAATTAAAGTTTGATGTACATAATAAAAAAACTGGCTTTATTAAGTCATTTATTGTATTTAACAGAGTTGAACAGATGCAGTTCCAGCCATTCACATTCTACAGTTTCTATGACTATAGTCCCAAGTGGCGCCTGCAACCTTCTGCTTGGAGCTGCACGACTCATTAGCGTTCTGGACGCAGTGGGGTAAATACCTTCTCTGAGTCCAGCTGTATTAGGGGTTAAAACGACACGTGATATACGAATTATTTTTGATACCGATGGCTTGCCATACCGGTGGACCTGGGCGGACGGGTGGAGCTGCTGTGAGCTCTGAGACGAGAGAGCGCCCCGCTTCTCGGTGAGAAGAGGAACAACGTTACATGCTTCACCCAAAAGTTTCCAATAACCCCATAAAAAGTTGCTAGATTTGCCGCTAGTCACTTTTTTGTGTGAAAAAGAATCGCTAGAGGAGTCTAAAAACTCTGCAAATATAGCAAAGTGGTTCCTCCTCACCTCGCCCTCTCCACTACGATGGAAGCCAGCCATCTTCTGATGAGTTTACAGCCAATCGGTGTCCACTTTAGGGTGTGATTAACCCCGAACAACTCAGGCAAAAGAAGCCCAGTGCATAAATGGGTTTTATTTTAAGGCAACTCACATGCTGAAACTGTACAATTAAAGATTAAAAATTAGATTAATGCGATTAAAAAACATAGCGCGTTAAATATGGCTGTAATTAATTAATCGCAATTAACGCGATAATTTGACACCCCTACTAATAATTTAACGTTTTCATTGATTTATTGATAACCAAATAATCAGCTGCAGCTCTAGAATGTAATAAATAGTTCCATCTGCATTTAAAGAGAATAATTTAGATTAAAGTTGGTAATAATTTAACTAGCAATGCTCTGAGGACCTGCATGTTCAGTAAGAAACACATTAAACATGTAAGACAAAACATACTAGCATATCTGTGAATTGAGTATAAATTATAAATAACCACTACAGCAACGATTCTCTCTGTTCTCATTTTGGCTTTAATGAAATCTGCATCTGATTTGTAGAAGCTGTAATTGATATTTTCTGCTCTGTGCTATAAAACTATCAGCCTCTCTAGCATTAATGCTACGAGCTAAAAACGTTAACATTCAACCCGGTTCTTTTATCAAGATAACCAGGCTTTGTTTGTAACTTACATTTAGTACTTTTCAGGGTGAAAGCGGGTCATAAAACCTTAAAGGTTCCCTCCTAAAACAATTTCTAAACCGGGTTAGACTCTTAAAGATGAGGACTAGACGTGGTGTCGGGGATCAGACTTCTCAGCCTTTCTGGTAACGACTCAGAAGGAATCACTGGGGTTCTGGTCTCAGACCCGGTTCCTCCACGACCCAAAGTTAGACCCGTTCTCTGACCTTCTAGACGTCACCGAGGGTTAGAACATCACCGACACATCCAGGTCAGTGATCCTTTAACCAGCTGCAGTGAGAGCTCCTCTAGATGGAACAGGTGTTCAGATTAAAGGAGCAGATTGGACCAATCAGATCGCAGGTTGTTGAAGGAGTCCCAGATGAGTTCAGCAGTGAAATGTGATTTTGTGAACTGTTGTAGCTGGCCTTCCTCCTGCTCATTAACCCTCCTCTTCCTCCTCCAGCCTCTCCTCTCAGAAGCATCTCAGGGACTTCAGACCTCAGGCCTTCTCCTCCTCCGTCTCCATCCTGGATCTGGACCCCAAGCCGTTGGACAGCATCCCCCGCCAGCTGCGTCTGGACCAGAAGATCGTCTCGTGCTACCTAAGGACGGGCGGTGCCTTGCCCAAGGGCTCCCTGCCGCCGCCCCCCAACATCATGGCGGCCGCAGAGAGGGAGGAGCGCACGCTGCTCTTCCAGCCCGTGTGAACGGATGCTTCTGTCTGCTGCTGCTCGCCATCAAGAGGTCACCACTGAACCTGCAGAGGTTCTGCTTCTGAATCCAGAGAGAGGTGCGATCAGGAGGAGAACCCACCACCGGTTCTGCTTCAGCTAACCACAAACTCACAGCCTCTTCTGGTCACAAACATCCGCTCTGACCTCTCCTTGGATGGAGGCTGTTGTCATAGCAACAGGCTCTGATGTCAGAGGTCCTCAGCTGAGCCTGTTTCCTTCATCATCATCATCATCAACAACACTAACAGCTGTGATACAAACAGTCAGCAGGCGTCTGCTGGAACGCTTTAAAGGTCAAATGTGCTGTTAAAGGGTCAGTTACCAGAACCATCAGAACCTCCTGGGTCAGACGGTTCTGGTCTCCTCCTCCTGACTTCAACAGGCTGAGAACCGGGAGATGACCTCTGATGTTTCCTCTGATAACATGAGTTGATTTGCTGTCAGGCAGGAGGAGGACAGCCTCTTCTGTAGTTTGAACACATTATTAAGGACCTCCGGCGTCGGGTCGAGCCGAGACCTCTGAGTGTTTGAGGAAAGCGGGTTTGGGTCTCTGAGCTCCGTAGCGGACCTTTCACTGATGTCGGAGCAGATTTCAGTCTGTGTGGTTGTTTACTGATCTGTGCAGGGCGGTAAACCAACAGCATTGCTCAAAGGTTCTGATCCGGTCCTGGTTTCTCCACATCCAGTCTCTCCTGTCTGTGTGTTCTGGTTCTACAGTTCTCTGGGCTTCCTGCAGGTCTTCCAGAAGTTTCCTTTGGACTTTGGCTGACATTCTCTCCTCTTCAGTCCAGCTGACAACAGAAGAGCTAAAACTAGTTTCTCCAGCAGTATGTGAAGGACCTTCGGAAGGTTCTGGAGAACTGCTGATCCAAACACTTTAGGAGAAGAAGAGGTGTGGCTGTTTGGAAGGAGAACCTGCAGAAATGAGGACTGGTTGGAGGTTCTAATCCAGGACCGTTTGTTCCCGCTTAGCTTCGGTTCTATAAATGTTGTCAGGAGGTTCTGAGGTCAGAGTTCTGGACTGAAAGCTGCTTCAGAGTCTGATCCGACTCCTTCAGAACAGTTCTAGAAGTTGGAGCGTTTGGCTGAAGCCGACTCCGATCTGACCTCTGACCTCCATGCTGCTGCTCTGCTTGTTTCTGTGCCAAACATGGCTGCTCCCTGTGGGTCGGGCCTGGAGGACGGTGACGGTGCGTGTTTGTTGAGGAAACTAACTCTGTTACAGGCTGCAGCCCGGAACCTGGAATACCAGGAATACCTGGAAGTTCTGACCAGCCCAACCAGCCCTGTGGCCCGTTCAGTAGGTCTGGACCGGTCCTGGTGGACCTGCTGATACAGGCTTCAGAAAACCTGCTAACACTTAACCTCAGTTTCTGCTGATAGCGTCCAATCTCCATCAGCCAATCAGCAGCAAGCCTGACCCGCAGCCTCCATGGAGATTGGACGACAGCGAACTGAACCGCCCACTAACTATTGTGTCTGAATGACGGCGCCCCCTGCAGCACGGCGGCAGCAGATCCCATCCAGAGCTGATCCATCAGGAATATTCCATCATATTAACAACTTCCTGGTTTAAACTTGATGCTCCCACATCAGCTGATCCCAGCGCCGCCTCAGTCTGGAAACATCCCAGTTAAACTGGGAGGATTTTCATCTTTACGGCGGAGAAACTTAAGATCTGTCAGGGAGTTTAGTTTAAAAACATTCAGCCTATAATTAGTCGAAAGTTATTAAAATTTTAAATTTGATTTGCTGATGGAGCAGCTTGCTTTAAGCTGAGATGCTTCACAGCAGCTCTTAAAAGTTTACACACCCCTGTAGCTTTTAGTGACGTAACAACCGACACCACCATGAATCATTTTAAGGCTTTATTCACCTTTAATGTGACGTTTATCCTGAACTATTCACCTCAAACCCAAACTAGTCTGTTAGTGGGGAAAATAAAATGCATAAAATCTGTAATAACCTTGTTGCATGAGTTTACACCCCCTCAAACCACCATTTTGAAGCAGGTTCTGGTCCAGTTCTAGCATTCAGTCGTCTTCAGATCTCAACCTGGAATCACTTCGAGTGAATCTGATGAACCTGGAATAAAGTTCAGTTGTTCTGCTTGGATTTTCCTCACATCTGCTCATCTTCATCCTGTTGCTAAAGCCACAGTTTGCAGAGAGGTCCCAGAGGATCAGATGATTTCATTGGATAAAGGGATCAGTCAGGAGAAGGTCACAACATCACATGGTCACCATGGCAACACGAGGACAGGAGTCAAAGGAGACCACATGGGACATCAGTGGATAGAAAAAAACTGGACGTTTGTCCAAATTAGCTAAAGAGACGACAGATAGTGGTCTGAGAGGTCCTGACAAACACAGGAGGAGCTGCAGAGATTTCCCGACTGGTACCGGTTCTGTTCATCATGAGACAACTATGTCCTGATGTCTCCACATGTCTGAACTAGGGAGAGAGATTGAAGAGAAGAACCATTTTATTCCAAAGAAAACATCTAGACCAGACTAGAACCTTGTGGGAGAATGTTGTACGGTCCAATAGAACCAAGCCTGAAGTTCTGGTCAAAATTCAAAAAGCTAAATTTGACACAAACGACAAGAAGTGTGACTAAAAAAACCACCATCCCTACAGTGAAGCACGGTGGTGGCAGCGTCATGATCTGTGCTTGCTTTCCTACAAACCCAACAGGGTGGATGTTGAGGGGATACGGTTCTGATCCAAACCCTCCACTGATCTGCTAGAATCAGACATCCAGAACAATTAAGGAATGACTTAATGGGAGGGAAACTAAAGTTTCAGAACGGCCTAGTTAAAGTCCAGTCCGCCAATCAGCTGTAGAAGGCAATGAAGAAGAGATGTCTTCACAATCTGACAGATTTGGAGAACTGATAGAAATCAGGCTGACAGACTCCCTCCATTCAAGACCGGACTCTGAAACTGAATCAAAAGGAACAAAGTTTGAGACTGAGGGTGTGAAAACTTATTCATCCAGGTTATTGCAGGTTCTTATTTTTTCTGTCAGTTAGTTTCAGGTTAAACAGGATAAATGTTTCCTTAAATGTGGCTGAAACGTTTTTTCCATCACTAAAGCCTGAGATTTTAACAGGGGTGTAAATACTTTAGAGACCTACTGATCGTACAGATGAATTGTTCTGACGTTCGTGTAGCAGACGTGAAGAACTTTATCAGTTTAACTGAAACAGTGATGGCAGCGAGGAACATTTAGGCTGTTTTATTCCAAAAGAAGAAAAGTTATTTTACCTAAATAACAAATATGAGCAGATTTAGTGAGTTTTTATTTTATTTAACAAATGGAATGACTTTAGAAATATTTTAAAATGTGAACATTTAATTCAGATCAGAGGATCTCAAACTGGGAGATAAATCTGTTCCCAGTTCAAACCTGAGAAAAACAAATAGTGGATTAAAAATGTCAGTTTAGAGAATTTTTAGTTAAATTTGGCTTCAGTTTCCTAAAAAACATTTAAAAATCTAAGCTGGAACCTGATTGGTTGGTCTGCAATTTGAGGTGGATCCTGATTGGTCGGCCGTCTGCTGCCTGAGCGCCACCATTCGCTGAGGATCAAGGGTCAGCTCTGTGACTCCTAAGATCTTTGTGTGGAAATAAAAGCAACAGAAACTGTGAGGATCTAAAGGCCAAACATCAGTCTGGTGTTTTCTACTGAAATCATTTATTTTTGTAGATTTGGACCAACGAGTTCTGCTGGTTCTGCCATAACAGTCACGCTCTTTGTATCAGAATAAACATTTATACCTGACCCAACCCTGGTTTGTCTGCTTCCTGTGTGTTTGTCTCATCCTGGAGGGGAAATAAAGTTCTGATTCAGGATCTGCTGAGGTCCAGACTCCGGACCAGAACTTCTGGTGCTGCTAACCGCTGAGTTCTGCTTCCTCTGAGACGCTCACAGCTCTGATGGTGGAATCCATGGCAGCTTCAGAATCCATCCTTCATCCTTTTCTAAGTACAAAAAAAAATGAAAATGTGATTGGTTTTTTGTTGTTTTTAAATCGGATGCAAAAAAAATTCTTGTTTTTCATATTTTATATTTTAATCTCAGATCAAAAATACAAAATTGAAAAAGGGCCTCATGATCAAATCTGATTTTAATGTGCAATTGCTCAGGCTTTGTTTGCGACTATCAGATTGACTCTAGGGGGCGCTGTTTCCCTGACTATCTGAACAAACGTGTCCCTCAAAAGCACAAGCTCTGTGCGTGAATGGATCCGTTAGAATATACACAGTTTGAGTGTAAAGGTGACAGAAGGTCAGAGGTCACGAACTGTGACAGTTCACAGCTATCTTAATATGTGACCCTTCCATAGCCTTTGCAAAACAATGTTCACATACCAGATTTTAATAATAGCTTTAATGATTAAGAAAACACAAATCCACTAAAAGCCACCGAGCCCCCTCACCACCTCCTGTCTGAATATCTGACATCTGATATTGAAAAGGACCAGGCATTAGTTCTACATCTATTTATTCCCAGAAACATCCTGGCCTTCCTACAGTTAATACCATAAGATCCCCGCGCAAATAAGGAACAGAAACGGTCTAAAAATTAACCTGAGGTCTAAACCTGGTCAAGAACAACTTCCAATGAATAAATGATGCTTTAGATGTTTTCCTGCTGCACGAGGAACCTTAGATTAAATATTCTCTGTTTCCATCTCTTAAAAGTCTTAAATTTACTAGTTGGGTCTCAATTTGCATTAAGTAATGTTTGTTGAGGTTCTTTTTGAAGGATTTGGGTCTCAATACAATTTCAATTTATTTATGCTGTTGTTGAAATCAACATTTAATCCATTAAATGAAACATTTTTGTGAGGTCACAGAGGACAGGTGGCTCCGCCTGGTGTGGACGTTTGACACAAGCTCTGTGAACAGGATGGTTGTGTTGTGTTCAGACGGTGGTGCAGGCCTTCAGACAGATCCAGAACATCAGGGGGCCAGTGGGGGAGCTGGCTTCCTGGGAAGGCCTTTTGTCTCCCAGTATTTCCCTCCCCATCCCCGAGCACCTCTGTCCACCCGCTCCATCACTACCACTTATATAGGGTCTCGGGGCATGGGCACATCACTGGGGTGCGATGGGGGGTTTCCTTCTTCGCTATCCTGTGGCGGCCTGGATTCCAACTTTACTATACAACTTAGACACTCCCACTTATAACATTTCCATGAGACACACATGTAGGGAATATGGGCTGGGCACTGTTTCCGGCATCCAGAGGGGGAGCTGTTCAATCAGCTTCACCTGTGGTGCCGGTGCCCACTGTTAAACTGCATATAGACACTAAGGGCTCGGGGTGGGGGTTGGGGGATGTGTGGCTGCCTTCCCCACATCCCACCCCTCTGTTTTAAGTGCACATTATAACAACACGCATCAACACCATATTCGACCGGGAGGATGGAGGCTAGGGGTCTTTCCACACCCCTGTTCGATATGGGCCATAAGGGGTTGGGGTCCGGAGGAGGAACAGGCTGTCTGGTCGGGGTCCTGGCTGGTGGGCTGCTTCGCTATGGGGCCCTTGGCGGTCTGCTTGTCTCCGTCCTAGAAGGTAGGGGGTCCATCTCCTGGGTGCGGGGGCTGGTTGCTCCACTGGGGCATTGGTACCTGGACCTGGGAGCATAGAGTGTGTATGGGGTGTATGAGTGAGGGTACAGCGTCCTTTCTTGTGTGTCGGGGAGAGTGTATGTGCTTAAGAGGGAGGGAACATATGACTGTGTCTGTATGTCTTTGTCTACCTGTCAGGTTGGGCTGGGCTCATGTCTTCCTTTTGTTGGTTGGGGCACCTCTTTCGGGGGTGCCAGGTTTGGGATTGTTGGTTGGTGCCTGTTCGGTGGCTCGGCGGGAGGTGGCTCTCCCGGTCCATGGATGGGCCCGCCCTGGCGCAGCTGGTTCCCGGCAGGGCCTGCGGGGTCGTCACTGCGGCCCCCCGGGCCCCTGCATTGTAGCCGCTGAACGTTCCTCTGGGGTTCTCCTCTGCTCCTCTCTTGGGGGATGCGGTCGGCCCCGCGCTGGTCCGCCTGGGGCTCTGGCGGTCCTTTGGACGTCTTGGCTCCGATCTCCTTCCTGTCTGCATCGATTCCTGGGAGACGGATTGATGTCTGCTCACACCAGCTATCGAACACTCTTATGGAGAAACCTTAGATGCACCAGCATGCTCACACACACACATAGGTATGGGGTCTCTGGTGTTTACAGATATATTCTTGGGCTGAGGTTATCATTACTAGATCTTGATTAATCGGTACCATGAGTTTTTCTGTGACATTGTTGTTGTATTTTTATATCTATTTTTGTGTGATGTGGTTGTGTAGTTCTTAGTTCACAATGTTTGTTTGGTCGATGTTCCTTTATTTTTTTCCCCCTCTCTCTGCCGTCCTGTGGGTATGGAGGCAGACTTTGATGTTTTCCTGTGTTTTCTTGGTTCCCTTTCCTCTCTTGTATTTTCAACTCACTCTCTCTCTTGACTTTTTGTTTCCTACCTCTCTTCATCTTCTTTCTTTCTCTTTATTTTCCGTCTCCGTGTCCATAACATCAGGAAATAAAACCCACAGCAACTTATAATAATGATTTTTTACTCATATATATCAAGTGGAGTACTATAGCAAAAGCTGTAGTGCTCCGCTTGTGAAAGTAAATCTGCTGGGCTTCTAATTAGACCTCAGACACCAATTCTGAGCTCCACACTGCCAAACAGGACACGTAACAAGTTCAACTTAGTAACTTAGTTGAAGAGCTTCAATTAGGCTTGTTGATCAACAGGGAGTTCAGGACATACAGCATGGCAGTAACTGACCTGCACCCTCATCCTAACATCTTACAGTATAGAATTGAATAAAACTAAGACTCCTCCTTCATAGACAGGGTGTCTGTCTTCAGTAAGATAGAATAACCTTAACCTTGTTAGTAAGACACCACTCAGACGCTCTGGGTCAGAGTGCAGATAATGGAGTGGTTCCGACGTCCTTCAGTCAGTTGGTGACCCAAGACACAGAAAGTATCCTTGAGCTCTCACATGTTGGTTCAACATAATACATATCTCAGTTAACACAGAGACTTAACCTTTATCTTGAAGAGACTTAACCTTTAACATGATTCATATATTTTCTGCCACATCATCGTCAACTTCACCTCCAACGTCATGAACTGCCTGCTGGTGGACAAGTTCGTCCACAGTGGGTTAAGACAAAGTCTGGCTTCTTAAACATAATCAGAACCACTAAGCCATGTTTGGGGTTCTTACTACCTATTAAACGTGTTCACACCCTTGGATCTTTTTCCGTCCATCCCTCCCTCCATCTTCTTCCACTTATCTTGGGTTCAGTCCCAGGGGTAGCAGCTAAAGTAGAGAGACCCAGACTTTCCTCTGCGAAGCCACTTGGGCCTGCTCCTCTGGAGGAATCCCAAGGCGTTCCCAGGCCAGCCGAGAGACATAGTCCCTCCAGCGTGTCCTAGATCTTCCGATGGGTCTCCTCCCGTTGGCACGTGTCCGGAACACCTCACCAGGGAGGCAACCAGGCGGCATCCTGACCAGATGCCCAAGCCACCTCAACTGGCTCCTCTCGAAGTGGAGGAGCAGCAGCTCTACTCTGAGCTCCTGCCGGATGACCAAGCTTCTCCCTATTTCTAAGGGATAGCCCAAACACCCTGCGGAGGAATCTCATTTCAACCGCTTGTATCCCTGATCTCATTCTTTCTGTTATCACCCAGAGCTCGTGACCATAGATGAGGGTAGGAACGTAGATTGAGCAGTAAATTTCTTCACCATAACAGACCGGTACAGCGCCCACATCACTGCAGAGGCCTTACCAATCCGCATGTCGATCTCTTGCTCCATTTTTCCCTCATTCATGAACAAGACCCCCCAATTCCTAAACTCCTTCACCTGAGGAAGGACCCCATCCCCGACCCTGAGGTCCTTGAAGGATCTCTACCCGAGTCCGGCTCAAGACCATGGTCTCAGATTTGGAAGTGCTTATTCTCATATCAGTCACTTCACACTTGGCTGCGAACCACTCCAGCGATAGCTGTAGATCACGTTCCGATGAAGCCAACAGGACCACATCATCTGCAAAAAGCAGGGACACAATCCTGAGGCCAATGAAACAGATCCCCTCATCACCTTGGCTGGTTGATTTCATAGCTTGTGCACCTATTTAACCGCACATGACCACACCCATATATGTATAGGAGAGAGTGCATATTTATGAGGTGTTTTGAAGTGTCCGTTGACGTACTTGTTGTGTTGCTTTTCAGCAACTCTTTTGACAGCTAAGGCTTGGTTGCTTTGGTGTTTGTTGTTGCTATTCAATAACTCTTTTGACAGCTGAGGCTTGTTTTGTTGTTTGTCTTTTGTGGCTGTTGCTATTTAGCAACTCTTTTGACAGCTAAAGCTTGGCTGCTTTGCTGTTTGTTTTCTTGTTATTGTTTGCCTTTCCAAAGCTTCAACAGATATGGAGAAATCAGGTCTCCAGGGAGCTGCAGCTGTGACTCTCCAGTAGTTCACTGACTTACAGATGCAACAGATCATTGGTAACATCATCAGCTTGTCTTCAGAGGAACGTGTTTACTTAGATAGTTATGACATTGTTGAATATGAAGAAAGAATACAGGTGTTGGTGGAATTCATGAAAAAGCCAGATAAGAAGGTTCCGATTTCAGATGTGTTTAGACAACTTGCCTTGCTTTACCAACGGAGATGGAAATTAGAGGCTGAAAGATGTGCCAGACTGACTCAGGAACGTGATGAAGCCCTGGACAGGGAGCAAGCAACTAGATTAGAGCTCTCCAAAGTAGAAGCAAGGGTTGAACTGGGTGAGAATAGACTGAAGGAGCTGGTTGACACTGAGAACACAGAAGAAAGGGTGGAAGAGCAGACAGAGGAACCACCTGACGTGGGTCAGATAGAGCTGCATGCTTGTCCAAGGTTTTCACCCCACATTAAAGCCACACCTCTCATCTCCACAGAACCTAGAGTAGGTGCTGAGGCTAATTTGACAGCTGTCACTGTCAGCAAGCCACAGGGCCTGGGCTCTGCAGGGGGTCCAATGTGGAGGAGCAGAATCCAGCCAGCTGATCTGACTCGCAGCACCCTGTACTTTGAACAAGTGTCTCCTCAGAGACAACCAGAGGGCCATCCTTGGGACTCAGGTGGACCAGACTATCCTGATTCCAATGAGGCAGGCCAACTCAATGAGTACGGCGTGCGCATAAGACAACTGGAATCATTGGCACAGGACATAGAACACTTTGATCCAAATGATTCTACCTCAAATGTTGACGATTATTTAAGAGAAGTAGAACATTGCCTCCTAGACCTGCCCTACCCGTCAACACGGGAGAAATTAAGACTTATTTGGAAAACAACCTCCAGGGGTGTACACAATTTCATGGAAACCTTACCCCCTGAGATCAGAGACTGCTATTCTACCCTCTGTCAAGCCTTGAGGGTAGAATATGCTATATTTACAGATCAGGCCTCTGCAACATTAGCTTCTTTCTCTCTGAAACAGAAGAAACATGAACCGCCGAGAGAATTTTACAGTCCCTTAAGAGTTGCGTATTTCCAAGGACGCAGTGCTCCTGGTTTAGAGGATGATCATCTTTATTTCTTCATAACCTGCACAAATCTATTCACTTCCAGGTGAATATGTAGAGCTGGCCTGGGAAACGCAGGCGCGCTCCAACCAAGCAGATGCTGAACCCAAAGTGCTGCACATTCAGGCAGCAGAGCAGAGCCTCCCACTGGAAGGCAGAGAAGCTCCTCCCACTCCAACCATGGCTGGAGATTGAACTAGGAAACAACATAGGTTTTCATCACAGAGCCAAGGGAACCAAAAGCAGCGAGATTATTATTGGTCGGATAGGAAAACATCCCATAATTACCATGAAAGAGAAATGTTTGATGGTAGAGTTCAGAATGAAACTATAACAAAGGGAGATGTTGAGGATGCTTGTCGCAGGTGTTTGTTTGAAGCAGTCCAGCATTTGATGAGTCCATCCAGTTCATCAGAGCCATCCAATCCTCCGGTTAATCCATACTTTAAACCTCCATCTGTATGACTAGGCGTGGTTCCAGTTCTCACAGCTGCCAAGGGTGACCTGGTCAGCTGGAGAACTGCTTTTGAGAGACCCCAAACGCTCCTTGGGATCTTTCCAGTAAAAATACCACAAACACGTTGTCTGACATTTTTATGCAACTTACTTCACACAAAACTTGCATGTCACCTGCACTGTACGATCTTTATAGGAGGGTGTGTCAAATTTAATTCTCTCATGGACACAGGATCAGAGATTAGCTTGATGTGCTCAACCTTGCCTAGGAAAGGGAACCAGAGCCATTCTGTCTCCTGGGAAACCACTCCAGCTCAAGGTCTGTGACTCAGGCAACACCAGCCACAGCCAAGAACAGGCCCTGGTGCTCTGCCGCCGGTCCAGACCAGGATCCTGTGGGATTTCCAGAAACGATGGCTCCCTCTCTCACAAGTCCATCCCGTCGGCGCCCTCTCCTGGCGACAGATGGGAATGAAAAACGCACACCCCAGGTATGAACCCAAACATTTTGACATGGTGAAGATGCAGGAACAGGATCCAAACTTTTACCTCATCCAGAAGCTGGTGATTTACCGTCCACCACCAGGCATGATGCTGCCACCACCAGGTGCAACCCATGAGCTAGAAGCTTTTTCTTGCAGCCTTCCACATCTTAGGCTGAATACAGGTCCATTGGTCTACGCCCACAACGAGCGAGGTCCTCCTCCATGGGCTGACCTAACAGACCAAAGGGGGGTCATCTCAAACCCCACCCATGACTTGCATGTGACATCCTGGCTTTCAAAGGCTCACATGACCGAGACCTGCACCCAAGGATGCTTATCCTGCTGTCAGCTCCATCCAAAGCATCTACTCGGCAGTAATCCCTCTCAGCGAAGGGTGAGCCATATTCCCTTGGCTGCACCGGAACCCAGCAGGAGACAACAAACACTTGCTGACAGTCACATGTAGCTTCATCAGAGGTGATGAAGCCCCTCTTAAACTGAATGACACAGCAGTCAGGACTGCTGCTCTTTTGCATAGCCAAAGTAAGTTCGGCCTCAAGCTCTCCTCCTTGGAGGCAGAGCCTGTCTCCACACCAGTGGAAGGGGGGGGGGGACCAGTAAATAGTCCTAACAGAACGGGTGCATGTTTCGAAACTCACCTCTAGCATGCACAAACAACTAATTGCATCCATAATTTTTGTTTTGTTTTAGATTAATCTGCAGACGTACAGATTAACACGTTTCAGGCTACAGTAGGAACTGTAAATAGATTCTAAGTGCATTAAAATAACCCTTTTAGGTTTGCAGTTTCTCTTTTGGGAGTGGTTAAGTGACACATTGGTGTCATTTAATACAAGACTTTGTTAGAGAAGCTGATTTATCTGCACACTACCTCACTAAGTGATGGATCCAGATTTATTCTAGACGTGATTTAGAAATCCTGAAAACCACTACAAATCTGCTACCTGCACAAACCCACCTGACATATAGCCTGAACACAGCTATTTCAAGGTTTGTTAATAATAAATAATTCAGTCTTTTATCCATTGAACTGAATTTGACTTTCTCAAATTCCCTAAGAAAAGCAGATTGTACAAAGTCACACTATGGCCTTCACGGTGGTTCTTCCTGTAATTGAATGGTCGACACTGCAGTACTGTTGCACACCTCCTGCGGGCGATTCAGACAATTACAAGCTATAACTTGTTACAAGTGTTATATGATTGTTTGTAGCTCCTCCCATGCTAACGGCACAAGCCGAACCCAGTGCCGGATGGGGCTAGCTAATCAAAAAAAGGATCTCAGGGTTTCCATAATAAAAAAGACTTCAATCCCAGAAGGCGTTTAAATATTTAATTCAAACATGTCTGGCCAGACCATGGAGGGGACAAAGTTACTCGTACATCACCCTAACCAACCTTTCTAACTAACCGCTTAAATAGTATTCAGCAATCACTGTTTATCTCTATAAATGTCTTCTCCAACCTTCACGCCCCGCCTCTGGACAGCTGCTCCATGTGAGTCTCATATCAACGCATAAAACAGCTCATCCGAATGCCAGACTGTTATCTTACTCCCCCGGCATCTCTCTGGTGACCTGACACATATATCTTTATCATAACATTAAGCTGGAACAATAAGCTTGTCATTTTACCCTAGATGCATTCACTCAACAGAGAATATAAACTTAATTCCTAATTGCATAACAATTTTCCACCACAATTCTAAAGTGCTATCACAAATCTCCCTAAAAGGTTGGTAGGTTGATCAAAAAAAAAAGACAATGTTCAAAACACAAATTACAATCAGACATGAGACATGCTTGGCCATGGAATTAGCTCACAGTGACAAATATTAGATCCTTCCAGATGACTTTGCTGAGACTCCTGTGCAGTGAGACCAAAAACCCACGGGGTCTTCGTACGCCATTTTCTTGTGGGCAAAATGTCATCTCAACAGCCCCTCGCCCCAGAGGCGGCCATCCACAGGTCTCCTCATCGGTCAGGATGTTCTAGATAAAACACAGAATAAAGGAGAAATTATGTAGCATCTTCCAGTACACTTCAGAGGGTATTACATCGACACTAGATGTTGAAATGTGTACTCTTCCCTTGCGCTGTTTGTTGTCTGTTGCCATGAAGTCAGCCTCCGCCAGCATCCAGTGACCCGTAGCCACCGATCAGTCCTTCCTCAGATAGGAGAGAGTGGTCACCCCTTGGGAGCTGAGCTAATTAGGTATTAGAGCATTGATGTTCAAACACAGGTTAGCCAATTCACAAAAGATGAATAGGATGATTATGACAAGTGATTAAGTGGAACCCACACTCTCGGAGTATGGTTTCAGATCAACCTGATGCAACTCTGTGCAAAAGCAATTCTAAACAACTCACAACCTGGTTAATGAGCCGAACCTCATCAACTGAAGCTAGATTACAATTAAGGTAAATGTCTCCAGATCACTCTGTACTAAATCCATGCCAAGAAAAAGACAACCAACCATTCCAACTTGTGAGAGCAAAAAATCCCAAGAATCAACTACTCCCAGCAAGAAGTAAAGAAGGTTTTCAGATCAAATTAAAACTTTGTAAAGTTCCCAGACACAATATGTACTACAAGTCTGAACCCAAACTGAAATGGAATATGAAGTCAGACGTCAAGTCCAGGTAGTAAAAACCCCATTAATTTATGACAGAGTTATGATACACAAGAAACCCAATTAAACCTGCAAGTTACAATTCTCTTCATAATCCCTGAAAAATCTATTCCAATTACTATCAAATCCAATTCCCCCCTTTTTTAAGGCATCGTCTTGCACATGCCTTAAAAATACAAGAAACAAGGAAACAATAACTTCAACTGCTTCTCCAGTGTCGAGAAAAGAAACATAGTAGGTTAAAGGTCATGCATAAGGCATAACCTCAGAACCTGTGGATCCTGCTGCTGCCACTGCTGAGGCAGCTTCAACCCCCAGATAACCATATCCCAATCATTTAGGTTCGCAATTAGGTTCTTATATTTAAATTACCTTGTTGTTGAAAGTGTGCTATACAAAAAAATGGCCTTGCCTTGCTATGCCTTGCAAATACAAAATAACAATTTCACCTCATAGTTACCTAATGTATTTAAGAATTTTCGTCCTACTTGCATTAGCTACAACAACACGTAATTTCCCTCTACGATCAATAAAGTATGTTGAATTGAATTACACGGCTTCTTCAGACCCTGCTTTTCCAGAATCTAATTGATGTTAGACTAAGGATTATCTTTGCAAAGGTTCGATAAACAAATACCCCCTACTTTTTAGAAAAAATGTTACTCAGGAGACCGTTTATTTACCTAATTAATATCTCTGCTGCTGCTATTTGCTCCTCTGTTTCTCAGTTTATTCTCTGTTAACTCCTTGGAAAAATAATAAATGTATTCTAAATGCACAATTTAAAAACTTGTACAACTGTAAAATATCTCTATTTTCAATTTATCTAACTCAGTTGCACATTCAGATTTGAGTATGCCACTCTATTTTAATAACAACGATGTCAAGTAACCTTTTTACCTGTACCTGATACTCTTACTTAAAAAATAATTATTTTTCTTCATTGCAGTTTCTGTGTGTAGGACTTGAGTTAAACTTTATACTTTACCAAAGTAATTATCTATTTGCAAACTTTTTACCTCTACCCAGTACTTTAGACTGCTTATATTTTAAAATTAGCCTTGTTACTCCTGTCTCATTTAGTCTTTTATTAAAAGGAACACACAAAACCATCAAACATCAAAGAATGCTACAACTGAACAGAATTAACTGCGGTTTGATAGTAGGTCTAACATTTACTATTTCGACACCCTGTTTATTATGCGATCTATAGCATATAATGTGCACAGGTGTTAACTGAATATTTTCCACATTTGTCCCGTCTTTAGAACAGTGACCGAAATTCTCAATCTATTTTTAATTATCATTTGTCTTAATGAAGTAAACTAAATTTAAAAAATAGAAACCAAGTAATTTTAAACTCCACTGTGTGTGTAGGTCACACCTGTTGGCTTAAAGATTGCACTAAATGCATAATTTTCACATTTGCAGCTGAAACAGGTAGCCTAGTGTATCCCAAATGTGTCATTATTATTTAACATTTTTATTAAACATTACTATCATTAAGTAAAAGTTATTTTTGGTCGAGGTATGACTAAAGCTTTATTCTTTATCATTTAATGTTCTAATCCTAAATTTGTTTTATGCCTTCTACCTCCTTTGTGTGAATCTAAATTTATGTACAGTCTATGATCTAAATGCTTCTATTATCTGTCACTTTGCTGCCGGTACAGCAGAAGTTCCCCTTCTTGGGAAAATAAAAGCATGATTCATGAAGTTAAGCATTACCATATTTTAATTTGGAAAGCTCATGTTTGAAACAGGAAGCAGTTTTGCGCAAAACAAACAGTTTGACTAACCCGGACTCCTTAACATCCAGGAAGTAACTGAAAATTCAAGACTAAACTTTTTGTCAAAACAAGTGTTTAAGATCCTATTTTTAGACTTCCAGCCGCAGTCTAAGAGCGCTATTAATGCTTCATCAGTGTCGGGATCTATGATTGTTTACAACCAGAGAATCGCAGCACATCGGTCGTAAGAAAGAAGCTTGTGGCTCAATTAGCTGATTAGCAACAAGAGAATCACATTAAACCTGCAACGGACAGATCATTTTTACCACATTGTAGTTAACAACTCGCTGGTTAACCTTAGAGTTTTTACCCGCGTTGTTTTCTGATTTGTTTTCTGTAAATTACTCAAAAGACTGAAATACTTATACAATATACAATACACATACTGCTACTCGGATTTGTATTAACTGGAGTTGGCGTTAATATATCCGATTTTAACAGTGCGTTTATCAAAAATATTAGTTAAATATTGCAACTATCGTTCATCTAGTTTATTGCTGAATGGCATCGTTTCACATAGCATCTTAAAAGAAAGTTTTCAAGCTAAGGTTCCCGGGCCAAATGCGGCTGCTCCTTATACATGAACACAGAGTGTTACAGTTTTAGGTCGAACCAGTTTTAATCAGTTACAATAGTTAAAATTTTATATTACCATTTACCTTTGTGCATTATTTCCCGCCGAGGCTTTTATTGATTAGCGCAAATCTAACAGCTGTAACTCACTAAGTACAGCTCACCCATTTAATAGGCTATAATATTAATATGGATTCAGGTTAGAAAATACTCAAATATTAGATTGATGAGGTAAGTACAGTCGGATGTAATTTCCATCTCTTACATGAATTTGAAGGATTGCTTTAGAAAAACCAGCATAATAATTTAAATAGACTAAAGAATGTTAATTCATATTTGCAGAAAAATATCATTATTAATGATTGTTGGAAATGTGTTCCAGCAAATATGTTTTCAAAAATGATGTAGGAATTTATTCTCCAGTAAATCACTGAGTCATGTTTAGTGTTTTACCTGCTGTCTGACAGAGAACTTCTTCTGTATCTTAAAACATGCAGGCTGGATGGTGCGACTTGAAAACTTTATTTTCTAGTTGATGCATTAGATTAAAAAATCTAATGCATCACACATCCTTTTAAGCATTGATGAGGAATCAAACCACGAGTATGATGTTGACAATGTGGATAATTTAGTTTTTGTTTTTTATATATGCTTTACAATTTTAAACTTTTATTAGTGGTAGGTTAGTCTCTGCCCAGACTCAGGTAGCCCTGCCCAGACACACCTTGAATTAATGGACCCAGTGTAGCTGTAAAGACTGTAATAACATTCCATCCTTCAGATTTAAAGGGGGAGATGCTGGGACCAAAATATATATATTTTTTTGTTGTACTTCGAATGGACTGAACTGTTAAACCTTCACTGCCGCAGAAGGACAGCAACGTTTCCTGGTTCACATGAAAATGAATCAACTTCTAGTTCCAAAGACTGAACATTGGTTCAATGCTTCAGAACTAAGGGGGGATGTTGTGATTGCATTTCTCATAAGATGAACTGAACAGACTGTTTGAAGACCACATTTCCCAGCAATCCTAGCAGTGACGCCCAACACACTCCTATTGGTCCGTGACCACCCATGGTGACATCGGCGATGACATCACAGCCAAAGAGGCTATAAAGAGTAGTCGCACCCATTTTCAAACTGTTCTCCAGCCAGAAGTTCTTGGATGAACTACTGCTGAACAGAGGACATCTCACCGGTGAAGATTCTCTTTTGTTCTGACTTGCTGGACCGGGGAAGAACTCATTTCAAAGCTTCGAAGTGCTCACCCCGTTTGTGTAACCAGGGTGCGCGATATATCAGAACTGTTCCAAGACAGTTCATTAGATGTCGACCTGCAGGCCACCCAGCCTGCATTTGGGCCACACGGTCCTTAAATACTGTACAAGTTTTCTTTCTAACTTCTCCTTTTCTTGCTCAACTACGGACAAAATTCGCTCTCCTCATAGTGGACTGGACCTCCTTTAAAGCAAAGTAGGACTGAACCGGTTCATTTATACTAATATTTTGTCTGGGCGGAGATAAATAGAGAAAATAGTTTTAACGAGTTAGATCTTGTTCATTGTTGGTTTAAAGTGTTTTTAAGGCGCTGTACCTGTTTGCTCATTTTTGAATCGCCGCACGCATAAGTTGAGCTGTAATTGCTGTGTTTGAAACTGTTTGTTTTATCCTGAGCGGATCATGCCGTTCTTTCTTTTTCCTTCCTCTCATCACATAAATCATAGATTTTGGATATTCCCTGACATAACAGAAACTTATTGGCGAATATAAAATGGAGATAACATAAAACACCAACCTTTTGGAGCCATGTTGTTGTCTTTTCCTGGTTATTATTGTCATAGATGTTTATATACACTACCGTTCAAAAGTTTGGGGTCACCCAAACAATTTTGTGTTTTCCATGAAAAGTCACACTTATTCACCACCAAACGTTGTGAAATGAATAGAAAATAGAGTCAAGACATTGACAAGGTTAGAAATAATGATTTGTATTTGAAATAAGATTTTTTTTACATCAAACTTTGCTTTCGTCAAAGAATCCTCCATTTGCAGCAATTACAGCATTGCAGACCTTTGGCATTCTAGCTGTTAATTTGTTGAGGTAATCTGGAGAAATTGCACCCCACGCTTCTAGAAGCAGCTCCCACAATTTGGATTGGTAGGATGGGCACTTCTTGCGTACCATACGGTCAAGCTGCTCCCACAACAGCTCAATGGGGTTCAAATCTGGTGACTGCGCTGGCCACTCCATTACCGATAGAATACCAGCTGCCTGCTTCTTCTCTAAATAGTTCTTGCACAATTTGGAGGTGTGTTTTGGGTCATTGTCCTGTTGTAGGATGAAATTGGCTCCAATCAAGCGCTGTCCCCTGGGTATAGCATGGCGTTGCAAAATGGAGTGATAGCCTTCCTTATTCAGAATCCCTTTTACCCTGTACAAATCTCACACCTTACCAGCACCAAAGCAACCCCAGACCATGACATTACCTCCACCATGCTTAACAGATGGCGTCAGGCATTCTTCCAGCATCTTTTCAGTTGTTCTGCGTCTCACAAACGTTCTTCTTTGTGATCCAAACACCTCAAACTTGGATTCATCCGTCCACAACACTTTTTTCCAGTCTTCCTCTGTCCAATGTCTGTGTTCTTTTGCCCATCTTATTCTTTTTCTTTTATTGGCCAGTCTCAGATATGGCTTTTTCTTTGCCACTCTGCCCTGAAGCCCAGAATCCCGCAGCTGCCTCTTCACTGTAGATGTTGACACTGGTGTTTTGCGGGTACTATTTAATGAAGATGCCAGTTGGGGACCTGTAAGGCGTCTGTTTCTCAAACTAGAGAGTCTAATGTACTTATCTTCTTGCTCAGTTGTGCAACGCGACCTCCCACTTCTTTTTCTACTCTGGTTAGAGCCTGTTTGTGCTGTCCTCTGAAGGGAGTAGTACACACCGTTGTAGGAAATCTTCAATTTCTTAGCAATTTCTCGCATGGAATAGCCTTCATTTCTAAGAACAAGAATAGACTGTCGAGTTTCAGATGAAAGTTCTCTTTTTCTGGCCATTTTGAGCGTTTAATTGACCCCACAAATGTGATGCTCCAGAAACTCAATCTGCTCAAAGGAAGGTCAGTTTTGTAGCTTCTGTACCGAGCTAAACTGTTTTCAGATGTGTGAACATGATTGCACAAGGGTTTTCTAATCATCAATTAGCCTTCTGAGCCAATGAGCAAACACATTGTACCATTAGAACACTGGAGTGATAGTTGCTGGAAATGGGCCTCTATACACCTATGTAGATATTGCACCAAAAACCAGACATTTGCAGCTAGAATAGTCATTTACCACATTAGCAATGTATAGAGTGTATTTCTTTAAAGTTAAGACTAGTTTAAAGTTATCTTCATTGAAAAGTACAGTGCTTTTCCTTCAAAAATAAGGACATTTCAATGTGACCCCAAACTTTTGAACGGTAGTGTATGTCTATGGTTGTTGTGTTTACTAACGAAACCACCATGATTTTGCTAATCTCGCGTTATTTCGTGCTCTCGGTGACAGCTGCTTCCCTGCTGCTATGCGCCTCATACGCACCCGGTGGAAAGGGCCAAGCAGCAGAATACGCAAGTGAAACGTGCCGCTTACGTGTCCGGTGGAAAGGAGGGGTAACACATAACATATATAAAAGTACAACAATGAAGGTGAATCCCATATGACAGCATATCAGAAATGGTTAATGCCTTAACTGACGACTTATTAATTTTTAAAAAGTAAAAAATCTCTGACAACAAAATATGAAATATATCTGGAGTTAGTTGGGAAAAAAAGGATTTTTTTTTAAAACAAATGTGCCTCTAAGATAAGGCTGCTTGGTCAACAATGGGCTGAAATGATCACATTTCTTATATACTTTGCATGTTAAAACCGTCAAAATAATGTGCGGGTACACATACACTCAACAAAAATATAAACGCAACACCTTTGTTTCTGCTCCCATTTTTCATGAGATGGACTTAAAGATCTAAAATTCATTCCAGATACACAATATTACCATTTCTCTCAAACATTGTTCACAAATCAGTCTAAATGTGTGATAGTGAGCACTTCTGCTTTGCTGAGATAATCCATCCCACCTCACAGGTGTGCCACATCAAGATGCTGATCTGACATCATGATTAGTGCACAGGTGTACCTTATACTGCCCACAATAAAAGGCCACCCTGGAATGTGCAGTTTTTTGCTTTATTGGGGGTCTGGGGACTCAGAACCGGTCAGTATCTGGTGTGACCACCATTTCCCTCATGCAGTGCAACACATCTTCTTCGCATAGAGTTGATCAGATTGTCAATTGTGGCCTGTGGAATGTTGGTCCACTCCTCTTCAATGGCTGTGCGAAGTTGTTGGATATTAGGGGTAACTGGTACACCCTGTCGTATACGCCGGACAAGCACATCCCAAACATGCTCAATGGGTGACATGTCCGGTAAGTATGCTGGCCATGCAAGAACTGGGACATTTTCAGCTTCCAAGAATTGTGTACAGATCCTTGCAACATGGGGCCGTGCATTATCTTGCTGAAACATGAGGTGATGTTCATGGATGTATGGCACAACAATGGGCCTCAGGATCTCATCACGGTATCTCTGTGCATTCAAAATGCCATCAATAAAATGCACCTGTGTTCTTCGTCCATAACAGATGCCTGCCCATACCGTAACCCCAACACCACCATGGGCCACTCGATCCACAACATTGACATCAGCAAAGCGCTCACCCACACGACGCCACACACGCTGTCTGCCATCTGCCCTGAACAATGTAAACCGAGATTCATCCGTGAAGAGAACACCTCTCCAACGTGCCAGACGCCATCGAATGTGAGCATTTGCCCCCTCAATTCTGTTACGGCGACGAGCTGGAGCCAGGTCAAGACCCCGATGAGGACGACCAGCATGGAGTTGAGCTTCCCTGAGACGGTTTCTGACAGTTTGTGCAGAAATTGTTTGGTTATGCAAACCAATTGTTTCAGCAGCTGTCTGAGTGGCTGGTCTCAGATGATCTTGGAGGTGGACCTGCTGGATGTGGAGGTCCTGGGCTGGTGTGGTTACACGTGGTCTGCGGTTGTGAGGCCGGTTGGATGTACTGCCATATCCTCTGAAACGCCTTTGGAGACGGCTTATGGTGGAGAAATGAACATTCAATGCACGAGCAACAAATCTGGTTGAAATTCCTGCTGTCAGCATGCCAATTGCACGCTCCCTCAATGCTTGTGGCATCTGTGGCATTTTGCTGTGAGACAAAACTGCACATTCCAGGGTGGCCTTTTATTGTGGGCAGTATAAGGTACACCTGTGCACTAATCATGATGTCAGATCAGCATCTTGATGTGGCACACCTGTGAGGTGGGATGGATTATCTCAGCAAAGCAGAAGTGCTCACTATCACACATTTAGACTGATTTGTGAACAATATTTGAGAGAAATGGTAATATTGTGTATCTGGAATGAATTTTAGATCTTTAAGTCCATCTCATGAAAAATGGGAGCAGAAACAAAGGTATTGCGTTTAGAGTGTATATATATATATATATATATATATATATATATATATATATATATATATAGGCCTATATATGTGTGTGTGTGTGTCTTGACCGCAAAGCGATCAATACGTTATTTTGATGGTGAAATGAGCACAACTCATTAATTTTGTCAAATAAAATCATGGAGCCCCATTTGTCCATAGCTTTTACTAAAACTACATGAAGTTTGAATTAATCAACATGTAAAGTACATAAGAAATGTGATCATTTCAACCCATGTTCAACCAAGCAGACTTATCTTAAATGGACAACATCTTAACCTGTTCAGTTTGTAGTTTACCAGCGTGATTAACTAGCTACTTTGTTAGGAGCTCAGATAGCAGGAGCTTCATCTACAAAATATCGTACAGAAAGCCACGCGCCACCACCACCCTGGGCCAATCCCCACCGCCAACATCCCAGCGCCCCACCCCTGCCCCACCGGTAGCCGCAGCGGATGGATAGCATCCCCAGGCCAAGCTCAGCCAGCACCTGGACACCAAGTTGTACCAGCTCCCCAGTCCTGATCTGAGACCAGGCATCCAACAAAGGCCAGGGCCAGTCCAACCCGCCAATGAGCCGACCACACACGGTGCGCACAGAACAGGTGATCGAACGAGCAGAGACGCTGGATCCGTGTCCCGCCGAGCCACCGAGCAGGCACCAACCCAACAATCCCAAACCTGGCACCCCTAAAAGAGGTGCCACAACCAACCAAAGGAAGATCTTGGCCCAGCGCATCGGCCGACCGACACACCGGAGACAAGCAGACCGCCAAGGGCCCCACAGTGGCGAGGCAGCCCGACAGCCCAGGACCCCGACCTGACCACCTGTTCCTCCTCCGGACCCCAACCCCTGAACAGGTAGCGAACAGGGGTGTAAGAAGACCCCTAGCCTCTATCCTTCCGCTGGAGTATGGTGTTGATGCGTGTTGTAATAATGTGCATTTAAAACAGAAGGGTGGGATGTGGGGAGGGCAGCCACACATCCCCCAACCCCCACCCCGAGCCCTCAGTGTCTGTATGTGGTTTAACAGTGGGCACAGGCACCAGAGGTGAAGCTGATAGAACCGCTCCCCCTCTGGATGCCGAAAAGTGTGCCCACCCCAAAGTCCCTACATGTGTGTCGCATGAAAATATTATAAGTGGGAGTGTCTAAGTTGTATATTAAAATTGGGATGCAGGACGCCACGGGATAGTCTCTGCTGGGGGGTGGGGCGCCCCTGGACCCCAGTGATGTGCCCATGCCCCAAGACCCTATATGAGTGGTAAAGTGATGGAGCGGGTGGACAGAGGTGTTGGGGGATGGGGAGGGAAAGACTGGGAGACAAAATGTCTTCCCAGGGAGCCAGCTCCCCCACTGACCCCAATAGGCACCGCTGTTCACCGGGATCCACCAGGGGAGGGAGGCCATGGCACGTTCAACCCATTCTACTTTTAGAAATCCTAGGAACTACAAGTAAACCTGCAGTCTGAGAGCGAAGTGCTCTGTTAGGAACATATGGAACAATTAGATCTCTGATGTATGATGGAGCTTGATTATTAAGGGCTTTGTATGTAAGAAGAAGGATCTTAAATTCTATTCTGGATTTAACAGGGAGCCAATGAAGGGAAGCTAAAACAGGAGAAATGTGATCTCTCTTTTTAATATTCATCAGAACTCTTGCTGCCGCATTTTGGATCAACTGAAGGCTTTTAATGGCATTTTGTGGACTACCTGATAGTAAAGAATTACAGTAGTCCAGCCTTGAGGTAACAAATGCATGGACTAGTTTCTCAGCATCACTCCTGGACAGGATGTTTCTAATTTTAGCAATATTCCGGAGGTGAAAGAAAGAAATCCTAGAAACCTGTTTAATATGGGATTTAAATGTCAAGTCTCTGTCAAAAATAACGCCGAGGTTCTTTACGTTATTACTGGGGGCCAATTTAATGCCATCCAGATGAAGTGATTGACTAATCGGTTTCTGTTTAAGAACTTCTGGTCCAAAGACAGCAACTTCTGTTTTGTCAGAATTTAAAAGCAAAAAGTTTAGGGTCATCCATGTTTTTATGTCTTCCAGACATGCCTGTAATCTACCTAACTGACTGGGTTCATCGGGATTTATGGATAAATATAGTTGTGTATCATCTGCATAGCTGTGGAAATTTATCCCATGCTGTCTAATGATTCTACCAATTGGGAGCATATATAGGGTGAACAGAATTGGTCCAAGCACAGAACCCTGTGGAACTTCACAAGTAACCCTTGAGAGTGAAGAAGATTTATCATTTAGATGAACAAACTGGAATCTATCAGATAAATATGATTTAAACCAGCCTAGTGCTGCTCCTTTGATCCCTGTAACATGTTCAAGCCTTTCTAGGAGAATATTATGATCGACTGTGTCAAAAGCAGCACTGAGATCTAACAAAACCAGAACAGACACAAGTCCATTATCTGAGGCCATGAGAATATCATTAGTAACCTTCACCAGTGCTGTTTCAGTGCTATGATGAGTTCTAAAACTCGTCTCAAGACCAATATGGTCCAACAAGAGATTTCTATACTGATTAATTTTAAGAGCCTTTTTATTTTCCCAGTTCAGGAGGATAGTTTTCTTAGCGATGCATAAGGCAATGTGAACCATTAGAACTTACTTTGTGTCCATGGTGACATCATTTAAATCTCCTAACAGGCAAACTGAGGGAGATGGTGGAATGTTACATTTCAGACACTTTGATAAGTCCTCACATATCTTGCACCAGAATTTCTTAACGGGTGGACAGAACCAAAGCGCATGAATATAAGTATCTGGTATATTGCTTTTGCATTGTAAGCAGGTATTAGATGACGTAAAACCCATCCTAAACATCCGTTGACCTGTATAGTGTACTCTATGAAGGATTTTGTATTGTATTAATTGCAAATTAGGATTTTTTGTTATTTTAAAGGTTCTGAAACATATCTGAGACCAGACGTTTTGGTCAAAGCTGGCTGATAAATCCACCTCCCATTTTGAAATAGGGATGGCTATTGATTCATCTAATGTAGATAAAGTTTTGTATATTTTAGACAGCAATTTGGGGGGGTTGAGATTAAGAAAATCTAAAACTCTTGCTTGAATTTGTAATTCAACTGTATTGAGCCGATATTTACCTTTAATAATAGATTTAATTTGTTGATATTCTAAGATTTTTTTTTAATCAATTTCAGATTGTGTAATTAATGTATTAAATGGGATAAAGTCTGTTCCTTCAAATATATGTTCCAGTTATTCAATTCCATTACACCTCCAGTCTGGAAAACTTATCATACATTTTTTTTGCCAGATGTCGGGGTTATTCCAGATGGGTGTACGTCTGCATGGGATTATTGTGGACTCTGTCGTTTTTAGAAACTCCCACCATGCTGTCAGAGAGGAGCTGAAATTTATGCTTTTAAAGCATTCATGTCGTTTTATATTTGAGCTAATAAATGGTAGGTCTGAAAGTTTAATCTTATTACATAGTGTCTGTTCTACGTCTTTCCAGGACTCATCTAGGTAGCTATGTTTTAACCATCTTGATATGTATTGGAGCCTGTTGGCTAAGAAATAATGATGGAAGTTTGGTAGATCTAGACCTCCTTTTTTCTTTGGTCTTTGCAGAGTTTTTAAGCTGATACGTGGGGGTTTATCTTTGATACGTGGGGGTTTATCTTTCCAAAGAAATTTAGAGACAGAGGAGTCCAGAGATCTAAACCAGTTTAGTGATGGTTTACTTGGGATTATTGAGAATAAGTAGTTGATTCTGGGCAAAACCATCATTTTTATTGAAGCAACCCTTCCTATAAGTGATATGGGTAGGGATTTCCATCTAGCAAGATCATCTTCGACTTTTTTTAAAAGTGGGATGTAGTTTAGCTTTATTAAATCTGCCAATCTTGGTGAGACATTGATACCTAAATAAGTAATATTCCCTGACTGCAGTTGTGTATTAGATTGGATTCTGGACAGAACAATTGATTGGAAGAACTGTAGATTTGAAGCAATTTATAGAATAATCTGAAACGTTTGAGTAAGAGTTTATCAACCCGATTACCTGAGAGAAAGAGGTTTGTGAATGCTGGAGAAAAAGTAATACATCATCTGCATAAAGACTGATTTTAAGTTCTATGTTATTGCATTTTATGCCTTTAAAATTGTGAGTTTGCCTGATTGCTGCAGCTAGTGGTTAAATAAAAATAGCAAACAGGGAGGGAGAGAGAGGACATCCCTGCCCGGTACCTCTCTGAAGATAAAACCTAGATGATGTTTGGTTTTAGTCCTGATACATGCTGTTGGTGAACTGTATAATATTTTCAACCAGTTTATAAAAGAATTTCCAAAGCCAAATTTATGTAAGGTTGCAAATAAGAATTTCCAGTTAACTCTATCAAATGCTTTTTCTGCATCTAGAGATAATATATTAGTTTTAATGTTTTTACAGTAAGAAAAATCTATTAAATCTATTAATCTACGTGAATTTGTGGATGAATGTCTCCCTTTAATAAAACCAGTTTGATCAGGATGTATTATAAGAGGAGTTACTTTCTCAATCCTTTTTGCGAGGGCTTTGCAGATTATTTTAAGATCAACATTAATGAGGGATATGGGACGATAGCTGGAAGGAAACAAAGCTTCTTTACCTGATTTTAGTAGAAGACTAATGTAGGCAGAATTCATATTTGGTGGAAGTCGGCCATTTTCCTTGGTTTCCTGCAGCATTCTGTGGAATGTTGGTGCCAGAATATTCCAGAATTCTTTATAGAGCTCTGCTGGAAATCCATCTGGGCCTGGAGCCTTTTTATTGGGCATGCTTTGGAGGGCCTCCTGGAGTTCAGCCGCTGTTAGTGGTGAATCCAGGGCCATTGCTTGACTTTCAGATAATTTAGGTAGTGATATGTTATCCAAAAATTGTTCAATTTCATGATTTGATGGGTTTTTCTCTGGTGAGTATAAAGCCTTGTGAAATTCTTTAAAGGTGTTGTTTATTCTTCCAGGATCATATACTGTATTCCCGGTCTGATCTTTACTAGCAGATATAGTTGTTTTTTCTTTATTAATTTTAAGATGGTTAGCCAAAAATCTACCTGATTTATTACCCTGTTCAAAGTTTTCTATCCTAAGTCTTTGAATTAAGAACTGGGTCTGTTTATTAATAATTTTATTTAATTCTAGGTTTGCTTTACGGATTTTGCCTAGTCTCTCCTCATCTAGGGAAGCTTTTAATGAATTAATAGTTTCTTCTAATTCCCGAATACGTTTTTTTCTATTTTCTTTTTATTTGATGAGAATGAGATTATTTAACCTCTAATCAGAGCTTTCCCTGCCTCCCAAAGAATGGATGGCGACGTACCACAGAAGTCATTATATTCCAAATATGAAGTCCTTTCTTTATCAAAATATTTAATAAATTCTTTATCCTTAAGTAATTATATATTTAATCTCCAATTTTTGCTTTGAGGCATTTCTTTTTTATTTACTAGAGTTAGAGAAACAGGAGCATGATAGCTAACAGCTATAGGGTGTATCTCAGTGTCCGAAATGTCAGTCAACAGTGAGCTGCTGACTAACAAATAATCCAGTCGAGAATACGAATGGTGGACATTTGTGAAGAAAGTATATTTTCTGTCATTGGGGTGAAGAGATCGCAAAGTCCATAATCACTCATGTACTGTTTGACTATATCTATGGATATCCAGCTGCGCTTAGTCCCTGCTGTGCTGAGCCTGTCTATTTCTTCATTTAAACCAAAGTTGAGGTCGCCCCCAAGAAGAAGTGAGCACTCCAAGTGTTCAATGGGCACCGAGAAGAAGGAATGAAAGAATGAGGGGTCATCAACATTTGGACCATATATACTGACAATACATAACTTTTAGTTATGTATAGATAGTTTTACTATAATACATCTGAATCTGTAACTGTATCTATTACTGTAAAATTAACATTTTAATTTATTAATATTGCTACTCTCCTTTGTCTTGAGTTATAGCATGCAGAAAACTCATTAGGAAACTCAGGGGATTTAAGATCAACTGCAGCTGAGGTAGATTTATGGGTTTCTGAATTAAGAACTGGGTCTGTTTATTTATAATTTTATTTAATTCTAGCTTTGCTTTGCGGATTTTGCCTAGTCTCTCCTCATCTAGAGAAGCTTCTAATGAATTAATAGTTTCTTCTAATTTCTGAATACGTTTTTTTTCTATTTTCTTTTTATTTGATGAGAATAAGATTATTTTACCTCTAATCACAGCTTTCCCTGCCTCCCAAAGAATGGATGGTGACGTACCATGTATATCATTATATTCCAAATAAGAAGCCCACTCTTTTTCAAAATATTTAATAAATTCTTTATCCTTAAGTAATGACATATTAAATCTCCAATTAAATCTTATTACCTTTGTTGTGCCACAGATAGGTAGGTTTTGGCTATGAATAATTATTAATAATTGCTTAGGGCAATTATTAATCAGATTAATAATTTTATGTAAAAATTACCACGTTTAGGGCACCACCTGGATTCCAGGAATATCAATAGCCAAATTGTTCAGTCTCAGTTTATGTTTATGATTACCTGCCTGATAAGGCTGAGATAATTAAACAATATATGAAGGAATAAGTTCTTGGCGTACCTGAACAGCAAGTTACTACACATGTAGGTGAAATAACAACAGTTTTCCAAAATACCTGAGTTTATTACAAAAAGAATTCACTTTCAGTTAACATACTTTAATCAACAAACTCACCAAACTAGTAAAACACAACTAAACTACTAAGAAAAGAATAACGATAATAAAACTCACACTCGGAGGTAAAACAGTAAAAGTGATGAAAATGCACAGAAATAGAAACAACAATAAATTGATAATGATGTCACAGTTCAGAATGAATATGTTTGCTCAAAGACCAAGGCTTGTATTGAACAGTGTTGGGAATAAGGCTAAGTTAGTTTTAAACTAATTGCGATTAGTTTAAGACTAATCAGCAGATTCTGGTTTGTTTTCAAACCACCAATTCACAATACAAAGTAGAAGTGTAGAAAAACATTGTTTGGAAGAAGCAATGTTTCATTAAACCATTTGCTCAATTAGAAATCAACAACCGTTAGATAATTGATTCTATTTAATGGATCGGTCACCGCAGTGATTGATCTAATTTAATATTTAGACTTTATGTTTACGTTTAACGGCAGTACCAATTATGTCGATCTAATTTAGTATTTTGACTTACCAAGTAGGCGGTCTCAAAAATGACTTAAAAGATTAGTTTAGTGTTTAAACTATCTGTTTAAAGTCGATCTCTATTTTGAATAGTATTAACGGCAGTCTTTATTGTTCATGAATAAAATGCCGTGAATGGCGGGCCCACGTGGTTCACTAGAGCATGTAGCTTACAGCTAACTCACGTGGTGCTGCTTAAAGTCGCTCTGGATCATTTATTAAACATCAAACAACGAAAAACTGTCGGATTGAGTAACTCAGGTTGCAGGATATAAAACGACTTTCCATCGGAAACCTCGAAAATCCCTGTTTAAGCCTCCAGGCCGACCGGCCTGTTTGTACCCAAACAATAAATGAAATCTTACACAAAGTAACAAATCACAGTGAAAATACACAAGCCTTAATTCTTGTTTAAACTAACCTAATCTCGCCTCTGCCCAGACAGACCTTATTGAACGGTTAAAGTTCTCCAGGTTGCTCCGTGGATGATGGGCAAAGCCAAGACAACGTTAGCCCGCAGGCTAGCCACAGCTACGGTCCGTCAGCAGTGGGAGGATTATAGCTGTTGAATCGCGGGTAGCATTAGCTTGGAACGTCGTGTCGTCCTCTTCAGCTTGCTAAACAGCGATCAGCTGCACCTCAGTTCACTGACACAGTACCTTCTCTGCAGGTTCAAGATAGCATTATCCCAGGCTTTGTCGCGGTGGGGTAACGCTCCAGTCTCGACCCGGTTCTGTTGCATTCGGTAGCTTGTTAGCGGCTCGCTTCATACGGCAGCATCTGTTCAGAAAGCAGGGCTCAGGGCGGAACAGTGGGGTTTATCTCAAAACACTGGGTTTGATTCACCTGATTGATCAGCAGTATTGTCGTCCTCGGAGTGAGTTCCTCTCAGTCTTTTCCCTCGCCAGCGAAGGAAGGATTGGATCTCTCCTGGCACTGTTTGGCTGAACGCCAGAACTGGAGAGAGCGTGAAAATCTGTGGCCGTGCCTTATATAACCTCTGGTCTTCTTCTCCTCCTGTCAGAGCTAGAATGTGGGTTAGCGCCACCCAATGGCTGTGTGTCCCCAACACCTCGTTCAAAGTTTTCTATCCTAAGTCTTTGAATTAAGAACTCCCACCGCCCTCTGAGATGAACTGCTGCTGAGATCTCGCGAGAGCTGTGCGTAAGTAATATGGCGGGAAACTGGTAAAACAAACAAACTCGGGTAAAAACAAACCATAACATTCGAGCCAAATATAGCAAACGTTTAATAATAATAACCATTATTTTGTATTTCTCCATAAAACAAACTGGACGAGGAAACCTTGCACAGCCTGGAAAGCTACTTGGACGAGTGCTTTGACAACATTGTAATGGGCAAGCCACAAAAATCCACCTCTGCTATGCCGACAAGCACACCATCACAGAAACGCACCCGTTCTGAGGCCAGCACCTCCACCATCTCTCCAGAGAAAAGCTACAGTGATGTCCTGGACTCAATAGATAAGAAGCTAACCAGCCTAGACGCACGTCTGGCCCTGGTTGAGGTTCTCCACAAAGAATTTCAAGCTCTAAGGGAATCCCTGGAGTTCAGCCAACAACAGGTAGCATCGCTTGCTGCAGAAAACCAAATGCTTAGAGACAGTGTAAAGAAACTCACCGAAGGGATGACGCAGCTGTCCGGGGAAAGGAAGAGGATGAAAGAAACTATCTTGGATATACAGGCCAGGGGAATGCGGGACAATCTTGTTTTTTCCAGGATCCCAGAACAAGCTGAGGACGACGCTGAATCCACCGGCGGGGTTTTCTCCAACATCAGTTAAAGTTCCCAAGCGACACGGTAAAAAACATCACTTTTCACTGCTTCCACTGGCTCGGAGGTAAGAAGCCCAACAACAGCCGGCCAATTGTTGCTAAATTCGAGCATTACAAGCAAAAAGAGCAGGTCAGAGGCCGGGGCAGAGAGTTGCGGGGAACGAATTACAGCGTTAATGATCAAAATCTGAAGGAAATCCTGGATAGAAGGCGCGTTTTGTTCCCAATCAGGAAGAAATATATCAGTGAAGGCACCAGAGCTACAGTAGCAGTAGATAAACTGTATGTTAATGGGCAGCTGCTCAGGGACCCCCAGCTTACTCCTTGGCTTTATTAGTCATGTAACACTGGTCAGATAAGAGATGTTTTATCAGTCAACTATAATGTAATGTTAGCACAGCTCTGTAAAGTTGTTTACATTACTCAATGTGGGTGGGGCCAGGGCTAAGCACTGGGATACTGGCTCTTTTTTCTTTTCTCATCTTCACGTCTATCACCAAATGTCTTTGTCACCCCTTTTTTCTTCCTTTATCACTCACACACACACACAAAATTTTTTCATAACATTACTATTTTTTTCTCTCTCACCCTCACCCTTCACACCTTCGTAACTTTCTTCTATGTCTCTCTTATATCTCTGCTTCTGGATTTTCAATCAGGCAACCCCAAGCACAAACTAATAATGCACCTTTGTTTATCTGTTTCTATGGTGATATGGACTTTACAACTTTTGTCTCAAAACTATGGCTACTCTAAGGTTTGTCACATGGAATGTTCATGGAGCTGGCACCAGAGAGAAAAGAGTTAAGATTTTTAACCAGCTTAAAAGATTGAAGGCAGATGTTGTCTTATTACAAGAAACCCATAAATCTACCTCAGCTGCAGTTGATCTTAAATCCCCTGAGTTTCCTAATGTGTTTTCTGCATGCTATAACTCTAGACAAAGGGGAGTAGCAATATTAATAAATAAAAAAGTTAATTTTACAGTAATAGATACAGTTACAGATCCAGAGGGTAGATTTATTATAGTAAAACTATCTATACATAACCAAAAGTTATGTATTGTCAGTATATATGGTCCAAATGTTGATGACCCCTCATTCTTTCATTCCTTCTTCTCGGTGCTCCTTGAACACTTGGATTGCTCACTTCTTCTTGGGGGCGACCTCAACTTTGGTTTAAATGAAGAAATAGACAGGCTCAGCACAGCAGGGACTCAGCGCAGCTGGAAATCTATAGATATAGTCAAACAGTACATGAGCGATTATGGACTTTGCGATGCATGGCAATTTCTTCACCCCAATGACAAAAAATATACTTTCTTCTAAAATGTCCACCATTCGTATTCTCGACTGGATTATTTGTTAGTCAGCAGCTCACTGTTGACTGACATTTCAGACACTGAGATACACCCTATAGCTGTTAGCGATCATGCTCCTGTTTCTTTAACTTTAGTAAATAAAATATAAAACGCCTCAAAGCAAAAATTGGAGATTTAATATGTCATTACTTAAGGATAAAGAATTTATTAAATATTTTGAAAAAGAGTGGGCTTCTTATTTGGAATATAATGATATACATGGTATGTCACCATCCATTCTTTGGGAGGCAGGGAAAGCTGTGATTAGAGGTAAAATAATCTTATTCTCATCAAATAAAAAGAAAATAGAAAAAAAACGTATTCAGAAATTAGAAGAAACTATTAATTCATTAGAAGCTTCTCTAGATAAGGAGAGACTAGGCAAAATCCGCAAAGCAAAGCTAGAATTAAATAAAATTATAAATAAACAGACCCAGTTCTTAATTCAGAAACCCATAAATCTACCTCAGCTGCAGTTGATCTTAAATCCCCTGAGTTTCCTAATGAGTTTTCTGCATGCTATAACTCAAGACAAAGGAGAGTAGCAATATTAATAAATTAAAATGTTAATTTTACAGTAATAGATACAGTTACAGATTCAGATGTATTATAGTAAAACTATCTATACATAACTAAAAGTTATGTATTGTCAGTATATATGGTCCAAATGTTGATGACCCCTCATTCTTTCATTCCTTCTTCTCAGTGCCCATTGAACACTTGGAGTGCTCACTTCTTCTTGGGGGCGACCTCAACTTTGGTTTAAATGAAGAAATAGACAGGCTCAGCACAGCAGGGACTAAGCGCAGCTGGATATCCATAGATATAGTCAAACAGTACATGAGTGATTATGGACTTTGCGATCTCTTCACCCCAATGACAGAAAATATACTTTCTTCACAAATGTCCACCATTCGTATTCTCGACTAGATTATTTGTTAGTCAGCAGCTCACTGTTGACTGACATTTCGGACACTGAGATACACCCTATAGCTGTTAGCTATCATGCTCCTGTTTCTCTAACTCTAGTAAATAAAAAAGAAATGCCTCAAAGCAAAAATTGGAGATTAAATATATAATTACTTAAGGATAAAGAATTTATTAAATATTTTGATAAAGAAAGGACTTCATATTTGGAATATAATGACTTCTGTGGTACGTCGCCATCCATTCTTTGGGAGGCAGGGAAAGCTCTGATTAGAGGTTAAATAATCTCATTCTCATCAAATAAAAAGAAAATAGAAAAAAACGTATTCGGGAATTAGAAGAAACTATTAATTCATTAAAAGCTTCCCTAGATGAGGAGAGACTAGGCAAAATCCGTAAAGCAAACCTAGAATTAAATAAAATTATTAATAAACAGACCCAGTTCTTAATTCAAAGACTTAGGATAGAGAACTTTGAACAGGGTAATAAATCAGGTAGATTTTTGGCTAACCATCTTAAAATTAATAAAGAAAAAACAACTATATCTGCTAGTAAAGATCTGACCGGGAATACAGTATATGATCCTGGAAGAATAAACAACACCTTTAAAGAATTTCACAAGGCTTTATACTCACCAGAGAAAAACCCATCAAATCATGAAATTGAACAATTTTTGGATAACATATCACTACCTAAATTATCTGAAAGTCAAGCAATGGCCCTGGATTCACCACTAACAGCGGCTGAACTCCAGGAGGCCCTCCAAGGCATGCCCAATAAAAAGGCTCCAGGCCCAGATGGATTACCACCAGAGTTCGATATAGAATTCTGAAAAATTCTGGCACCAACATTCCACAGAATGCTGCAGGAAACCAAGGAAAATGGCCAACTTCCACCAAATATGAATTCTGCCTACATTTGTCTTCTACTAAAATCCGGTAAAGACCCTGTGTTTCCTACCAGCTATCGTCCCATATCCTTCATTAATTTTGATCTTAAAATAATCTGCAAAGCCCTCGCAAAAAGTATAGAGAAAGTAACTCCTCTTATAATACATCCTGATCAAACTAGTTTTATAAAAGGGAGACATTCATCCACAAATTCACGTAGATTAATAGATTTGATCGATTTTTCTTACTGTAAAAACATTGAAACTAATATATTATCTCTAGATGCAGAAAAAGCATTTGATAGAGTTAACTGGAAATTCTTATTTGCAACCTTACATAAATTTGGCTTTGGAAATTCTTTAATAAACTGGTTGAAAATATTATACAGTTCATCAACAGCATGTATCAGGACTAATAACCAAAAATCATCTAGGTTTTATCTTTAGAGAGGTACCAGGCAGGGATGTCCTCTCTCTCCCTCCCTGTTTGCTATTTTTATTGAACCACTAGCTGCAGCAATCAGGCAAACTCACAATATTAAAGGCATAAAATGCAATAACATAGAACATAAAATCAGTCTTTATGCAGATGATGTATTACTTTTTCTCCAGCATTCACAAACCTCTTTCTCTCAGGTAATCGGGTTGATAAACTCTTACTCAAAAGTTTCTGATTATTCTATAAATAGGTTAAAATTTACAGTTCTTCCAATCAATTGTTCTGTCCAGAATCCAATTAATACACAACTGCAGTCAGGGAATATTACTTATTTAGGTATCAATGACTCACCAAGACTGGCAGATTTAATAAAGCTAAACTACATCCCACTTTTTAAAAAAGTGGAAGATGATCTTGCTAGATGGAAATCCCTACCCATCACTTATGGGAAGGGTTGCTTCAATAAAAATTATGGTTTTGCCTAGAATTAACTACTTATTCTCAATGATCCCAAGTAAACTATCACTGTATTGGTTTAGATCTCTGGACTCCTCTGTCTCTAAATTTCTTTGGAAAGATAAACCCCCTCGCATCAGCTTAAAAACACTGCAGAAGACCAAAGAAAAAGGAGGTCTAGATCTATCAAACTTCCATCATTATTTCTTAGCCAACAGGTTCCAATACATCTCAAGATGGTTAAAACATAGCTACCTAGATGAGTCCCGGAATGACGTAGAACAGAAACTATGCAATAACATAAGAATTTCAGACCTACCATTTGTTAGCTCAAATTTAAAACAACATGAATGCTTTAAAAGCATAAATTTCAGCTCCTCTCTGACAGCATGGTGGGAGTTTCTAAAAACGACAGAGTCCACAATAATCCCATGCAGACGTACACCCATCTGGAATAACCCCGACATCTTGCAAAAAAAAATTATGATAAGTTTTCCAGACTGGAGGTGTAATGGAATTGAATAACTGGAACATATATTTGAAGGAACAGACTTAATCCCATTTAATAAATTAATCACACAATATGGAATTGATAAAAACAAATTCTTAGAATTTGAGCAATTTAAATTTATTATTAAAGGTAAATTTAGGCTCAGTACATTTGAATTACAAATCCCAGCAAGAGTTTTAGATTTTCTTAATCTCAACCCACCCAAATTGCTGTCTAAAGAATACAAAACCTTATCTACATTAGATGAATCAATAGCCATCCCTATTTCAAAATGGGAGGTGGATTTATCAGTCAGCATTGACCAAAACTGTCACGCTGCCCTATTCACTCCTCCTCATTGTCCTCACCTGTCTCTCCAATCAACCACACCTGATCCTACTCACCTCCTGCCTTTAAAACCCATCACTTCGCTCCACTCAGCGCCGGATCATACACAGTGTCTTCATCTCCATGGTTTGTCGTCTTCCTGCCCGATGTCCAGTCTCTCTGTTCCTGCCGTCGTCCTCATCACCTCCTCCATCTTTAGTAAACATCCTGCACTTCCTCGGCTTCTGCGTTTGGGTCCATACTCCACACACACACATCCCTGACAAAAACGTCGGGTCTCAGATATGTTTAGGAACCTTTTAAATAACAAAAAAATCCTAATTTACAATTATTACAATACAAAATCCTTCATAGAGTACACTATACAGCTCAACGGATGTTAAGGATGGGTTTTACGTCGTCTAATACCTGCTTACAATGCACAAGCAATATACTGGATACTTAAATTCATGTGCTTTCGTTCTGTCCACCTGTTAAGAAATTGTGGTGCCAGATAAGTGAGGACTTATCAAAGTGTCTGAAATGTAATATTCTACCTTCTCCTTAGTTTTCTTGCTAGGAAATTTTAATTATGTCACCATGGACACAAAGTCAGTTCTAATGGTTCACATTGCCTTATGCATCACTCAGAAAACTATCCTCCTGAACTGGAAAAATAATATTAATCAGTATCAAGATCTGTTGTTGGACCACATTGGTCTTGAGACGGCCTCTGCCTCCATATCTGATCAATCTCTCTGGGCTCCTTTGATCGGCTTCATCACCTAGTAGGGGTGGGGGGCACTTGGTTTTGTCATGTGGGATACTGTTGTTGATGTGGGGGTTCTTGGGGTTGGAGGCGTCTGGGGGGTGGGATCACTGGGTGGATGGGGTGCTGGACGTCATGGCCACAACCTGGGGTTGGGCTTTGGTGGATTTGGGTGGTAACTCCTGACGGCTGCATGCGGTGCCTTAGGGGGGTTGTACTGGCAGACATGGGTTACTGGCCTGGTGGCCGTGCTGCGCCTGGGTAGGGTCCGGGGTGGGCCATGGGGGTTCGGGGCTCTGGGGCTCCGTGCCCCCTAGCTATGGTCCTGGCTGGGGGTCGGCCGGCGTGGGGTCTCTGTTGCCGTTGCTGGCCTGTGGGGGTCGGGGCCGGCATATGCGGCCGTCTCTCTCTTTTTCTCTGGGCCGATTGTCATCACCGGTTCCTGTATGGTGTCTCGCCTTGTATGCTGGTTGGGGTGTCTGACTGCTGGTCGTGGCGGCTGGGTGTCATTTCTGGCCCTGATAAGTCTTTTTTCGCACTGGACTTAGCTCCTGGGTCTTGGTCTTTGTGTGCTGCGGGGCGCTGGGGTCGGGCGTTTGGCCAGGTTCGGTTGGACTGGCCTGGTAGTGGGCATGCAGGGCAGGTGGGTGGGGCACTGGGTTTGGTCGCTTGCCGAGCCATTGAACAGCAGTGGTTGCTCTCCAAAGGAATGGGGGTGGTGGATGTCGGCCTGGTGGGTCTGCTGCCCAGGGTATTGGTTTGCTCCTGGTCTGGGCAGGTACGTCGCCGGGGTTTGGGCTTCGGGGGCCTCCAATGCGCAGGTGGTGCTGGGGGCCTCCTTTGGTGGTGGGGAGGCTGTTGCTATCTAGCGACAGGTGCTCTCCCCCTATGAGGCACTTGGATGGACGGAAGGGGTGTGCGGGAGGAGGGGGGGTTTACCATATAAGCCTTCGCGGTCTCTGCGCTCCTCTGGCAGCCGTCTCCTTGTCACCCCAAAAGTCAGGACACACAAGCATGGCAAGGCGTCTTTCCCATTTTAATGGCCCTCACCTCTGGAACAGGCTGCCAGAGGACCTCAGGGCTGCAGAGAACGTTCATGTTTTTAAGAGCAGGCTCAAGACTCACCTTTTTAGCCTAGCTTTTAACTGATTATTATTTATTACTGTCTGTTTAATTGCTCTGCATGTTTTATATGATTATATTTTATCAGTTTTACTATTTAATCTTAGCACATTAATTTACTGTTTATTTTTATACTTTAATTTATCTTAATCCCCGTTCCAGTGTTTCCTCTGTGGGAGCCCTCTGCCCCGGGAGCGGTGGTCGGGTGTAGCTGCCTAGGTGCTCTCCAGGTGGAGCTTGGGTGGAGGTGGGGGTCTTGGCGTTGCCTCCACTGGGTGCCCTGTGTCGGTGCCTCGGCTGCTGCTGTTAATCTACCGCTGCCGGAGCAGATGGCTCCTCTGATGGCGTTTCCTTGCATGGTTCATCTGCACTCGGCCCAATGTCCTTTTTTACTTTTTCTTTTAACTGTGTGTGTGTGCATGGGAGTTGGGTTGGGGGAGGGGGGTATAACTGTGACCATGCTTTTAAATCTATGGGGGAGGGAAGGGAAGGTGTTTTTTTGTGAGGTCATTTCAATCTGTAAAGCACTTTGTGATGCAACTTCTTGTATGAAAAGCGCTTTATAAATAAAGTTTGATTTGATTTGAACTCAACCTGGATGTCTAGTGTCTTTTGTGTTCTGTTAGTAGAGCAAATGTCAGGGTGGTTATAGCTCTCCTTCTGGGATGGGGCTGGGGGTACTGCCTTGGGGTCCGGCGGGCTTGGTGGTGCATTGGCCATGGGCCCTGGGTTGAACGTGCCATGGCCTCCCTCCCCTGGTGGATCCTGGTGAACAGCTGTGCCCATTGGGGTCAGTGGGGGAGCTGGCTCCCTGGGAAGGCATTTTATCTCCCAGTCCTTTCCTCCACATCCCCAAACACCTCTGTCCACCCGCTCCATCACTTTACCACTCATATAGGGTCTTGGGGCATGGGCACATCACTGGGGTGTGAGGATGGGTTTCCATCTTTGCTATCCCTTGGCGGACTGGGTCCCAATTTTACTATACAAATTAGACACTCCCACTTATAACATGTTCATGAGACACACATGTAGGGACTTTGGGGTGGGCACACTTTTCGGCATCCAGAGGGGGACCTGTTCAACCAGCTTCACCTGTTGTGCCGGTGCCCACTGTTCAACCACATATAACCACTGAGGGCTTGGGGTGGGTTTGGGGGATGTGTGGCTGCCCTCCCCATATCCCACCCCTCTGTTTTAAATGCACATTATAACAACATGCATCAACACCATATTCGAGCAGGAGGATTGAGGCTAGGGGTCTTTCCACACCCCTGTTCGATATGGGCCATCAGGGGTTGGGGTCCGGAGGAGGAACAGGTGGTCTGGGGTCCTAGGCTGGTGGGCTGCTTTTCCACTATGGGGCTCTTGGCGGTCTGCTTGTTTCCGTCCTAGAAGATAGAGGGTTCATCTCCCGGGTCCGGTGGCTGGTTGCTCTACTGGACCTGGGAGCATAAAATGTGTATGGGGTGTGTGAGTGAGGGTACAGCGTCATTTCTTGGTTGTCGTGGTGTGTCAGTTAGAATGTATGTGTTTAAGAGGGAGGGAACGTATGACTTTGTCTGTATGTCCTTGTCTACCTGTCAGGTTGGGTCTTGGGCTGCTCTCGCCTGACGCACCTCAGGCCTTACATTTAATCGGGGGCCTATTTCCCCTCCGTCACTCCCTGCCAGTGACGGATGCTGCTGCCCACTAGTGCGTCGGCGGTCAATCCGGTTCGGACCTGGTGTGTGCCTGGCCGGGCCTTGGGGGACCGGTGTGTCGGTCAGCCGATGCGCTGGGCCGATGTCTTCCTTTGATTGGTTGGAGCACCTCTTTCGGGGGTTTCAGGTTTGGGATTGTTGGGTGGTGCCTGTTTGGTGACATGGCGGTATACGGATCCAGCGTCTCTGCTCGTTCGATCACCTGTTCTGTGTGCATTGTGCGTGGTCAGTTCATTGGCGGGTTGGACCGGCCCTGGCCTTTGTTGGTAGCCTGGTCTCAGCGCTCTGCGTTGTTTGGGATCAGGGCTCAGGAGCTGGTACAACTTGGTGTTCAGGTGCTGGCTGAGCTTTGGCTGGGATGCCGTCCGTCTGATAAGGCTATCAGTGGGGCGCCCCGACGTGGAGCAGGGGTGGGGCGCTGGGATGTTGGCGGTGGGAATTGGCCTAAGGTGGCAGTGGTGTGTGGCAGGGGCCCCTCGTCGGCCGGTCCCTTGTCGGAACCCTGCTGGGGGGTGGGAGGCCCCTGGGCCCCGACTCTCCCGGTCCATGGACAGGCCCTCCCTGGCACAGCCGGTTTCCGGCGGGGCCCGGGGGGCTCGTCACTGGGGTTCTCCTCTGCTCCTCTCTTGGGGGATGCGGTGGGCCCCGCCCTGGTCCGCCTGGGGCTCTGGGGGTCCTTTGGACGTCTTTGCTCCAATCTCTGTCATGTCTGCATCGATTCCTGGGAGACGGATTGATGTCTGCTCACACCAGCTATCGAACACTCTTATGGAGAAACCTTATATGCACCAGCATGCTCACACACACACACAGATGTGGGGTCTCTGGTGTTTACAGATATATTCTTGGGCTGAGGTTATCATTACTAGATCTTGATTAATCGGTACCATGAGTGAAGACCTCTCCTGGACCACCAACACTGCATCTCTGGTGAAGAAGGCTCAGCGGCGTCTCTACTTCCTGCGCAGACTCAGACGAGCACGTGCTCCACCACCCATCATAAACACTTTCTACAGAGGCACCATTGAGAGCATCCTTTCCGGCTCCATCACTGTGTGGGGCGGGAGGTGCACTGAATACAACAGAAGAGCTTTGCAGCGCATAGTAAACACAGCCGGAAAGATCATTGGTGCACCCCCCCTAAAGACATATACACCCGCCTCATCCGTAAGGCGATCACGATTGTGAGCGATGCAAGTCATCCAGTTCACAATCTGTTCAGCCTCCTGCTGTCTGGGAAGAGGTTGGGGTGAATTTCCCCCCCCGGTAGATATATAGCCTTGTCCAATAAAAGTATAACACTAACAATACAAATTACAAATACAAAACAATGCATTTTTATTTGTTGAAAGATTATGGTCTCCCCCCTGTTTCACACAAGCTGTTTCGAATGGGCGGGGCTGCCGGCAGCACCGCTTCTCTTAGTTAGTTTCAGTAGTGAGAGTCACCTGAAGAGGGGAACCAAACAATGTGTAATTTGCACATTTTTATGTTGACTGTGGCCCTTAAAATCAAACCTGGTATTTTAATTATTTGACAGGAGTTTTTTTAGAACAGTGACAGATAAATCTGAAGGCTGACTAGTCATTATGATAGATTAGTATTAATACCCCTGATCACTTGGTGCAGAGGCTCAGACAAATCAATAATTAACGAGATTCCCATGAGAGCATCATCTCATGGTATCTCTCTATCCGTGAGCTTTGGAGCGCTCTGAAGAGTGCCAAGCACCTGCGTCAAACCAGTGTAAGATCTGGGATTTCCTCTAGTTTGCGAGTCAGTTTAGTGAGTGTTTCCAACTGCTAATAACTTTAATTGCAGAAATGTTTCCTGGTTTTGAAACTTTGACTGAAGTGGCTCTTGTTAGTCAGTCTCCAGTGTTGTAAGGGTTCAGCCTCTAGAACGTCATCAAACCCCGAAGAGAAGTCATCAGTGAGTGATGATCAGTTCATGGCAAAGGTCTAAAGCTTTCATGACAAAAACCTCTGCAGATGTCAGGTCCATGTGAACCGAGGAAGTTGTGAGTGCAATTGTTTAGTTGTTTATATCTAGTTCCTGGGGCCACAAATCTGTGATTTTTGTCTCTGTGGATTAACAATTACCTAGATCCAACTGCTTAGTGACAGAATACAGAATTAAATCAACAGATTTCACATGTTCCCTGGTCACTCCAGGATTATTCTACCAGACTATAGAGATAACTTTTCAGATTTAATGTCATGTTGTGTGAACTTTGAAAGAAATCCACAAATTTTCCATCATCATGTGACTTTTTCATATTTCACACGTGTATTTTTTTTAGGTGTTGTCTTCTCTCTTTATTGTGAAAAGATTACAGAGATGTTGAAGAATTTTACATTTAGGTTTAACATCTGTCCACACCTGATCCATGCAGTTGTTGCTCTGCTAGTAAAAGTAGCCATTTAAATAATTAATTTGTTCCCATGTGTCCCAAAAAATTACTCTTTTAAATGTTACTGTTTATGTCCTTCCCAAAAATGAAATGCGATTTCCACCCCTGTCCCCAAATCATATAATAGAGGACCTGTTATGGTGAAAAAGAAAACATATCCAAGCACTGTTAATGTGACAATCATAGTCAGGTTTATTAATATCATGCACGTTATATAAGAGCTTATAAAATCAGACATTCATGAACAGGTCAGAGTAAAAAAAGCCTTCAGTGTCTCTAAGCTCAGATCAGTTTATTCTGTGAAAGTTCATTAGCATTAAAATGAAAACATAACATGACCATCAGAATAATAAAGTCCTGAAATATTAGCCTGTAATAATCATTTACCCCCATAGAACTAAACTAAAGCTTAAAGGACAATTATGCTGGACTTTCAAAATAAGACATAATCATACTTTACAAAATAAAAGCCTTCACATTTCACAGAGTAGATGATTCCAGCTTTCTCTCTCTCTGTTTGAAACCGGAGTTTAGTGCAGATTTTAGTTTGGTTCCTGCCTTGTTTCTCCAAAGGTTTTGGTTCAGCAGCATCTTCCAGAACCTGATTCTGCTGATAAAAAAAAGGAGCGGACTTACTGGTTTGCAGAACCAGATCTGAGACCAGAACCATTTCCAGGTTAATTTGATAAACCCGTCTGTCTCTGTGATGCAGGATCTCAGGGTTTACCCACCAACAGCGTTCTGTCCAGGATCCTTCAGACTCAGATGTTGGACATCGAAGGACTTTATCCTCTGTTCCGCCGAGTGGAGCAATACCTGCAGGACTTCCCCAAAGACAGGTAGAACCGAGCCAACCAGAACCAGCAGGAAAACCTGTCCCGACATGTAGACCTGGACTCTGACATCTCTGTCTTGTCTGTGTCAGGACCCGCCTCCAGATAGACAGACCGTACGACCAGAACTTCCTGGAGAAGGTGCAGAAATGTTCCATGGAGGACGACGGCTCTGTTGAAAACGGCGCTGCTGCCAAGGTCACATGGTTTCCAGTTCTCCCAGTAACACAGACACACTGGAACATTTCACTGTTTATCGTCACAGTTGAAGCAAGCTTCCAGCCTCATGGAGAAAAGCTTCCCTCTTTAAACAAAGTCCTTCTGACCTCTGATGATCAAACATTTAACAGAAGCTAGATCCACCACCCAGAATGTCTCCATGGTGATGAGGAGCAGAGATGAAGTCAGACAGAAACACTGAGAGTTATTGATGCTTAACAGATTTAGTGTTCAGCATCAATGTTCTAGTTTGTTCTAGTTTTATGAGAAAAGCCAATCCAGACTCCAGCCTCATCCATATAGAAGAAAGAAGATATTTTCTTCCAAAATATCAGTCAGATCAGATCATCTCCAGTTTCCTGGTTAAAAACACAGAGTTTAAATCTGATCAATAAGGTTTCATTTGGACTTTGTGTTCTTCATGCTGAGAACATCAGAGCTGCTGTTTGATCACTGAGATCTTCATCGGTAGGATCTTTACTTGTTTCCAAGTGTCAAAGAATGGAAACATCTTGTCAGTGAAGGTGCGAGTGAAGGTGTGTATGTGTGTGTTAGTATCCAGATCAGAGAACGACAGCTTTCCTCTGTCCCAGTCCAGATTCACTCTGATCCTCTGGAACTTCTTCTGGTCTGAGAGAAATGTGGAAGAAGCTGGTGGAGACCATGCTGAGTATTTACCTTCACAGAACTGTATAACCAACAATCCAGACTGTGCAACTCTCTTCCTCTGGACAGACTCTGCTAATACACCAAGTTCCCAGTAGCTACTGTCTCCAACATCAACATCCCAGCTGTGGTTCCCTGAGTTAAAGCCCTCAGAACCCAGGACAGAACACCCACGATTAATCCTCTCTGAATTATCAGGAAGCTGCTGTTTCTCTCCTGCAGTCCCACTGGTCAGATCTTTAGACAGGTGGAGTCTAAACCCAGCAGTTTTTGGGTCCAGGATGAGAGGAGTGTAGGACACCATGTTCTTCATGTTGCTCCAGATGTTGAAGGCCAGGTTGCCCAGATGTTTGGCCTGGTCTATCAGAGCTCCTGAGGGCAGCTGTGGATCCTCCAGCAGGGGGCAGCGCTGGACTCTTTCCACTGCAGCCTTGTAGTTGTGCAGGAATGAGACGTCTTCAGCTCTCAGCTCCTCCTCTGTGGCTCTGACTGTGTCTGAAAGAGCTGCTATCTCTCTGCTCAGAGCCTCCATCTTCTCCTTCATCATCCCACTCTTCTGCTCCTCTTCCTCCCTCAGTGCAGCCAGCCTGGCCTCCTCTTCCTCTGCTAGAAACTGATGAAGCTTCTTAAACTGCTCCTTAATCTGCCTCTCTGTGTGTCGTGCCTGGACCTTCATGTGTTCTGCTGTCTGATCAAACTTCTCTTGAACTTTCTTCCTGAGCTCCAGGTTCTTCTTTAAAGGCTCCAGAGTTTCCTGAAGGTTCTTCTTGTGTTGCTGAGCAGCTTCATCGATGGGTCTGAATCTGTGGTTGGTGTGTTTTTCTGAATCTCTGCAGACGAGACACACTGGCTGCTGATGGTCCAGACAGAAGAGTTTGAGTTTCTCAGAGTGCAGACTGCAGAGATCCTCTGAAGCTCTCTGGTCTCTCTGCTGTAAGAAGGTCTCACACAGGTTCTTCAGAACCAGATTACAGGGTGGTTCCTCCTTAGAAGATCTCCTCTTACAAACTGGACACTCTCTTGATGGTTTCTCTCTCCACCAGTCCTTCAGACACTCCTTACAGAAGCTGTGGCTACATGACAGAAGAACCGGATCCTTAAAGACGTCCTGACAGACCGGACAGCAGAGATCCTCCTCTGATCTGGAAGCCATTTAGTCTCTGAGTGAAGCTGAAAACACAGAAGGTCCAGTCAGTCATGGCTCCCCTCCCTCCTCTACTAACTTCCCTCAAAGTGACTCTGAGTGCTGTTCTTGGTCCAACTCACCTTCAGTGTGTGGAGTGTGAGCAGCTTGAAGCAGCAGTGTTGGAGGTTTCCACTTTTCTCTCCTGCAGCTGGACTCACTCAGAGGAAGCTGCTAGTTTGGTCTGAAGGTGAATCTGATCGTCTGGGAGTCTCTCTGCAGGGACCAACAACCACAAACTGTTTCCTGCTTTAGCTCAGGTGTGTCAGTTGGTGGGTGGAACTTAAACCTGTTAAACTTGCTGCCTTACCTGTAACTGACGTGTGTTTCAATCCAGAGTCTGAGCTGCTATAAAAAAGGCTTTCTTGTTCTCTGCTCAGATCAGAGCAGAACCTGTAATAAAGACAGTAGAATAAACTGTCCTCAGGGCTGCAGCAGATTCAACTTTATCATCTTGATTTTCCTTCAGGAATTATCAGCTGACCTCAGCAAAGTTCACATCTTCCTCCAGACTTGCTGTAGCAACAATAACTGAATTATTTCTGCTGAAAGTTCTGGGGGCTGGTCCTAGTTTCTGTTAAATATCTGATGACACCGTCGTCAACCTGTTGTTCATTTAGGGCGAGATTTACCTTATTGTAATAATCAGTAAGAACCAACTGGTTTTATGTCTTCATCACATGATTATAGATCATCAGCACTTAGATCCACACTTTCTGCTCTAGAAGGAAAACTCAGATATTCAGGATATAGTCAAAGGTTTTCTGTTGCTTTTCAGCCAGTTTTAGTTTGGTTCTGTTCTTTTCTCTGCAGGTCCATCAGTACCGGATCGCCATGACGGCTAAAGACTGTTCCATCATGGTTACACTTCTTCCCAGTGGTGAGGAAACTGAGTCATTTATGAGCCACAAGCCACACCCACTTTTGGACCAGTTATCCCACCCCTTTTTCATCTCTTTTTATGAAGTGATGGAGAGATTTTTCAACAAACAAATATGTTGTGCCACAGATAGGTAGGATTTGGCTATAAATAATTATGAATAATTGCTTAGGGCAATTATTAATAGGATTAATAATTTTATGTAAAAATTACCAAGTTTTGGGGCACCATCCTGTTGGATTCCAGGAACATTAATGAATATAAATAGCCAAATTGTTCAGTCTCAGTTTATGTTTATGATTACCAGCCTGATAAGGCTGAGATAACTAAACAAATGAAGGAATAACTTCTTACGCTGTGGACATTAATTGTACGCATCACTCCAAGTGATCCCAGACAACTTCTCTTTAAGATAAGGGGACTTTATTTAGAAAATAGAAAATCCCATCCATTCTAAAGCATGCAAAAATTACTACAGATCTTGGACAATAATAATAGGTGAATATTAAACACAATTAACATGAAATGAAATCAGTGAGAACTGCTGAGGTTCGGGTCAGGAAAGGAGGGGGGGGGGAGCCCAAGTCACAGATAGCCTGTGGGACAAAGTCATAAATCTCAGCTCTGGGCCAAGATGGAGGACAGCACATGGAGTCTAAGAAAGAGTCATAAAACTAGCTTTGGCTAAAGGAGCACATGGGGAAAGCGTCCATGTAGTAGGCCTCTGCTTTAGCGACAGATTAAAGACAATGGAGTTAAACATTTCAGCTAAGATCAGCTAACGCAAGCCGGACCGAGCCCGACTCTGCCGACGGAGTGATCAAAGAGAGAGAGAGAGAGAGAGAGAGAGAGAGAGTAAAGGAGAGGAGGGAAACAAAAAGAAAGGCATGATCTGCTCAGGATAAAACAAACAGTTTCAAACAGCAATTTCAGCTCACACTTATACGAGCGACGCACAAAAATGAGCAAACAGGTACAGCACTTAAAAACGCTTTAACCAACAATGAACAAGATCTAACTCGTTAAAACTCTATTTTCTCTATTTATCTCTGCCCGGACACAATATTAATATAAATGAACCGGTTCAGTCCTGCTTTGCCTTGAAGGAGGTTCAGTCCACTAGGAGGAGAGCGAATTGTGTCCGTGGTTGAGCAAGAAAAGGAAGAGTTATATAAAAAACCTGTACAGGATTTTAAGGACCGTGTGGCCCAAAGGCAGGCTGGGTGGCCTGTAGGTCGACGTCTAACGAACTGTCTGGGAACAGTTCTGATATAGCTCACACAAGATACACAAACCGTATGAGCACTTCGAAGCGAGTTCTTCCCCGGTCCAGCGGGTCAGAACAAAAGAGAATCTTCACCGGTGAGATGTCCTCTGTTCAGCAGTAGTTCATCCAAGAACTTCTGACTGGAGAACAATTCAAAATGGGCGCGACTACTCTTAAAGCCCCCTTTGGCCGTGATGTCATCGCTGATGTCACCGTGGGTGGTCCCGGACCAATAGGAGTGTGTTGGGGGTCACTGCTAGGATTGCTGGGAAATGTGGTCTGCTCAGTCCATCTTTGAAATGGCTCCCAAACATCCAAAAGTCTGTTCAGTTCATCTTATGAGAAATGCAATCACAACATCCCCCCTTAGTTCTGAAGCATTGAACCAATGTTCAGTCTTTGGAACTAGAAGTTGATTCATTTTCCATGTGAACCAGGAAACATTGCTGTCCTTCTGCGGCAGGGAAGGTTTAACAGTTCTGTCCATTCGAAGAACGACGTACAAAAACAAAAAAAATATTTTGGTCACAGCATCTCCCCCTTTAGATCTGAAGGATGGAATGTCTTTATCAGAAAGAATATATATCAGTGAAGGCACCAGAACTACAGTAGCAGTAGATAAACAGTGTTCTTCAAAAGGTTAGAGAATATGCCAGAAAAGGTCCTAAATAGGGTAGCTAAACAAGAACACACACACACTCTGATGTTTTATCCGCCTGTTGGTGAATCAACGCCTCAGTTCTGAGACTTGCAGAATAAAAAGCTGCATCACTCTGATTTAAAACAAGAGTTGCTCTGTTTGTGCCTCTGAGCCACATTAAAACCTCACATCAGCTGAGTTTAGGGAATACTGACATCTAGTGTTGAAGATGGAAATGGCAGCGAGCTGAATTCCCAGAAACATTCTTGAAAATATAAAGCTACATTCCTCTAACTTCAGCAGACTGATGTTGCTGTTGGAGATTAAAGACTGAGCGGTCCCGATGGATCTGTTTGGTTTAAAATGTTAAAGAGTTAAAAACAAAAGAAGAAGAAGAAGAAGAAATGCACAGAACTTCTCCACTTAGCTTGAACACAAGCAGAGTTATGCAGGAATAAAACTCTAAATAATGTCCTGGAACCCAGGAGAGATATGTTAGCTAAAGAACCTCTAAAGAACAGCCTCAGTCTGATTCCTTCTTCTTCTGCTCGTCCTGTGCAGAAACAGACAGAGAATGCACTTTGCCATCAGACACCTGATAGAAGAACCTCAGAACAACCTCAAAGTATTTAAGGTGGGAGGAGTAACTTTGCTGCTCTGGTGGTTTTGGTGAAACTATTTCCTCTTTTATTAAATCTCTTGCAGATACAATAGGCCTGTATATAAGGAGGAATGTGATTATTTATCCAATTTAAACATGTAGCCAACAAATGTTTTGCAGCAAGTTTTGCAACCAGTGCCATGGCAGATGAGGGAGAGGAAGACAGGGCAGCAGCAGACCTGCCAATAAGAAGAGGGTCCATGTTCCCCAGAGGTTTTTGATTAAATATCAAGAACAGTGGCCATGCTTGCTACCCTCTAAACTTCCATATCATGCATTGTGCACAGTGTGCAATTATGATGTGGACATAAGCCACCAGGGAGCTGCAGGTAGTGTATAAATTAGTCCTTGTGATGTGTGCATATGTGCTGTAAGCCAATTACATTCATGAAAACAAAAACACCTATTGCAATATAAAAAATACATTACCATTTGAATTGAATAAATATAATCTTTAGGTTTTATTGTTTTTCTTATAACCAATTTCTTGCCAGTGAATGGGGAAATTGGCGCGCGCCAAGCAATTGAGTTTGAAAAGTCTGAAAAAAAGCCAGACAACTCAAGTGGTACTCAAAATATTTTGACAAGGTTGGCAGGTCTGTATCTAGTTCCTGGGGCTACAAATCAGTGATTTTTGTCTCTGTGGAATAACAATTACCTAGATCCAACTGCTTAGTGACAGAAAACAGAATAAAATCAACAGATTTCACATGTTCCCTGGTCACTCCAGGATTATTCTACCAGACTGTAAAGATAGCTTTTAAGATTTAATGTTATGTCGTGCGAGCTATGAAAAAAATCCACACATTTTCCATCATCATGTGACTTTGTCATATTTCATTTTGAGGTTTATTTTATTTAGGTGTTGTCTTCTCTCTTTATTGTGAAAAGATTACAGAGACGTTGAAGAACTTGACACATAGGTTTAACATCTGTCCACACCTGATCTATGCAGTTGTTGGTCTGCTAGTAAAAGTAGCCATGCAATTTAGTTTTTCCATGTCAAAAATTACTGTTTGAAATTTTACTGTTTTTGTCCTCCCCAAAAATGAAATGCGATTTCCGTCCCTGTCCCCAAATCATATAATAGAGGAACTGTTATCAGCTATCGCTATTGGCTATTCAGCGAAGTGTGACGCTAGCCGGTATGTGTGATGTCATCTGCACTGATCTGGTCACAGAAAGATTCCATGTTAATAGAGGACCTGTTATGGTGAAAAAGAAAACATATCCAAGCACTGTTAAAGTGACAATCATAGTCAGGTTTATTAATATCATGCACGTTATATAAGAGCTTATAAAATCAGACACTCTTGAACAGGTCAGAGTAAAAATAGCCTTCAGTGTCTATCAGCTCAGATCAGTTTATTCTGTGAAAGTTCATTAGCATTAAAATGAAAACATAACATGACCATCAGAAAAATAAAGTCTTGAAATATTAGCCTGTAATAATCATTTACCCCCATAGAACTAAACTAAAGCTTAAAGGACAATTATGCTGGACTTTCAAAATGTGACATAACTATTTTCTACAAAATAAAAACCTTCACATTTCAAACAGTAGATGATTCCAGGTTTGGTTTTAATATTACTTCTTAGACTTGGTCTCTCTCTGTTAGAAACGGGAGTTTGGTGCAGATTTTAGTTTGGTTCCTGCCTTGTTTCTCCAAAGGTTTTGGTTCAGCAGCATCTTCCAGAACCTGATTCTGCTGATAAAAAAAAGGAGCGGACTTACTGGTTTGCAGAACCAGACCTGAGACCAGAACCATTTCCAGGTTAATTTAATAAACCCGTCTGTCTCTGTGATGCAGGATCTCAGGGTTTACCCACCAACAGCGTTCTGTCCAGGATCCTTCAGACTCAGATGTTGGACATCGAAGGACTTTATCCTCTGTACCGCCGAGTGGAGCAACACCTACAGGACTTCCCCAAAGACAGGTAGAACCGAGCCAACCAGAACCAGCAGGAAAACCTGTCCCGACATGTAGACCTGGATTCTGACGTCTCTGTCTGTCTGTGTCAGGACCCGCCTCCAGATAGACGGACCGTACGACCAGAACTTCCTGGAGAAGGTGCAGAAATGTTCCATGGAGGACGACTGCTCTGTGGAGGACGCTGCTGCCAAGGTCACATGGTTTCCAGTTCTCCCAGTAACACAGACACACTGGAACATTTCACTGTTGATCGTCACAGTTGAAGCCAGCTTCCAGCCTCATGGAGAAAAGCTTCCCTCTTTAAACAAAGTCCTTCTGACCTCTGATGATCAAACATTTAACAGAAACTAGATCCACCACCCAGAATGTCTCCATTGTGATGAGGAGCAGAGATGAAGTCAGACAGAAACCCTGACAGTTATTCAATCAAACTTTATTTATAAAGCACCTTTCATACAAAAAAATGCAGCTCAAAGTGCTTTACAGATTAAAATGACCCCACATGACCCAGATTCCCATCCCTTCCCCACAATTATAAAAACGAAAACAGTTATTCCCCCTTCCCAAACCCATTTCCCAGACACACACAGACACACACATACATCTTCCCAAAACACGTAAAATCATTGGTAGACACTGGGCTGAGCTCAGATGAGTCAGGTACGTAAGGAAAATTCCATCAGGAGAACCGTCTGCCCCGACAGCAGCAGGTCCACTGCAGCAGCCAGGGCACCGACACAGGGCGCCCAGAGGAGGGAGGGTAGAGACCCCGCCTCCACCTGAGCACTACCTGGTGAGCACCCAGGCCACCGCAGCCGAACACCGCCCCCGAGGCAGAGGGCTCCCACAGAGGAAACACTGGAAGAAAGATTAATAAGTAAAAATGTAAAATAACCAGAGCTATTATAAGTAAAATAAGTAGTAATAAATATAATAGTAAAAACAGTTAACCATATAGTAGCAAAGATAGCTAATAAAACTCTGTTAAAATATAAGCAAATAAAACATACAAAGCAATGAAACACACTATAATAAGTAATAATCAATTAAAAGCTAGGCTAAAAAGGCGAGTCTTGAGCCTGCTCTTAAAAACATGAAGGTTCTCTGAGGTTCTCCAGGAGCCTGTTCCAGAGGTGAGGGCCATAATAATGAAAGGATGCCTCGCCATGCTTGTGTGTCCTGACTTTTGGGGTGACAAGGAGACGGCTGCCAAAGGAGCACAGAGACCGCGAGGGTTCATATGGTAAAAGCAGTTCTGAGAGATAAGAAGGCCCAAGACCATTAAGACACTTAAAAACCATTAAAAGAACCTTAAAATTGATCCTAAAACATACGGGGAGCCAATGCAGTGATTCTATGACAGGTGTAATGTGTTCCCGTCTCCTGGTCTTCGTCAGGACACGTGCTGCTGAATTTTGTAATGGTTGAGCTGAAATACTCTTTTTGGGAAGACCAGAAAGCAGGGCATTACAGTAATCAATCCTACAGGTGATAAAAGCATCAGTGTCTCCATATTGGCCCGAGAGAGAATGGGGCGGACTCTGGCAACATTCTTCAGGTGATAAAAACCTATTTTAATGATATTTTTAATATGAGGGATAAAAGTCAGCTCAGAGTCAAAGATAACACCCAGGATCCTCACTTGCTGAGAAGGATTAAAAGACAGTAATTGCAGTTTTGGTAAAAGTTTCTCTCTCTGAGCCTCAGGACCGATGACTAAAACTTAAGTTTTGTCCTGGTTGAGCTGGAGAAAGTTTTCTGCCATCCAGGATTTGATGTCTAAAATGCAGTTAAAAAGTGCATCCATTGGCCGTGTGTCATCGGGAGACATGGAGATGTACAGCTGTGTATCATCAGCATAACTATGAAAGTTCACTCCATGTCCTCTGATGACGCTGCCAAGAGGGAGCATATAGAGGTTAAAAAGCACTGGGCCTAAAATTGAACCCTGGGGCACACCACATGTGATCTTGTGTACCCTAGAGGAGCAGGTCTCTAAACTTACCATAAAAGTCCTGTCTGTGAGGTAGGATGTGAACTATTTGTGAACTGCACCAGAGAGGTCGATCTGTTTTAAACGGGTTAAAAGAATAGTGTGGTCTACTGTATCAAAGGCAGCGCTTAGATCCAGTAGAACCAACACAGTCACCTTCTGGGCATCATAGTTTAATCTAAAATCATTTAAAATCTTGAGGAGGGCCGTCTCTGTGCTGTGGTTCACCCTAAAACCAGACTGAAATTTCTCCAGGACATTATGAGCGTTCATAAAATCATTAAGTTGAATAAAAACAAGCTTTTCTAAAATTTTGCTTAAAAAAAAGGTAAGTTTGATACCGGTCGGTAATTGTTAAAATCATTAGAATCTAAATTGCTCTTCTTCAGCAGGGACCTCACTACCGCCCCTTTAAAGGCGGCAGGAAAGACCCCCGTCTGAAGGGAGCAATTCATCATGGTTAATATCTCATCTCTAAAAGATTCATAAAATGCCTTTAAAAAAAATCTAGTGGGAATCGGGTCCAAGACACATGTGGTAGTTATTGATGCTGAACAGATTTAAAGTGTTCACCATCAATGTTCTAGTTTCTTCTGTAGACCATCCAGGAACCACCACTGATCACAGGAGAAACTAACTGGTTTGATACAACTAGAGACCTGCTGAGATGTTCCTTAGCTACATATGAAAACCTCTCAGAGTTTTCTTCTGCAGCGTTCATCAATCTGATCTGATCAATAAGGTTTCATTTGGACTTTGTGTTCTACATGCTGAGAACATCAGAGCTGCTGTTTGATCAATAAGATCTTCATCGGTAGGATCTTTACTTGATTTAAAGTGGCAAAGAATGGAAACATCTTGTCAGTGAAGGTGTGTGTGAAGGCGTGTATGTGTGTGTTAGTATCCAGATCAGAGAACGACAGCTTCCCTCTGTCCCAGTCCAGATTCACTCTGATCCTCTGGAGATTCTTCTGTACTGAGAGAAATGTGGGAGGAGCTGATGGAGATCGTGCTAAGTATTTACCTTTATAGAACCGGATACGCAACCATCCAGACTCTGTGACTCCCTTCCTCTGGACAGACTCTGCTAACACACCAAGCGCCCAGACTTCACTGTCTCCAACATCAACATCCCAGCTGTGGTTCCCTGAGTTAAAGCCCTCAGAACTCAGGACAGAATACCTGTAATCAAACCTCTCTGGATTTTCAGGAAGCTGCTGTTTCTCTCCTAAAGTCCCACTGGTCAGATCTTCAGACAGGAGGAGTTCTGGGTGAGCAGTGTTTGGGTCCAGGATGAGAGGAGTGTAGGACACCATGTTCTTCATGTTGCTCCAGATGTTGAAGGCCAGGTTGCCCAGATGTTTGGCCTGGTCTATCAGAGCTCCTGAGGGCAGCTGTGGATCCTCCAGCAGGGGGCAGCGCTGGACTCTTTCCACTGCAGCCTTGTAGTTGTGCAGGAATGAGACGTCTTCAGCTCTCAGCTCCTCCTCTGTGGCTCTGACTGTGTCTGAAAGAGCTGCTATCTCTCTGCTCAGAGCCTCCATCTTCTCCTTCATCATCCCACTCTTCTGCTCCTCTTCCTCCCTCAGTGCAGCCAGCCTGGCCTCCTCTTCCTCTGCTAGAAACTGATGAAGCTTCTTAAACTGCTCCTTAATCTGCCTCTCTGTGTGTCGGGCCTGGACCTTCATGTGTTCTGCTGTCTGATCAAACTCCTCTTGAACTTTCTTCCTGAGCTCCAGGTTCTTCTTTAAAGCCTCCAGAGTTTCCTGAAGGTTCTTCTTGTGTTGCTGAGCAGCTTCATCGATGGGTCTGAATCTGTGGTTGGTGTGTTTTTCTGAATCTCTGCAGACCAGACACACTGGCTGCTGATGGTCCAGACAGAAGAGTTTGAGTTTCTCAGAGTGCAGACTGCAGAGATCCTCTGAAGCTCTCTGGTCTCTCTGCTGTAAGAAGGTCTCACACAGGTTCTTCAGAACCAGATTACAGGGTGGTTCAGACCTTGAAGATCTCCTCTTACAAACTGGACACTCTCTTGCTGGTTTCTCTCTCCACCAGTCCTTCAGACACTCCTTACAGAAGCTGTGGCTACATGACAGAAGAACCGGATCCTTAAAGACGTCCTGACAGACCGGACAGCAGAGATCCTCCTCTGATCTGGAAGCCATTTAGTCTCTGAGTGAAGCTGAAAACACAGCAGACAGAACGTTAAACCAGGAAGTCAGTTTCTCTTACTTTCACTTTGATCTTCTTGTTTTTTTCTCCTGCAGCAGTCTGTGTCTCTGTCCCTCACCTCTCTCTGTTCTCCTCATTCAGTGTTAGTCTGCCCAGAGTAGGTGAAGAAGGTGATCCTCGGTTTTTATTCTGCCGGAGTCTTTTTCTCTGAATTGTTTCCTGGTTTTTTGCAATGGTTCCTTTTTTCATTCCAGTCCAGCCCTGTGGCGCCCTCTAGGGGACTTTCTGTGTATTTGCAGTTTCAGACAAACACTTCAGTATATCAGCTGTTCTTGCTTTCAGTGAAAAATTTATTTTTTTGCTCTCATCAAACTCTTGTAGGGTCTCCACTAACTGTAACCTTCAGATGAACACATTTCATGTTCTGTGTCCTTCTGTTTACTGTTTTTCTGTCAGATTCAGACTCTGTGCAGGTGAAGGTGGTGTTGAGGGAAACTCCACAGACCGGACAGCAGAGATCCTCCTCTGATCTGGAAGCCATTTAGTCTCTGAGTGAAGCTGAAAACACAGAAGGTCCAGTCAGTCATGGCTCCCCTCCCTCCTCTACTAACTTCCCTCAAAGTGACTCTGAGTGCTGTTCTTGGTCCAACTCACCTTCAGTGTGTGGAGTGTGAGCAGCTTGAAGCAGCAGTGTTGGAGGTTTCCACTTTTCTCTCCTGCAGCTGGACACACTCAGAGGAAGCTGCTAGTTTGGTCTGAAGGTGAATCTGATCGTCTGGGAGTCTCTCTGCAGGGACCAACAACCACAAACTGTTTCCTGCTTTAGCTCAGGTGTACCAGGTGGTGGGCGGAGCTTAAACCTGTTAAACTTGCTGCCTCACCTGTAACTGAGGTGTGTTTCATTCCAGAGTCCAGAATTCAACCTCTGAGCTGCTATAAAACTCCAAGATTAACAAGTTTTCTTGTTCTCTGCTCAGATCAGAGCAGAACCTGTAATAAAGACAGTAGAATAAACTGTCCTCAGGGCTGCAGCAGATTCAACTTTATCATCTTGATTCTCCTTCAGGAATAATCAGCTGACCTCAGCAAAGTTCACATCTTCCTCCAGACCTGCTGTAGCAACAATAACTGAATTATTTCTGCTGAAAGTTCTGGGGGCTGGTCGTAGTTTCTGTTAAATATCTGATGACACCGTCGTCAACCTGTTGTTCATTTAGGGCCAGATTTACCTTATTGTAATAATCAGTAAGAACCAACTGGTTTTATGTCTGATATGATTATAGATCATCAACACTTAGATCCACACTTTCTGCTCTAGAAGGAAAACTCAGATATTCAGGATATAGTCAAAGGTTTTCTGTTGCTTTTCAGCCAGTTTTAGTTTGGTTCTGTTCTTTTCTCTGCAGGTCCATCAGTACCGGATCGCCATGACGGCTAAGGACTGCTCCATCATGGTTACACTTGTTTCCAGTGTTGAGGAAGAGGACGATGATGAAGAGTAAGACCTTGGTCAGGTTGTTAACTGATGTGTTAGTTATAATAATGGAGATTGACCTGAGTGATGATGAGACACGGCTTCCAACGTCTGTAGTTGACCCGGGACACCACGTCTGAGACACTCCTTGGACGGAGCAGGTAAACCCACAGGAGCAGGGAAGGTGAACTGACAACATCTGGTCCAGTTCTTTAAGGAGGATCTTCACTAAAACCCACAGAATATGTTAAACTGAGGGGTTTGTGACTCATAAGCCACACCCACTTTTGGACCAATTATTCCTTTTTCATCTCTTTTTATGACATCATGGAGAGTTTTTCAACCAACAAAGAGAAAAAAAGAGAAAAATCAGAAAGAAAGTTTGAATTATTAATAATGTTTATTATTGACTCACTGTGTTTAACCCTTGAGTTTAATTTAGTGAGTTGTATTCAAAAAGTTTAAATGTATTGTATGCTTAAATATAAATGTTTAGATAAGCTTAAAAAAGCCTCATTAAGACTGCTGAGCAGGGGTGTATCCAGGGAGTTTTTAAAGAGGGCTAAATGGGGGCCAGTGAGGATCTTGGGGTGTCACCAAAATAAAAATCCAGACAGGAAGCAGGGCTGTAATAGAAAGGGGCGGGGCCTAAACTGAGTGACAGACATCAGACTCACAACATGAAGGTCAAAGGATGACTTATACATAAATACAGAAAACACATAAAAAATTCTGATTAATTGAAGCTATTTCTCTTCCTTGTTAATAATTACTTATTGAACATTTGATCCACATAAGACTTTCTCATCTGACTTTTATTCATGTTTGAGTTGTTTTAATTTGTGGGAGTTTGTGATGATGTAGCATCTTCATGAATCCAGAACAGGAGGAGCTGCTGCAGAAAGCAGAGCTGGATTAAAATCACTGGCTAACAACTAATATCTAGTGATGTCATGAGATAAAAAAAACTCTGAGATTAATCAATTGTGATCTGTAATGAATTAATTTAATTAATCTCTTTTTTTTAATCTCATCTTCTAATTGCTGAGAAAAACCATCATCTTGCGGTATTTTCTTATAAATTCATTACATTATTCTGGTATAACAAAAGTTTGATATACATAATTTCAAAAAACTGTCTTTATGAAGTCAGGCTTAAACAGACTTGAACAGATGCAGTCCCACCAATTTATATTCTGCTGTTTTTTGTGACTAGTCCCAAGTGGCGCCTGCAACCTTCTGCTTCGAGCACGCGTGATTCATTAGCGTTCTGGACGCAGCAGGGTAATATCTTCTCTGAGTCCAGCTGTATCACTTTTTTTGTGTGAAAAAGAATCGCTAGAGGAGTCTAAAAACTCTGCAAATATAGCAAAGTGGTTCCTCCTCACCTCGCCCTCTCCACTACGATGGAAGCCAGTCATCTTCTGATGTGTTCACAGCCAATCGATGTTTACTTCAGGGTGTGATTAACCCCGAACAACTCAAGCACAAGAAGCCCAGTGTATAAAACGGGTTTTATTTAAAGGCAACTCACATGCTGAAACTGTACAATTAAAGATTAAAAATTCGATTAACGTGATTATAAAACATAGCGCGCTAAATATGGTTGTAATTAATTAATTGAAATTAACGCGATAATTTGACACCCCTACTAATAATTTAACATTTTCATTGATTTATTGACAACCAAATAATCAGCTGCAGCTCTAGAATGTAATAAATAGTTTCCATTTGCATGTAAAGAGAATAATTTGGACTAAAGTTGGTAATAATGTAACTAGCAATGCTATGAGGACCTGCATGTTCAGTAAGAAACACATTAAACATGTAAGACAAAACATACTAGCATATCTGTGTATTGAGTATAAATTATATATAACCACTACAGCAACTGTTGGTTATTTTGAATGTTGGACCAGGTTAACATGCAAAGATATTGATTCCAGTTAAACAAACAAACAAAGCCAACACAACTTCAGTTCTGGAATACAGCCTCTGCCGGTTTATTAGTTTACATACCTTCTCTGAGCAGGACAAAGCATTGATGACATACAGTTCTGTCATCCTCAAATACCCCAGCAATACTCTCCGGCAACCCCCAGACTAGACTCTCTCTTCTATTATTTACACACAGATTTTATACTTAATTCATATTGGCGCCAGTGCAGTCTAACATAATCCAGATGCTTCCTTTAATAACAACACGCTCTCTGAGAGAACATGTTCTGCTAGCCAAGTTTATAATTTATCGTGTCAGAGTTACTCAAGCCTTCCTTCTCTGAAAAAACACACAAATTCCTTCACGTAGCACCCCCGACAAGAACATCCCAGACATTCATCATTTACCACAACATTCCCCCCTGTGGTGCTCTCTAAGGGCACCAAAAAGCTAATCAGACTAATTAACAACCTTTAAATGTGAGTAACATATATACCTGTGAATGATGAATGAAAAACAAGAAATGGTGGGGATATACTAACACCTATATGTGTTAGGTCTCAGCAGCTGTGTGCTGGGTGAGTGGATGTGTGTGTTTGTTTTTACCTTGTTCTGCAGGGGGGGCGTGACCGGCAGGTTCTGAAGCAGGTGCTTCTCATCAGATCCATCAGCAGCACCATTCTTAGGGGAAGTGGATTCTGGAGACTGACGCCAGATGGTTCTCGCACTAAGCGTGGTACACAAGCCAGACTAAGCCTACAGTCTTGTTTATGGAACTCTCTAGTAAGACGATTCCTGTTGATACCTTCCTCAGCTGCTTTTTCCCACAGACCTCATTCATCGACCTCCCGGCAACGTTCTGCTTTGGATCCTGGATTCATCTCTGGTCAGTCTCCGTTAAGCTTTTACCTGGAATCAAAACCATTACTCACCCGAACTCCGCTGCTCTTCTATGCCTGCCTGTCCGCCCTCCACCGTCTCCACCTGCGCAGAACAAAGGCTCATCACTCACTCAGACCAACCGCTGCCCAGCCAGACTCTGTAACTGTTTCCTGCAGACCTCCTCCAAGCTTCTCAGAAGCCGACTACCGAGTAAGCTCTCTTCTGTTACTCATATCCACACTCCTGAACCCTCAACCGCTACTACCCACTTACATGTCTCCTCAGTCCCCGCTCCCGTTTGCTGGAATCCATCGACGCTTCACCGCTTCCTCAGACTCCCGCTCTCACGTTCACTTCACTTAATTGTAAATAAATATTTGAACGAAAAATTAGACCTCTTGTCGTCTGGGTTTGCTGTTTGTACTTGGAGTCATTTAAACTTACAAACATGACAGAACCATCTGGCCATCCTGACTCTACAACGCAAACCCAGACGACCCTTTCCCACCAGGGGACGCTCCTCGGTCGTCATGAATCCACTCTCCAGGACCTATCGCAACAGCTCGCTACTTTAAGCAACACGTTGAGCAGGTTAGTCAAACAGGTTTATGACTTAGATCGCAAAACAGATAATATTCCGGGAGTCATGCCCCAACTTTCTCCACCTCCGCCTTTTTCCGGGTTTTCATTTCTCCGGAGATATTGATAAATGTAACGGTTTTTTATTACAGTGTGCTCTGGTATTTTCTAATTCCCCGCAGTCGTTCCAAACAGACTCCAGGAAGATTTCATATATAATTGGCTTACTCCGAGATCGAGCTCTTAGGTGGGCTGAGGCCTTAGTCAGTGAGGATAATATTAATCGATCCTCCTATAAGGATTTTCTTGATTTATTTAAACTAACCTTCTCTCCTCTTCAGAGTACTGAACAGGCAGGGAAGCGACTTTGGAGTTTAAAACAGGGTAAACACTCCATGGCGGATTTTTCCATCGTGTTTCGCACCCTAGCGGCCGAATCGGGCTGGAACGCTCCAGCTCTGAGAGGGGCGTTTTACAATGCCCTAAACGACAGAATCAAGGACGACCTCGCTAGTCGAGAAGAACCAGAGTCTCTAAATGATCTAATTAGCTTAGCCATCAGACTAGACATCAGAGCCAAGGAACGTAACCGGTCCAAGGCAGCGACTGCCTCAGCCAGTTCCAGATTTGAACAATCCTAGGGTTCACCTAGGTCAAATTCACTCAGTCATGACTCCCCAGAACCCATGCAGTTAGGTCGTGCTAAACTGACTCCACAAGAGAGACACCGGCGTATGACGTCGGGGTGTGGCCTTTACTGTGGAACTCCCAATCACTTCATTGCCTCTTGCCCACTCTGCCCAAAAGGATCAGCCCGTCAGTGAATTTAGGTTTCCTGACGGAAAGAGCTAACAAAGTCAGATGCCTTATTTTAAGACTCACTTATATAACTTCCTGTGTTTACCCACCAGAGTGTGACAAAACCGACAGATTTGTAGGATCAAACCTTTCCTGACCTCTTGCCCCCTTATCCAGGAAGGAGACACAGAGCAGTTCACAGCTTCAGATCAATTCAGTTATTTTCCAAGCAAAATTTCTAATAAGGCCCACTAACTGCTCTGACGCTTGAATGTTCCTCAGATAAGATTAGTATTTACCTTTTTTCCATTTATTTAAGACCTAAGTAGCCTAAGCCCAGCAGAAACCTAAAGTTTTATTTTTTTAGTTGTGTTCAAATTATAGTCTAAACAATGTTGTTTTACTGTTGCTGCTCACAGCAAAGTCTTGTTATTTTTTTAGTCTCGCGATTTGTGACGTCAATAAGAGATTGTTTACATTAGCGCCTTGCAAGCTGATAAAAAATTCGTCCTTCACAGCTGTGGCAAAATCTAAGCAGTGTTACTGTAAAAGGTCCAATTTACTTTAGTTAATGTTCACAGATCTAAGATTTATTAATTTCTTATAACATAAACCCCAAAATACAAGAAAAGAAATCAACCCCGATTGTCCCAGAAAAAAAGAAAATGTTTCTTTACTGAATGTTTTTTTTTTTTACTGTCAGTCAGCTTAGTAATAATCAAGTCAGTCAGGGTATAATTCACAACCTACTCCAAATGCCCCAATCAACTCTGCTATTTGTTCTAGTCGTAAAATGGGAAAGTTTCCGTTTCTAAGTTAGTGCACACAAGCTGCGACAGCTAAGGAAACTTGTACTTTCAACCAAAAGGAAATAAATGTGGACTCTCCTGACAGAGAGCATTAGGAGAGAAGATTACTATCTTGTCCTAAAAAAAAAAAAGATGTGCAACACATTCTTTAAGCTCTGATTAGACTAAACTCACCGGATGACGAATCATCACCTTATCATAGCCGTATCAGTTTCGTTGTCTGCTTTACCCCGTCCGTCTAAAACAAACAAATTAAGTTTAGTTGGGGGGGTGGGGGGGTACTAGGGCTCCTTGTGGACAAACACTCCAGTTCTGGAAGAAGCAAACAAGAGTAAATAAAAGAGAAATAAACAAAACCACATTAATTTACCGTTATTAATAAACCACAAATAAATTACATAACTTTTAGATTTTCTTTCAGATTATTCAAATTCCTCCCCTGGGCCCATTAATTCTTTATTTTTCTGTTGACATATTGGACTGTCTGGAGGTGAAGTGTTGCTAGATTACAAACCAGATTGTCTGCCTGGGTACCCAGTATTGATGAAGGACGACTCCCCCATCGCTTTCTAGTTTCCTTAAGTGAAACAAAAGTCTAAAAAAACCCTCGTCGGAAAATAATCAATCAACTTAATTAATTGACCACTTGTCCAACTGCCGTGCTCCCAGGTAAAACCCGGAGCAAAAACCCGATACTTTCTTTAACATTGATTAAATAATTAACCATACAATTATTATATACAGAGTATATATATTATATTAATTAATCAATCAATCAACCGCGTTTAAGTAAATAAACACGAAACCGCTAGCAAATATTTCACCTCCTGAGAGTGCAAATAAAATTCTGTTTTCACTATTTATTTAAAGGGCTCAGTCTTACCAGGTTCTGTCTCAGGCGATGGCAGGGCCGACAGAGACGCTTCAAGGTCTCCATCTCCCAAACAGCTACTGGAGGTAAGAGGCTGGGAGAACATTTCCCAGGACGCTAACAACTCCCTTGACCCTGTCCCTGCCGGTCCATTCCGTTCGCTGAGGCTACGTTGGGCGCCAAGTGTTAGGGCAAAAAAAGTATCTCAGGGTTTCCATAACAAAGAAGATTTGAGTCCCAGAAGGCGTTTAAGCATTTAATTCAAACAGGTCTGGCCAGACCATGGAGGGGACAGAGTTACTTGTGCATCATCCTATCCAACCTTTCTAACTAACAGCTTAAAAAGTATTCCGCAATCATTGTTTATCTCTGTAGATGTCTTCTCCAATCTTCACGCCCCGCCTCTGGACAGCTACTCCATGCGCGACTCATATCAACGCATAAAGCAGCTCATCCGAAGGCCAGACTGTTATCTTACTGCCCCGGCGTCTGTCTCTCTGGTGACCTGACACATATATATCATAAACATTAAGTTGGAGCAATAACCATGTCATTTTACCTTAGATGCATTCACTAAACAGAGAATATACACTTAATTCCTAATTGCATAACAATTTTCCACCACACAGAAATACAGCTCTGAGAAAAACGATTGCTTATGAGCTTTGAGGTTTCTTTCCTTTGTGTTTCTTTGTGTCATATGCTTGAAAGATAGTATCTTTCTGTGTTTAAACGTTAATCAAATATAGACACACATTGATCACAGAAATAATACATACAACTCTGAGAAAAACGATTGCCTATGAGCTATGAGGTTTCTTTTGTGTTCCTTTGTGTCATATGCTTGAAAGATAGTATCTTTCTGTGTTTAAACGTTAATCAAATAAAGACACACATTGATCACAGAAGAAATAGCCAAGACACCACAATGTGCTTGGTTGCACTAGGCAGTTTGGAAGGTTCGTAACATTTATAGTGTTTATCTCGTTTACAGTGCAACCACGGCGGATTTCACATGTTCATTACATATTACACAAACATAATTCACAGTTTGATATCTGAATAACTTATTAGGCGGTTTTTAGCACATAATAAGACTGTAGCGACATGTCTATAGGTAACCGTATACACTGCTATGTGTACGACTTCTACATTTGGTTACAACAAAGACAAAAGTGCTTAAAATAGTAGAAAACCACAATGTTTACTTATGTGTGATGCTCAGGGTAGCCATCTTGGAACTGAACTCGGGGTCCTCTGAGCCTCGACGAGTTGACGACCTGTATATACGGCCTCGGGGGCGTTCTATTTGCAACTTCCAGTTCGTAAATCCGGAAACCGACTCGCAAACCGAGTTCGGTGGACAAACAGAACGGGTAATAAGTCCATAATCTATCTGTATACAAGTATTTCTACTTACAACCAGCAATATCAACAATGGTACTAGGTGGAAGCTGGCATTGATGCACCTTTTTGACCACATCTAACATTTCTTTGCACCCTTCTCTAATTTCCACTATAGTCCATCAAAGTAAGTAAAAAAAATTAAGCTCAAAATAAAGTTACAAAACTATTAACGAAATACTTTCAAGAATAATCCAACATCAAACATGTCAAACATAGGTAAAGTTCTTCAACATCGCTGTAATGTTTTCACAATAAAGAGAAAAGACAACACCTAAAAAGAATTAAATGTCAAAATGAAATATGACAAAGTCACATGATGATGGAAAAATTGTGGATTTCTTTCATAGCTCCCACAACATAACATTAAATCTGAAAAGTTATCTCTATAGTCTAGTAGAATAATCCTGGAGTGACCAGGGAACATGTGAAATCTGTAGATTTTATTCTGTATTCTGTCACTAAGCAGTTGGATCTAGGTATTTTTTTCCACATAGACAAAAATCACTGATTTGTGGCCCCAGGAATTAGATATAAACAATTAAATTAAACAATAGCACTCACAACTTCCCCGGTTCACATGGACCTGAAATACCAGAGGTTAAGGTCATAAAAGTTTTAGACTTTTGCCTAGAACTTATTACTCACTGATAACTTCTCTTTGAGGGCTGAATCTGCTACAACACTGGAGACTGACTTACAAGAGCCAATTCAGTCAAAGTTTTGAAATCAGGGAACATTTCTGCAATTAAAGTGATTAGGGTTGGAAACACTCTCTAAACTGATCCGCAAACTATTCTTTAAGCGGGAGGAAATCCAGGTGCTTGGCACACACTGGGCTCTTCAGAGCACTCCAAAGTCTCGCTAACTCTTCAAGGCACTGTCAGCACACGGATAGCGAGATGCCATGAGATGATGCTCAGATGCTTTCACAGGAATCTCTTTTTTTAGTTATTGATTTGGCTGTGCCTCTGCACCAAGTGGTCAGGGGTATGAATACTAATCTATTACAAGGACCGGGCAGCCTTCAGAGTTATCTGTCACCATTATAAAAATAAACACCTGTCAAATAATGAAAATATTCGGTTAATGCAACCCCTGGCATTGATGTTTTATGAAGAAAAGAAAAAGCTGTTGTGCTTGTTCTTTTAAATGATTCTCAGCAGTTAACTTTACTCTGCTGCTCATCTGAAAACATAGCTGCTGTTTCCTTTATCCCCCGCTGTGAGAGAGCTCTTCTACGGAGGAGCCTGGTGCCTCAGAGAGGAGGAGCCGCTGGTCAGTGAGGAGAACTGTACGGAATGAAGCTGCCCTTAGTGATTTGTTGATGCGGTTTGATTTAAAGGGCCACAGTCACCATAAAATGTGCAAATCGCACATTGCTTGGTTCCCCTCTCCAAGCAACTCTCACTACTGAAACTAACAAGGGGCAGCCTTGAAACAGGTTGTGTGGACTGTACCAATTTGAGGAATGTGGAAGGGGGGAGATCATAATCTTTCAACAAATAAAAATGCATTGTTTTGCATTAGTAATTTGCTGTAAATACACTGACCCCCCTGAAACCCAGAAACAGCTCTTAGTCTGGCCATTCCAGAACCTCACAGTCTTCCTGGGTTCTGATACATTCAGTTGGAATAAAACTGAGACACATTTAGTCCAATTACCCGTAAACTAGAGACCCAAAGAGCTTCATGATCCGTCAGAGAAAATGATTTAAAAACAGAGATTTAATAAAACAGGAATCAGTTTCACCAAAACCAGCAGAACAGGAAAGTTGCTCCTCCCACCTTAAATACTTTGAGGTTGTTGTGAGGTTCTTTTATCAGGTGTCTGATGGCAAAGTGGATACTCTGTCTGTTTCTGCACAGGAGGAGCAGAAACAATCAGACTGAGGCTGTGACGGTCAGGAAACGCCATGCCTCTCCAGAACCCAAAACAAGGAGACGGACAGTTCTCTAAAAACCCACGGGACAGTGAATGCATCATCAGCGAACTCACCCTGAGAACAGGTCCAGAGCACAGTACAGACTGCGTCTCTTCCACTTCCCGTTGGCCACCTGAGCAGGTGAGACAGAAGCTGCTGGTGAGGAACAGGAACCAGGAGAACAGGAATCTAACTGGTCCCAGTGGTTCTGTGGGCTGGTTCTGGTTGGTTCTCTAGCTAACATATCTCTCCTGGGTTCCAGGACATTATTTAGAGTTTTGTTCCAGCATAACTCTGCTTTTGTTCAAGCTGAGTGGCGAAATCCTGTGCATTTCTTCTTCTTCTTCTTTTGTTTTGAACTCTTTAACATTTTAAACCAAACAGATCCATTGGGACCGCTCAGTCTTTAATCTCCAACATCAATATCAGTCTGCTGAAGTGAGAGGAATGTAGTTTTATATTTTCAAGACATTTGCTGGGATTCAGTTGGCTGCCATTTCCATCTTCACCCCTAGATGTCAGTATTCCCTGAACTCATCTGATGTGAGGTTTTAATGTAGCTCAGATGCACAAACAGAGCAGTTCTTGTTTTTAAATCAGAGTGATGCAGCTTTGTATTCTGCACGCCTCAAAATGGAGGCATTGATTCACCAACAGGCGGATAAAACATCCGTGTATGTGTGTGTGTGTGTGTGTGTTCTTGTATTGCTATCCTATTTAGGACCTTTTCTGGCATATTCGCTAACCTTCTGAAGACCGATGGACCTTATAGGGACCAAAGCCCAGTCCTAATATGGTGGACCCCCTTTTTTTGGGTTAGGGGTTAGGTTTAGAGGTATGGTGTGAATTATGTTTTGGTTAAGGTTAGGGTTAGGAATAAACTGGTAATGGTTAGGGTTAGGGCAAGGGTTTGGGTAAGGCATAAATGTAGCTATTAAAATGAATGGAAGTCAATATAAAGTCCTAATATGGGTAGCAATACTGACTTGCGTGTGTGTGTGTGTGTGTGTGTGTGTACCTTGTAGTGCTGATGCATGCAGTAGCGACACACTCTGGTCTTGATGTCCTTGCTGACGTCTTTGGGGGACGGCAAGAAGCCACATTTAGGCTGAAAACAGAAGAAAACAGCAGCTGAGTGACACAGACCCGCTGTGGCTGCAGTCTGAGGGAAACATGGCCGGGATGGGGAGTGGGATACAGCATGTGGTGCGCTCTGCTGAGAAGGTGATTGGCTGCAGACTCCCATCTCAAAATGACCTGTACACCTCCAGGACACTTGGTCAGATCACAGCCGAACCTTCTCACCCTGGACACAGACTGTATGACCTGCTCCCCTCGGGCAGTAGGGTCCGGTCCATTCAGACCAGAACCTCTCGCCATAAGAACAGTTTCTTCCCCTCTGCAGTTGGACTCATGAACAATAACCCTAAGACTGTTCCAACCACCCTCTCTGTTTCAGTTACATGACCCATATTGTGTTGGGGTTTTTTTTTTTGCACCAGTCTGATTTGCACCGATTGTTACCTGCACTCATGTACATATCAATCTGTTTAGCATATTATATATATTTATTTGTTTAAGTGTTTGTCTGTTTGTTCTCGTATGTTTGCACAAAGTACCGCAGCAATTTCCTAATGTTGTAAACCTACCCAACATTTAATAAACCCTTTCTGATTCTGATTCTTTTTAAGTATTAATACCTTTAAATATTTTGAATATAACTCACTAAATTAAACTCAAGGGTTAAACATAGTGAGTCATTAATAAACATGGTTAATAATTCAAACTCTCGGAGGAGTCTCTGTTTCTTTCTGATTTTGCTCTTTTCTTCTATTTGTGTGTTGAAAAATCTCTCCATCATGTGATAAAAAGAGATGAAAAAAGGGCAGGATAATTGATCCAAAAGTGGGTGTGGCTTATGGCTCATAAATGACTCAGTTTAACATATTCTGTGATCTTTTTAGTGAAAATCCTCCTTAAAGAACTGGACCAGATGTTGTCAGTTCACCTTCCCTGCTCCTGTGGGTTTACCTGCTCCGTCGAAGGAGTGTCTCAGACATGGTGTCCCGGGTCAACTACAGACTTTGGAAGCCGTGTCTCATCATCACTCAGGTCAATCTCCATTATTATAACTAACACATCAGTTAACAACCAGACCAAGGTCTTACTCTTCATCATCGTCCTCTTCTTCACCACTGGGAACAAGTGTAACCATGATGGAGCAGTCTTTAGCCGTCATGGCGATCCGGTACTGATGGACCTGCCGAGAAAAGAACAGAACCAAACTAAAACTGGCTGAAAAGCAACAGAAAACCTTTGACTATGTGCTGAATATCTGAGTTTTCCTTCTAGAGCAGAAAGTGTGGATCTAAGTGCTGATGATCTATAATCATGTGATGAAGACAAAAAACCAGTTGGTTCTTACTGATCATTACAATAAGGTAAATCTGGCCGTAAACGAACAACAGGTTGACGACAGTGTCATCAGATATTTAAGAGAAACTATGACCAGCTCCCGATCCAACAACTGAACAGAACTTTCAGCAGAAATAATTCAGTTATTGTTGCTACAGCAGGTCTGGAGGAAGATGTGAACTTTGCTGGGGTTAGCTGAAGGAGAATCAAGATGATAAAGTTGAATCTGCTGCAGCCCTGAGGACAGTTTATTTAATCAGTGATTTTTTATAGCTGTTCAGAGGTTCAGTTCTGGACTCTGGAATGAAACACATCTCAGTTACAGGTAAGGCAGCAAGATTAACAGGTTTAAGCTCCGCCCACCACCTGACACACTTGAGCTAAACCGGGGAAACAGTTTGTGGTTGTTGGTCCCTGCAGAGAGACTCCCAGACGATCAGATTCACCTTCAGACCAAACTAGCAGCTTCCTCTGAGTGAGTCCAGCTGCAGGAGAGAAAAGTGGAAACCTCCAACACTGCTGCTTCAAGCTGCTCACACTCCACACACTGAAGGTGAGTTGGACCAAGAACAGCACTCAGAGTCACTTTGAGGGAAGTTAGTAGAGGAGGGAGGGGAGCCATGACTGACTGGACCTTCTGTGTTTTCAGCTTCACTCAGAGACTAAATGGCTTCCAGATCAGAGGAGGATCTCTGCTGTCCGGTCTGTCAGGACGTCTTTAAGGATCCGGTTCTTCTGTCATGTAGCCACAGCTTCTGTAAGGAGTGTCTGAAGGACTGGTGGAGAGAGAAACCAGCAAGAGAGTGTCCAGTTTGTAAGTGGAGATCTTCAAGGTCTGAACCACCCTGTAATCTGGTTCTGAAGAACCTGTGTGAGACCTTCTTACAGCAGAGAGACCAGAGAGCTTCAGAGGATCTCTGCAGTCTGCACTCTGAGAAACTCAAACTCTTCTGTCTGGACCATCAGCAGCCAGTGTGTCTGGTCTGCAGAGATTCAGAAAAACACACCAACCACAGATTCAGACCCATGGATGAAGCTGCTCAGGATCACAGAGAGAATCTGAAAACATTTCTGGAGGCTTTAAAGAAGAACCTGGAGCTCAGGAAGAAAGTTCAAGAGGAGTTTGATCAGACAGCAGAACACATGAAGGTCCAGGCCCGACACACAGAGAGGCAGATTAAGGAGCAGTTTAAGAAGCTTCATCAGTTTCTAGCAGAGGAAGAGGAGGCCAGGCTGGCTGCACTGAGGGAGGAAGAGGAGCAGAAGAGTGGGATGATGAAGGAGAAGATGGAGGCTCTGAGCAGAGAGATAGCAGCTCTTTCAGACACAGTCAGAGCCACAGAGGAGGAGCTGAGAGCTGAAGACGTCTCATTCCTGCACAACTATAAGGCTGCAGTGGAAAGAGTCCAGCGCTGCCCCCTGCTGGAGGATCCACAGCTGCCCTCAGGAGCTCTGATAGACCAGGCCAAACATCTGGGCAACCTTGCCTTCAACATCTGGAGCAACATGAAGAACATGGTCTCCTACACTCCTCTCATCCTGGACCCAAACACTGCTCACCCTAAACTCCTCCTGACTGAAGATCTGACCATGGGTGTTTGGGAAAAATAATAATGGTGTATTATTATTTTCTTAGGGTGTTTTTATCACATAGTTCTAATGTACTTTTTAAATGTCATTTTGGTTTCAGTCACATGCTCTTGTGCATGACATCCTGTTCTTTTAATATGTTAATGAAGTGTGACTAAATAAAGAGAGTCTGCAGAGGTGAAACCCATTGAGACCAGTGATGAGATCAGTGGGAGACGAGTGACAGGAGCTGATAACAGACAGACGGTTGGCTCATTCCTTACCGTATTTTGCTGGTCTCCCTCTGCAGAACTGATTGAACCACATCTACCTCTGCAGAGCTTATTGTCTAAATTATCTCCAACTTTTGTGTGTGACTTGTTTTTAGGTAAACCACAACAATTACCTAACATCTTGGTGCCGAGACCCGACGTACGGAGCACTCCCGCAGGTGGTTTCCGTCGAAGGGCTGTTTTTGACATCCAGATCGCTGAATTGCTGCACTGGCCGGCTGCATAACTTCCACGAGGACCCCCTGCGCGTGCTCCCGTGCGATCGATTCGGTTTGAGTCACTCGCATAGGGGGGACATTGGGAGTACGTCTTTTTTGTGCACCTTTACATTTAACAAAACAAATTCTAAGATAGTCAGGGTATATTCTGCTGTTTGGGCCTAAAGAACGCTTTAGCCTCTCTGATAAAATATCAGGTGTTGATCCGTAACTGTTTAGTGACAAAAGAAGGGTGTAACGGACCTGGTTTGCGAACCGGTCCACCTTGGAAAAGGGGTGTAACGGGACAGGTCTGCGAACCTGACCACCTTCAAAAATAAAATTTGAACAAAAAAAAAAAGGGTGTAACGGACCTGGTTTGCGAACCGGTCCACCTTGAAAAAAGGGCGTAACGGTACAGGTCCGCGAACCTGACCACCTTGAAAAATATACGGTTGTAACGGGTTAGGTTTGCGAACCAATCCACCTCGCTGGGAAATAAAGCACCCCAGTGTATGGAAGTAAAAACACAAACAGCAGAATCAAAACGAAATACCGCACCCTAAGTGGGTATAAGAAAGATTAGACACAGGACATAATCTTTATGTATGCCAGTCCAACCTGAAACCTAACGGTGTTAACGTACGGTTTGAACGGGCACTACAAGAGACGTTCTGTGTGGATTTATAGGTTACACAACACATCCTTAGATTAGGAAAGCCATAAGACGGCTCAATCTAGTTGCACAAGAGAGACACTAAAAACTATACGATCCAGTTTTAGCAGAAATTGAGTACAAGTAAACATCTCAAATAAACGAAAAAAAAAAAAAAAGGATTACTTTAATTAATTAAAGAATAAATCACTAACTTTAACTCATCAACAGACTAATTTCATAGTTCTTGCTTTTTCATTCACCTTAACCTTAATATCAATTACTGTTGTTATTCCCATAGAACTATTTGGTATTCTAACAACAGACTTTACCAGACCAATTAATAGAACCCATTAAGGCTTATATAAAAACAATGCAAAGATGGGAAACGATGTTTCCACCGACAAATTAGAAGGCGATTCAAAATATATGTATAAAAAGAACCCCGAAAATCTTCAGTTTCTAACAAAATGGCGCAAAAAGTATAAAGTAGATGGGAAGCTTAAAGGAAGCCAATGGAGAGAACTTGTATGTGTTCTTGAAGCAAAAACACTTATCGCTAAAGGTAAAAAGAAAAAACTTAAACAGACACAGTTAAAAATAGCACGTGTGTGGGCTGATGAAACAGAGAAAAGGAAACAAAATATAAAAAACAGAAAAGAGAGCAAAGGTGCTAAAGATGAGGCTCTTCTTATGAAAAAGCTAGGTGACGAGCTCACACTGTGCCCTCCCCCTTATTCACCACCACCTACAGCTCAGACAGACCCCCCTGGGGCTGTTGGAGGAGAACCTTGTGCACCTCCACCAGCACCCCCAGCAGACCAGCCGGGGGCTTTAGGGGAAGGTCTATATCCTCCTGTTCCAAGAGATCAATTTGCAATTGAAGAAAAAACAAATGGTACCACAATAAAACAAAGACTTAGAATTACAAAGTCAGGTCCAAAAAAATCTGAGGATAAATCTTATGAGAGTGAACCAGAGGACTCAATAAATATCAACCCTATGATTCAAGTACCATCTGCCGATGGTACTCCGAGATATGTTTTTAGACCATGGTCACTTAAAGACGTTAAAGAGGTTGTAGAACAAATCACTAGCCATAAGGAGGATCCAGAAAAATGGACAGAGGATATGGTTGATGTGGTCAAATCCTACCGGTTAAACGGTCATGAATTAGGACAGGCTATGGCTGCATCGCTGGGGAAAGACTGGCACCATGTAGCTGGAAATTACACAGGAAGAGATGATGCCGGAGTTGTGTTACAATTTCAGAATGATTTCCAGGGGGCACTAAAGCAACAATTCGATGCAGTAGCGGATAAAGTCGTAAACAGTTTAAAAAGAAACCAGATTATGGGCATATGGCCTCCATAAAACAGAAGCCTGGGGAAACTGTAGATGATTTTAAATACAGATACCAAAAGGAACATGATACCCATAGTGGCCTAACTAAAGAGAATGGTGATGAAACTCCATATATGCGGCATTTCTGTAATGGTCTGCTACATAGTTTCTACCCCACTATCACTAATTGGATTAAAAATCACCTTCTGACATGGGAAACATGCAACCTTACTACCCTTATGGCCAATGCACGTTTTGCAGAAGGTGTCATTGAAAGAAAGGGGAAGAAACCAAAACCTCCAGACTCCGACACACAGGTATTTCACACTCAGGTTGAAGACGATGAGGGGGAAGTTTATTATCAAAGTGATAACCACAACAAAGGAAGGGGGTTTAGACCACAAAGGAATACACATCATAAGACACCACAGGGGTCTTGGAGATATCAAGGTGGTCACACTGCCCCCACGTGTTTGATCTGCGGGAAAGTAGGCCACATTTCACATCAATGTAGCAGAGGCAGAGGCCGAGGAGGGGGCATAGGGCGAGATCAGATCCATACACAGGGTTCAACTGCCCCAGATCACTCGCGGTTCACACAACAATGACTAGATACTTTTACCGCCTCTAATGAGGTGGTGGACTGCTGTGGCGCCTGGGAATTACTTAATGTTCTGAAAGAGAAGCCTTACATAACACTTAAAGTTAATGAACAAACAGTAGAGCTCCTTTGTGATACTGGAGCTTGCAGAACAGTGATCTCTTCTGGCGTTAATCTGCCAGAATCTAAAGAAAGCATTTTGGTAAAATCAGCAGATGGTGCCACTACTCGCTCATTTTTATCTAAACCAGTGTTAATAACAGATCCAAAACTAGGTTAAGTTTTAAAAACTCAATAGTCATTTCACCACAATGTCCACTCAATTTGTTAGGCAGAGACTTAATGTCAGCCCTAAAAATCTCAATTATCCCAGTGGGAGACGGCATGAGAGCTGTGAGAACAGGAAATGATGACATTTACCTAAATACAATTCATAGACCACAGGGGCTCGGTCTGTACTACTCTTTACGAGTTGAACCTAAAGAAAACCTTAAAGATACAACAACAATGATGGACACAGTTTTGCAGGTAGTTCCTGAACCCGACAAACAAATCATGCCTACATCACAGTTACATGTGACTATGGCTCTGAGGCCTGAACTTGATCCCAAGTTCCAAGACTATTTTATGCAACTCTCACCTGCTGTAGTGTTCACCTCATACATCATTACTGATGGAAAATCTGATTCAGCTGCCTCAGTAACACTGTCTACCAGCCTTAAACCATTCTTTGATTTGCCTACAGATCCGCATATATCCCTGACAAAAAGCAGTACATCACGTTGGAAAGATTTGTGATATATGGTGCGAAAAGCAAATAATACCACAGATTTTAAAACTTTGCAAGAAAATAAAGAAGATAGTTGGCAATACAGTGAATCCACAGGTTTATATAGACTGCCCCTTATCATGCCACTCCACTGCACAACCAAAATTGCAACATTAGAATGACCAGAAGCAGAAACCATCTTATTGACTGAAGAGGAAGAAAAGCAACTCAAAGAAGTCCCTGACACATTATGGTCTAAAAGCCCCACTGATGTGGGCCTACTCTCATCCATTGCTCCCGTTCAAATAACTGCTAAATCACATTTTAGACCCAGAGTAAGACAATATCCCCTCTCTGTGGAAGCAGAGTTAGGAATTCAACCAATAATTCAGGATTTACTAACAACAGGTGTCATAAGAAAATGTCCTGATTCACCATGTAACACCCCAATCTGGCCAGTTAAAAAGGCTGATGGGAAAAGCTGGCGTATGGTTCAAGATTTGAGAATGTTGAATTTAACTGTCCAGACCAGAGCGTCAAATGTACCGGACCCACACACTCTTTTAAACTCTTTGAGTCCCACTAGGAAGTTTTTCACAGTAGTGGACCTCAGTAACGCCTTTTTTTTAGCATTCCAGTGCACCCAGATTCACAATTTTGGTTTGCTTTCACTTATAAACATGTAAAATACACATACAGCAGATTGCCACAGGGGTTTGCAGACAGTCCTACAATTTTTACAGAAGCAATTACCAACTGCCTTGCCAGTTTTGAATGTTCTAAAAATACACAAATTCTTGTTTACGTAGATGATGTCCTGGTTGCATCAGATGACTATGAAAGCTGCTTACATGACTCTCTCTCCTTACTGCACCACCTGCATTCCACTGGAAATAAAGTCAGTAAAAACAAAATCCAGTGGGTAAAATCATCGGTTCAATACTTAGGACACACTTTGTCAGGAGAAGGCAGACAAGTCCAACCTGGAAGGAGAGAGGAAATTTTAAACACTCCTAAGCCCATGACAAAGAAACAAATGATGCAATTCCTGGGACTAGCTAATTATTGCAGGCAATATATATGTCATTATGCAGAAAAAACACAACCTCTTCTTGAGATGATCCATGGCCAGCAGATGGAGATGAAGGATACTTTAACTTGGTCAACTAAAACAGAACAAACTTTTACCACAATAAAACAGGACATCCATTCTAGCACTGTTTTAGTACTACCAGATTACTCCAAAATATTCACTCAAACGGTGGACTGCAAAAATGGTTTTATGACTTCAGTTTTGCTGCAAAAACATGGAGATAAACAACGTCCTGTTGCATTTTATTCTAAAAAATTAGACCAAGTTGCACAGGCCTTACCCAACTGTGTGCAAGCTATCGCTGCTGCAGCACTGGCTGTCGAAGCCTCAGCTGATGTAGTGCTATTCCACCCTCTCACGTTGTTGGTCCCCCACGCAGTAGATGTTTTACTTCTACAAGGCAGATTAGGATTATTATCACCAGCGAGACATCTTAGTTACACTGCAATACTGATCTCACAACCTTATATTACCATACAGCATTGCAACACTTTAAATCCAGCAACGCTTCTACCTACTGCAGATGACGGAGAACCACATAACTGTGTACAAGCTACAGAAAGATTACAACTACCTAGGCCTGATCTTAAAGATGTCCCACTACAAACAGGACTGGAATGGTTTGTAGATGGATCAAGCTCTAAAACTAAAACAGGCTCTACTGAAACAGGCTATTCAATTGTACAACTTCCTGATGTGATTATAGAAGCCAAATCATTACCACAACATTTTTCCGCTCAAGTCGCAGAAATAGTAGCTTTGACAACAGCATGTCAACTTGCAGAAGGCAAGGTGGTAACCATTCACACAGATAGCCAATATGCATTTTCTACCGTGTACTGTTTTGCTAAACAATGGGAAAGGAGAGGAATGGTCACCTCTACAGGAAAACCTATAACCCACTCTCAATTACTGATAAAACTATTAGACGCAGTTATGTTACCAAAAGCTATTGCAATTTGTAAATGTCAAGCACACACCACAGGAAAAGACACAGTTTCCTGCGTCAACAGATTCGCAGATGAAATAGCAAAAGCAGCTGCACAAGGCAGTTTTGGTTCCTCTAATGCTAATACACAGACCACAGAACAAGAACTTATAGATCAGACTGTTTTGAAAGACATGCAAACAAACGCTCCCTCTTCTGAAAAACAATTATGGAAAACAAAAGGTGCCATTCTAAACGAAAATGGACTTTATGAAGTTCGTAATAAACCCATCCTACCCAAATCACTGTTTAAAGCTGCTGCGCTTGTGAGCCATGGGCCTTGCCATGTCTCCACAGGGGGGATGGTATCAATGATACAGCAACACTTTACAACATACAACCTTGAAACATACTTAAAACATTTTTGCAAGACATGCCTAACATGTATCAAACACAACCCACAAGGGAATATGAGACCCAAGCGAGGCCAATTTCCTCAACCAGCCTACCCATTCCACACAATCCACATGGATTTCATTGAACTAACACAGAGCGGCTCATACAAATATTGCTTAGTAATAATTGACGCTTTCTCCAAATGGCCAGAAATAATTCCCACTGCAAAGAATGATGCTCTAACAGTGGCAAAAGCACTATGTAAAACTATCATTGCAAACCATGGTATTCCACAAGTAATATATTCAGATAATGGACCACATTTTGTGAATGAGGTTATTCAAAATATGGCAAAACATTTAGACATCCAACTAAAAAATCATTGTGCCTATCACCCCCAAAGTGCAGGTTTAGTAGAAAGACATAATGGGACCATCAAAACCAGACTCAGGAAATGCATGGCAGAAACTAGAAGACCATGGCCTGAGTGTTTGGACCTAGTAAAACTTTACATGAGAATCACGCCAACAAACCAAGGTTTAACACCTTTTGAAATCATTTATGGCAGACCTTACAGGTTACCTGTAGTTGCGCCTGATTTGCAAAAAGCAGACGAAGAACTCACATTAGCTGATTACATGAGGAAAATTATCCTAGCCAAAGAAGTGCAAAACGCACACAATCTGCCTATCTCTCCTTCTGTTTTCCAGGATCCTGAAAAGCCAATCAAACCTGGAGACTGGGTTTTCATCAAAGTGATTAAAAGGAAAAATTGGACGAGTCCCCGCTGGGAAGGACCTTTTGAAGTCCTGCTGACCACGCCCACGGCTGTGAAAATCGCTGAGAGACCCTCGTGGATACACATCTCACACTGCAAATTGCAAAGGCAATTAGGGGACTAGACACGGGACAGTGGGGAAGTCTGGGCTACAAAGGACAGAGTGACCAATAGGGCCTCTGGTCTCAAACCCAGCAGAACAGCATCCCTGTCCCCTTAGTGGTCAAACCTCTGTTTTGGAGGGCTAGTCCTCTTATTTGCCTCTAGCCAACATGAAACTAGTTTGGCTCCCCTCCTGTGTGGCAGTTTGCCTGCCTCTATTCCACTGCTTTTTCCTCACACCTAATGACGCCCAGACATCAAAGGAAAGAAGAGCTAAAATTTTTACCCACCATGCGTTCCAGAACACCTGGTACCAAATAGCTAATTTGACTGCAAAACGTTTAGGTTTCAATACCAGCTGTTATGTCTGTTCATGGATCCCACACCATTCTGAAGAAGTCTCATCGATGACTGCTGTCCCAACCACCTTAAATAATACCATATGTCTGCTATACAAATTAACTATAACAACTGTTGGAACAGACTGTTCCACCTTACCTCACTGCTGCACTGCTGAGAACAACAGGACATGGTCCCAGCCTGGTGACTTTTCCAAGAAAACGAATGCTTCAGTTGCCAAAGGAATCAACTTACTACGCCTTACTGGAAAAGACACTTTTTGTTTTTCAGTCCCTTGTAACAACAAACATGCATTTTTAGGAAATTCCATCTGTGAGGACACGCTACCCTTGTCAGGGACCCAGACGAAAAAGATGCGTATAAATCACTGGATGACGATTGGAAACAGATCTGTGCCAAGATACATAACCCTCAACACCACTCGACTTCAAGACAAGATAAGTGGTTTCAAAACCACTGTCAAAAGAGGAACCCACCTCCTAGAGGTTCCCTCCCAATTTGGCATGGGAACGCCTGACGGATACATCTGGAAGTGTGGTCACACTTTCTACCTCTACCTACCTAAGGATTGGTGTGGCACATGTAGTTTGGCTCGACTGCAACCCTCCTCATACATCATAACAGAAAATGGAGCACCTTCTAAACCTACAGAGCTGAATAAACGGGAATTCAACCCTCCACAAGTGTTCAACCCGTTCTCTGACAATGGTGGACGAAAACCTCTCTACAGTGATGCAAAAGGAATCTTCCACACCATGTTCCCACCTGTTGGAGTTGCAAGTCTGACAAAATGGATGAACGAGGTTTGGTGGACTTTGGAAAACATCACAGACATCCTTGCTGAAATGTCCAACCTGCTGGCCAACGATCCTGAAAAACTGGCGATGAAGACCATGCTGATGCAACATCGGGTAGCTCTGGACACTCTTTTTGCTTCTGAAGGTGGACTTTGTACTGTAATTGGTGAACATTGTTGTACGTACATTCCTAGTACACATGATAAATGGACTCTCATTCATGACCGGGTGCAGGGATTAACTGACTTTTTAGAATCACAGGAAAGCAGTAATGGACAATGGGATCTCATGGCCTGGCTGACAACTGGCAGGTGGTATCAGGTTCTTTTAAAAATAGCTATGCCATTCATTGTAATTTTGATACTTTTCTGCATTTTTGTTAGTTGTGTTCTTCCATGTATAAAACAAATGATGAATAAGATGATAACTAACACATTGGTCCAATACTCTCTTCTTAATCAGAGGCTTGAAGATGAAGATAGAAATAAAGAAGAAGATGAAGTGTAATTAACATGTGTAAAAACCTTTTGTGATTCCATTAATCTAAACTACTGTTCAGGTAGCGATTAATTGGATGTTGTCTAGGTGAAGTTCGCATAAATACCTTTTTGAAATTGCTACTTACTTTTGCAATTTCTTTTTTATATGTCTTATTACCTTTTTTGAATTTGGGATGCTACTTATTTTGCAACCTTTTGTTTTGGTTTTTATGATTCTTATATTTTTATATTATTAGAGTTGTTACCTATTTTACAACTTTTTGTTGTTCGTGATCACATTTAAAAACCACATTTCAGGGGGAAATGTTAGGGAAAAATAATAATGGTGTATTATTATTTTCTTAGGGTGTTTTTATCACATAGTTCTAATGTAATTTTTAAATGTCATTTTGGTTTCAGTCACATGCTCTTGTGCATGACATCCTGTTCTTTTAATATGTTAATGAAGTGTGACTAAATAAAGAGAGTCTGCAGAGGTGAAACCCTTTGAGACCAGTGATGAGATCAGTGGGAGACGAGTGACAGGAGCTGATAACAGACAGACGGTTGGCTCATTCCTTACCGTATTTTGCTGGTCTCCCTCTGCAGAACTGATTGAACCACATCTACCTCTGCAGAGCTTATTGTCTAAATTATCTCCGACTTTTGTGTGTGACTTGTTTTTAGGTAAACCACAACAATTACCTAACAATGGGGACTAGAGGAGAGGAACAGCAGCTTCCTGAAAATCCAGAGAGGTTTGATTATAGATCTTCTGTTCTGAGTTCTGAGGGCTTTAACTCAGAGAACCACAGCTGGGATGTTGATGTTGGAGACAGTGAAGTCTGGTTTCTTGGTGTGTTAGCAGAGTCTGTTCAGAGGAAAGGAATCATACAGTATGGATTGTTGGTTATATACTTCTATGAAGGTAAATACTCAGCATGGTCTCCATCAGCTCCTTCCATAGATCTCTCAGTCCAGAAGAATCTCCAGAGGATCAGAGTGAATCTGGACTGGGACAGAGGAAAGCTGTCGTTCTCTGATTTGGATACTAACACACACATACACACCTTCACATACACCTTCACTGACAAGATGTTTCCATACTTCTGCACTTTAAATCAAGTAAAGATCCTACCGATGAAGATCTCATTGATCAAACAGCAGCTCTGATGTTCTCAGAAACACAAAGTCCAAATGAAACCTCATTGATCAGATCAGATTGATGAACGCTGCAGAAGAAAACTCTGAGAGGTTTTCATATGTAGCTAAGGAACATCTCAGCAGGTCTCTAGTTGTATCAAACCAGTTAGTTTCTCCTGTGATCATTGGTGGTTCCTGGATGGTCTACAGAAGAAACTAGAATATTGATGCTGGAGGGTTGAACACTTTAAATCTGTTCAGCATCAATAACTCTCAGTGTTTCTGTCTGACTTCATCTCTTCTCCTCATCACCATGGAGACATTCTGGGTGGTGGATCTAGTTTCTAGTTGATGTTTGATCATCAGAGGTCAGAAGGACTTTCTTTAAAGAGCAAAGCTTTTCTCCATGAGGCTGGAAGTTGCCTTCAACTGTGACAATAAACTGTGAAATGTTCCAGTGTGTCTGTGTTACTGGAAGTACTGGAAACCATGTGACCTTGGCAGCAGCGTCCTCCACAGAGCCGTCGTCCTCCATGGAACATTTCTGCACCTTCTCCAGGAAGTACTGGTCGTACGGTCCATCTATCTAGAGGCGTGTCCTGACACAGACAGACAGAGACGTCAGAGTCCAGGTCTACCTGTCGGGACAGGTTTTCCTGCTGGTTCTGGTTGGCTCGGTTCTACCTGTTCTTGGGGAAGTCCTGCAGGTGTTGCTCCACTCGGCGGTACAGAAGATAAAGTCTTTCGATGTCCAACGTGTCCAACATCTGAGTCTAAAGGATCCTGGACAGATCGCTGTTGGTGGGTAAACCCTGAGATCCTGCATCGCAGAGACAGATGGGTTTATCAAATTAACCTGGAAATGGTTCTGGTCTCAGGTCTGGTTCTACAAACCAGGAAGTCCGCTCCTTTTTTTTCAGCAGAATCAGGTTCTGGAAGATGCTGCAGAACCAGAACCTTTGAAAAAACAGGAACCAAACTAAAATCTGCACTAAACTCCCGTTTCAAACAGAGAGAGACCAAGTCTAAGAAGTAATATTAAACCCAAAGCTGGAATCATCTACTGTGTGAAATGTGAAGGCTTTTATTTTGTAGGAAATAATTGTCTTATTTTGAAATTCCAGTATAGTTTTCCTTTAAGCTTTAGTGTGGTTCTATGGGCTAAATTTTTATTACAGGCTAACATTTCAGGACTTTATTATTCTGATGGTCATGTTATGTTTTATTTTAATGCTAATGAACTTTCAAAGAATAAACTTATCTGAGCTGAGAGACACTGAAGTCTTGTTTCACTCTGACGTTTTCACGAACGTGCATGATAATAATAAACCTGACTATGACTGTCAACTTTAACAGTGCTTGGATGTGTTTTTTTCAACGTAACACTTCCTCTAGTAACGTGGAATCTATCTGTGACCCTGTGACCAAACACATACAGTACATACACACATATGTGTATGTGTGTATATATATATATGTGTGTGTATATATATATATATATATATATGTGTGTGTGTGTGTGTGTGTATGTGTATGTATGTATGTGTATGTATGGGTATTCTCTGTTGTGAGTCGGCTAAATGTTGGCTAAAATCCATATAAATCAGAATATTTTTTTAAAGTGTTGATAATGTTCTAAAAGGTTGTCCATGTATAGATTAAAATCACCAGCTAAAATGATCCTTTCAAAGGAGTTGGGCTGAATTGATAAAAACTCCGAAAATTCTTGAATAAAAAGTGCACTCTTTTTAGGAGGCCTGTAAATTGTGACACATCTGAGGAGTGCTGAAAATAGTTGCATTATATTCAAAAGTAAAAGTTATCAAATAAAACAGGTTTGGCAGAAAGTGTTGATGAACTTATAAAAGCAGTTCCGCTTCCCCTTTTGCTACTCCTCGTATAATAAGTGAAGTTAAAATTTGGTGGGGAGGCCTCTGTCAGAACAGCAGGGGCATCTGCACTCAGCCAAGTTTCTGTTAAAAATAAACAATGAAGATTATGGTCTAAAATCAGATCATTTATTATAAAAGTTCTGTTCAGCAGAGAGCGAACATTAATAAGTGCCATGTTAATAGGAGTTGGAAATGGAGTGACTGTATGATTTACTGAACACGGAGCTTTTAATAATTTTGGAGATTATTGGGGTTGCATTTGTTCTGTTTATGATTTTTAGTCCGCTCTCTGCTGATAATAACAGGTATGAATGATGTAGAACAAGGTCCAAGTCCAGCATGTGAGTTTCTGTTAAAATCAGGTATGAGTTCGTAGGAGCAGGGACCATTTGCACATCAGAATGTGGCAGAGGGGGCAGATAGGGCAGCGGCAGCTGGGGCCGGCGTGGTAGACATGGTGGGGGGGTGTGCATGCCAGGCTCAATGTCAGCATGCGGGTACCCTGTCTGTTAAGATGTTGCCCATCTGGTCCAAACAGGTGCTTTTTGCACAAAAAAATATTAAAATTGTCTTTAAAACCAATATTGTGAATGACTGTGGAAAAGGAGAGCCAAGTCCAGATTATTAATAAATTAGTGGTGTTAAAATTTGTTAAAACCAGTGTTTAAAAATGGCTAACATCTCACCAAAATAAATAAGTATGGTGAGATATAGCATCCCTGGGGAATACCAACATTAACTGTAAAGTTAGGAGTAGAACCTGTAGAAATGTATGTATGTTTTTGTAAAGACCGTCAATTAAGTTTTATAAATTTGGGCCCAAAGTCAAATTATTTTAGAGAAGATAGGATAAAAGGATGTTGAACTGAGTCAAAGGCCTTATAGAAAACTAAGAAGAGGAGAAAACCATCATCCTCGATCAGTTCCCCGTATTCAATTAATAGCTAGTCTTATGTTATTATGTATCTGTCGTTTAAGAAACCAGATTAAGTCTCGGCAATAATATTTGATAAACCTGGTTGGAGTTGAGAGGCAAAAATATACGTGAAAAGTTTGTAATTGGAGGTTATGAGCGTAACATGTCTTCTATTTTCAATTAGTCTGGGGTCCTTTTTGGGTTTCGGGATCGAGATGATTATCCCATGCCTCATAGTGGGTGGGAGAATACAAGTTTCAAAGATCTAGGCAAATCTTGAAATAATAGTTTTCTTATATTCTCCCAGAAGTGTCTGTAAAAGTTTCCTGTGAGACCGTCAGAACCTGGGGCCTTATTAAGACAGAGACGATTAATAACTGCATCTAGTTCATCGATACTAAGCTGTTTTTCACAAATATGTTTATGATCTTTATCTATTTTTTGAACATATAGTGAAATACTTTCTAGAAAGGATTCACAATCCTTATTGGAGAATTTCGAACTGTAAAGTTGTTTATAAAAATTATGAATTTCTGAAGAAATGGCTTTTCATCAGTAGTTTCTATATTATTAATGATTAGGGATTTAAAGTCATTTTTATCTTCTTTTTTTAGACCACAAAAGTTTGCTGAACTCTTTTCTGTTTCTTCTATCCATTTGGCCCGGGATCTAATAAATACACCTTGGACTTTGTGAGAATATATTTCATCCAAATTTAGTTGTAAATATAAGATTTTCTGTTTATTAGTCTCTGTTAGGATATGCTTGTTACAGTAATTATGTAATTGTTTTATTAATTCTAGTTCTTTTCTCTACATACTTAAAAAACATTTTTACTGAATGAAATGGAATATTTGCGGATTTTATATTTGACAAACTCCTATTTTCTGACCGGAGTTAAAAGCTCATCAGATAATATAATTTCATTAATTAAGGATTTCACATGTTCACAGTGAATTTTCTTTTTAACTGACTTGTGTTAAGTTTCCAGATTTTATTTGACTGAGATTAAATTCTACATTTAATGAGAATATTGATGACACAATGATCACTTAAAGGAGCTGCGGAAATTGAAGAATTAACATCACAAGTATTAAGTAAATGGTTTGAGATCAGCCAGTGATCAATCCTTGAATTAAATTATAATTTGAACTGAACCATGAGGATTAAGCAGTGTTAGGGTTAAGATTGTATTATGTATTTTTATTGTGTATTTTGAGGGATACCTATCATAAAATTCGTCATTTACCAAGTTGAAGTCTCCACCAATTATAAGACTTTTGTTTAAATGAGTTAGTTTAAGTTGCTCTATCTGTGAGGTTAGCTCATCTAACAGTTTTTATTATCCTTTATGATGTTATAACCATATAAGTTAAGTAAGATGCAATATCACATTATCAATATTTATAATTAGAAATATCCTTTTTTAATATAAATATAATTATAATTATAAATATCCAATGTCCCACCCTATCTGCTAAGTGTGAAATAGCGTGACCAGAAAAGTTATTAAGTAGAATGGCGCCCCCTGCTGATCTCGAAGTGCCATGACTAAAATAGGCTTTATCGCCCCATTGCTGAACCCAAAATGACGTTTTTTTCTTCCTTTGAATGAGTTTCTTGTAGGAATGAACAGTGTTTTTTCCTTTTAAAAATAAAAAAATCCCTTTTCTTTTTGTTAAATATGTTAATCCCCTTGCATTAATCAATAATAAAGAAATGTTGTTTTTAAGAGTAAACATACAATAAGAGATTACCCAGATGTGTAACTTAAGAGGTATAACCAAACAAGCTGTGAAGGAAGCAAACCTCTAATAACATGAGAATAAATTGGTGTTGGAACATAAGAATCATGGAATCACTATCTGACCATTGAAGTAGGCATAGGGACCTTTAAACATTGTTTTAAGACCCTTCTTTCTTGCTTCTTCCACCTTTGGCCAGACTGCTTTCCTTGCCTCTCGATCCTCTTTAGTGAGATCTTCTCCAGAGTGGATCTTGAGGTTCTCACAGATGTGATGGCGTTTCGTTGCTCTCCACACTTCGTCTCTGCAGGTCCTACTCGTGAACTGCAGGATAATTTGCAGAGGGTGATTGGTGCTTTTTCCGAGACGATGAACAGAGTCGAGGATAAAGTCAATCTTGTGTAGTGTAATCCAGTGTAGAATAATCTTCAGTAGCAGGTTGTTGGTCTGGGTTGACATGCAAGATATTGAGTCGAGTTAAACAAAACATTCAACACAGCTTCAGTTCTGAAATACAGCCTCTGCCAGTTTATTAGTTTACACCTTCTCTGAACAGGACAAAGCATTGATGACATACAGTTCTGTCGTCCTCAATTTCCCCAGGTGGACTCTCTGTCTATCATTAGCACACAGATTTGTATACCTAGTTCATGCGTCATATTAATGCACGAACTGTCTGACAGTATCCAGATGTTTCTTCCCCACAACTTATCAACACAACATTCCTCTGATGAAACAAGTCCTCTTAGCCAAGTCCTCGTTAGCTCTCGGGTGTTTTCATTTTTTTCCACCTTTAGACCGTTCAGTCTCATGTTCCATCTTCTTCTGTATCTCTCCAGTTCAGCTGTTTTGCTTTCTAACTCCATTGTCCTGTTCAGCAGCTGGGCATTTTGTTTGTGCAGCTCCTTAGTTTCCCTCTCCAGCTTCAGGATTTTTTTCTTTGCATTAAATTCCACCGTTTTGATAATAATGGCAATGGCTGAAGTATTTTGCTGTAGATCTTTGTTAAAGTCAATCATCATTGTTTGAAAAGATTTAATTACAAGAAAGATGGCGAAATTCATAACTGGCTGAGAAATGGATTCTGGAGTAGGGGACACATATTCAGGGGACATCATTTTCTTCTGCGGCTGAGGAGGTATCGATGGAGATGACGAGTTGGTTTTGGTACCTTTATGGTCGGTTTCAATATCTTCCGTGGCACAATAGGTATGTGAGAGAAAGACTTGGTCTTGAAGTTAGCTTTAGCGTTAGCTTTGGCCATGTACACCGTGAGGAGTTACTGAAGGTTAGAAAGTTAATTGCTTTCGTTCTTTAGTTAAAGACGATTCTCCAACAATTTGTTGAGATGATGTTTCATTCAGAAGGATCTTCCAAAATACAAAATTCACGGTTTGCTTCTGAGAGCTCTAATCGCGCAACTGCCTCCTCCTCCATCTTTCCTGGTTCAGGGTGGGAGACGTCAGGTTGGGCAGGGAGAGGGCGCAGCCGCTGTAGATGTCCATGACTTTATTACAGCAACAGGCTGGAAAGAGACAAAGGTTAACTCTGTGGCATCCATCTCGACTGCATTAGTGAGGGATGAACACCGAGCCGGGGCATTCACACCAAAGCGTCAAAGACGCGCCGCACGCCAAGGTATGACGCTTGAACATTCGCCCCTCGACGTGCGTCCAGTTCGCTTTGGACGCAAGTCAAAATTTTACATTTTGACTGATTTTGACACGCGTCAAGCCGGAAATATACAACTTGCGGGAGGAAGTTGTACCAGACGGTCTGTTTGCAAGATTGCAGCTGTCGATGTAGCCTTTGAAGAGAGAGTCTCCCTTCTCTATGTACTGCACATCAGCGGGAAAATAATTGTAAAATAGCGGGACGTTATCAGTATTTTCTACATGTTTCTACGAATGAATTTTCCGGGACCTGACCCAGTGAACTGGGTCACAGGAACACGTGACACCACGTCACCAGGCTCCTGATTGGTTGACGTGGCACGAATTTGATGCCGAAGTTTAGATTTTTCACCTTCAGCGGCATGCGCGAATGCACAAAATGCACCACACAAAATGCACCACATAAAATGACGCGGGTTTTTTCCGACGCGCGTCAAGCGCTTCATTCGCACAAATTTGACGCAAATTTGATGCAAATTTGATGAAAGGCAGAAGCGATGACGCGCGTCAGCACACATTTGCTTGACGCTTCAAACGCTTTCGGTGTGAACGCACCTTAAGAGTACATGTATAAATATTCAGGTTTTTCTGTGCGGAACATTGACACAGACAGTAGGGAGGTCTGAAATATTGGTTTCATATCCCAGATTGTCTTGACTTTGACAGAAAGTTATTTTTATGTTATTTCATGTTATCTGAGAACATTTTGTTGGAAGATTTACTGCAAGTACAGTTTGATTTTAAATGTCAGTACACAATAAATCTTTCCTTTCACTTTGTTCCTGAAAATGAACCAAACCGTGAAGTTGAAACCGAGGTACGTATCGAACCGTGAATTTTGGGCGTACCGTTACACCCCTGATCCATGCGGTCCCTCCAGGAGCAGGTTGTCCCACGGCTGATGGAACTAGACCTTCAGAACCAGCAGATCAGCACTAGCAGTTTGAAGACCAGAGGAGGACCTCTGCTTGATGCAGGAGGTCCAGAGAGAGACATGTTCCCTGAAAACAACTATTCACTTCTGGTCTTAACACTGACGCCCCCTGGTGGCTGTTCTAGACATGTCAGCTCCTCATAAACGAAAGCATCAGCATGTGGACCTCCTCTTGGATGCAGAACCGCCTTTTAAAACAATGTTTCTCAGCCCTGGTTCCCAGGACCCACTGAGCTGCAGGTTTCAGGTGTCTCCATGCTGTCTGACTTAAATAAACAGGGGTCTCATTTATAAAGCTTGCTTACGCAACAAAACAAGGTCTGAAAACTACATAAGCAACTTTCTACGCAAAGTTTGGGATTTAACGAAAAAAACGTGATGGAAAAATGTGTGCAACTTTAAGCACACTAAGGATCTTGCTTACGCACTTTGTGGACAAAGAGGACACTGACAGCGCAGCAGGAGTGATGGCAAAAATGAAAATGAAAGCCACAATTTCAAACTTGTAGAGCTTTGCGCACACAGACACTCAACCAGCAGTCACCCCCCCCCATCCCATCTCTGAACTGAGAATAAAAATGAGAATCTGAATGGAAATATGTTGCACATAAGAATTATATCACAGTATGTTCATATGTATTTATCTATTCAGATTATATAGAAATTGCAGCTATTGGTGAATCAATTGTGTGAAGTACGAATACTGCAGCGTCCCCTGCATAATGATACACAATGGATGCTGGCGCTCATTGTAGATCATGCCACTGGAAGCATCTGGATGGGGGACCTGGTGTAGATTCCTTAAAGCAGTCTTATTAGATCTATGTGCTGAACTGGACCCGGTGTTGGATCTACTGACCAGCTGGAACCGTGCACCCCGTCCCCCGCTCTTCTTATTTATATCAGGAATGCTGCTGCATCAACGCTGCGTCACTTGCAGCTCTTCTGTTTGTTTGTGACCCCAAATCAATATTTTGCAAGGATGATACTTTTTAAAAGTAGACTTAAAACACACCTTTTCTGTAAGGCTTTAAATATCTAGTTTTATTTGGTTTAATAAATCCAGTCTTAGTGTTGCAACAAGAAGTAATCACATAGGCCTAATTGAAACTTTATTGTTCTTATCTTTTTTATTGCTTGTGTTGCTTTTATTATTACATTTTTAAATCTTTTTACTCTCTTCTTGTCACACATTTTCTTTGTGCAACTGTATTTTTGTCTTTTAATGAGAAGCACTTTGGCTGCATTCGGCTGAGTAAAGCGCTGATTGAGTGATTGATTGAAATAAAACAGTTTACCGTGCCTCTACGAGCCTGCAGCTGTCTCTGTGGAATTTCTTTCTGCCTCTCGGTTGCCATGGTAACCCGTGAAACGCCCCATATTAGCTGGCTTAAGTGGATGCAGAAAATTCACTAGACACTTTGCATGGACCGTTTATGGGGGAAAGTGGAAAGTAGGAGGCGAGATATGATCCAAAAACACCTGCGCACATTTCTAGAGAGTGTGGAATTTATAAAGCGGAAAGTGCATGCAGCTGTGCGTACTCCAAGCTTGATAGATCCGAAACTTACTAGGCGTAAGTAAAATAAAGTTGCTGAGCTTAAGTACAGTTTTAGTAATGATTCTACGCAAAGTTTTATAAGTGAGACCCCAGGTGAGTAACAGGTTTCTGCAGCACCGGATGGCAGCTGAGGAGGTGATGCAATCATCTCCATCAGCTCAGAGGGAGCAGAGAAACATCTAGGACATGAAAGACAGTGTGGAGGATCAGGGCTGAGTGTGTTTGATCTTCAGAGTCAGGTTTCTACCAGCAGTTTGATGGTCTGAGCTTCAGAGAAGAACCAGGGGTCTCATTTATAAAGCTTGCTTATGCACTCATGAACATATATGAAACAATCAGATCTCTGATGTATGATGGAGCTTGATTATGGGCTTTTTATGTAAGAAAGAGGATCTTAAATTCTATTCTGGATTTAACAGGGAGCCAATGAAGGGAAGCTAAAACACGAGAAATGTGATTTCTCTTTTTAATATTCATCAGAACTCAACTGAAGGCTTTAAATTGGCATTTTTTGGACTACCTGATAGTAAAAAATTACAGTAGTCCAGCCTTGAGGTAACAAATGCATTGACTAGTTTCTCAGCATCACTCTTGGACAGGATGTTTCTAATTTTAGCAATATTCCGGAGGTGAAAGAAAGAAATCCTAGAAACCTGTTTAATATGGGATTTAAATGTCAAGTCTTGGTCAAAAATAACGCCGAGGTTCTTTACTTTATTACTGAGAGCCAATTTAATGCCATCCAGATGAAGTGATTGAATAAGGAGTTTCTTTATTAGAACTTTTGGTCCAGAGACAGCAACTTCTGTCTTGTCAGAATTTAAGAGCAAAAATTTTAGAGTCATCCATGTTTTTATGTCTTCCAGACATGCCTGTAATCTACCTAACTGACTGGGTTCATCAGGATTTATGGATAACTATAGTTGTGTATCATCGGCATAGCTGTGGAAATTTATCCCATGCTGTCTAATGATTCTACCAATTGGAAGCATATATATGGTGAAAAGAATTGGTCCAAGCACAGAACCCTGTGGAACTCCACAAGTAACCCTTGAGTGTAAAGAAGATTTATCATTTAGATGAACAAACTGGAATCTATCAGACAAATATAATTTAAACCAGCCTAGTGCTGTTCCTTTGATCCCTGCGACATGTTCAAACATGTTCAAAGTTCTTCGAAGTGAACCGGACGAGCAAACAGACTTCCCTGTACGGGTAACCAGGGAGTCCACTGGCCTCTGAGCTCTATTGAAAACACACCTGAGTCCCTCAGCGCCTAAAGTCGGACGTCCGTTTTCGGACCTCGGTTTTGCGCAAAACCGCTCCTTTAAACTGGACACTTTCAAGTCGTTCTACGTTCTTCATTGTGGACTGTGGAGAGAGTCATCACCAAGTAGGATAAACCTGGTTTATTTCTGTTTGGTCTGGGTAGAGGAGAATTAGGTCTAACGCATGAATATCCGTTTCTGTTTGTTAAAATAAGTTTGTCAACTTGTAAACCACTGTTATTCTTGGTTGTCTGTCGCTGTACGCCGACCCTGAATGTTTGCATGCTTTGTGTTTTTTATTATTTTACTTTGGTTGACACCAGAAGCAGTATATTATATTGTATTATTTCTCGGCTTGTTGTATTGTCTGCTGCGGTCGGTGCATGTCTGTTTAGACAGGTCGCGTAGCCTTACGTCGATTTCCTTTTTCTGTCATCCCCTTCCTTTTTTCCAAACCAACATTGCTAATTAAAACTAGCCTTTGTTGAATTGCCATGCGGTCTTTCTTTGTCTCCCTTTGTGAACCGATCGCGCCAATTGATAAGGCTTGAGTGATTGATCGCATTGAGGGGGTAAGCTAAACCCCCCTCATCCGCTTGCTGTCTCCCACGCACACACACACACACACACACACATTAACTTTGTTCTATATTTTTGCATGCGTTAGAATAGATGGAAATTATAAATGAAATGTAATCTGTAAGGTTGACGTATTCCATTAATAAATTCCCTTAATTAACGAAAAATAATTTCACCGGCGGTAAGAGATGCTGTCAGGCTGAAGAAGGAGTCCTATCGGGTTTTTTTGGCTTGTGGGACCCTTGAAGCAGCTGATAGGTACCGGCAGGCCAAGCGGGATGCGGCTCGGATGGTCGCTGAGGCAAAAACTCGGGCGTGGGAGGAGTTAGGAGAGGCCACAGCTCCGTACAGCTTCGAAGAAATTCTGGTCCACCATCCGGCGTCTCAGGGGGGGGAGCGGTCTGCCACCAACACTGTTTACAGTGGGGATGGTGTGCTGCTGACCTCGACGCGCAAGGTTTTGGGTCGGTGGATGGAATACTTTGAAGACCTCCTAAATCCCACCGGCACGCCTTCCAATCTGGAAGCAGGGTTTGGGGACTTGGGGTCAGGCTCTCCAATCTCTGGTGCTGAAGTCACCGAGGTTGTTAAAAATTTCCTCGGTGGCAAGGCTTCAGGGGTGTATGAGATTCGGCCGGAGTTCCTCAAGGCTCTGGATGTTGTGGGGCTGTGTTGGTTAACGCGGCTCTGCAATATTGCGTGGACATCGGGGGCAGTTCCCTTGGACTGGTAGACCGGGGTCTGTCTTTTTAAACAGTGGGACCACAGAGTGTGTTCCAACTACAGGGGGATCACACTTCTGAGCCTCCCTGGTAAGGTCTATTCAGGGGTTCTGGAGAGGAGGGTCCGACGGATAGTCGAACCTCGGATTCAGAAGGAACAATGAGGTTTTCATCCTGGTCGTGGAACACTGGACCAGCTCTTCTGTCACATGGGTGTGTGGAGAATGGACCCAAACGCACTCGCTGAAGGAAGGTGCAGGATGTTTATTATAGTGAGGAGGTGGTGATGATGATGATGATGATGATGATGATGATGATGATGATGATGACGATGGCAGGAACAGAAACACTGGACATCGGGCAGGGAAGGAAGACAGCAGGAAGACGACACACCATGGGGATTGACAATTGCTACTGACAACTAAGGAGGACTACTAGGAGGAAGGAGGAATGATCCGGCCGGGAGTGAAAGGAAGTGAGGGGTCTTAAAGGCAGGAGGTGAGTAGGATCAGGTGTGGATGATGAGACAGACAGGTGAAGACACTCAGGCAGGAATAGGGCAGCGTGACATCTACACCCTCAGCAGGATCCTGGAGGGTTCAATTCAATTCAATTTCAATTCAATTCAATTCAATTCAATTCAATTCAATTCAATTCAATTCAATTCAGATTATTTATATAGCGCCAATTCACAACAGATGTCATCTCAAGGCATTTAACAAGAAGTCATTTCAATACATTTATACAAACATTCCAATCAGTTAAAAAGTTTCCTATTTAAGGAATCCCAGCAGATTGCGTCAGTCATTGGCGTAAGGTTGGGCCCGTTGATGCAGACTTTCCAACCACAGCAATCCTTCAGCAATCCCTCATACTGAGCAAGCATGTAGCGACGGTGGAGAGGAAAACCTCCCCTTTAACAGGAAGAAACCTCCAACAGAACCAGGCTCAGTAGGAGCGGCCATCTGCCACGACCGTCTGGGGGTTTGAGAAGACAGAGCAGAAACACAGAAGGAACAGAAGATCTGATATAAGAGAACTTTCTATGGTACAGAACGTAAAAAGTTGATAACAGGAAACAGTGGATGTTCAGTTACTGGGAGGATCATCCCAGTCGATGCCCCCCATCCAACAAGGGCATTGCAGCCAAGCAGGATACCACACCAGGTATATCTTCTAAGGAGGGAAAAACACTGAGAGAAAACAAAGTTAACAGTCGAAATAACAGAATGTACTGTAATACAACTGGAGAGTAGTAGTAGAAAAGGGAGTAGCAGAGTGAAGAAAATTGGTAAGTCTGTCCTCCAGCAGTCTAAGCCTATAGCAGCATAACTACAGAGATAGCTCAGGATGACCTTAGCCACTCTAACTATAAGCTTTATCAAAAAGGAAAGTTTTAAGCCTGGCCTTAAAAGTAAACAGACTGTCTGCCTCACGGACTAAAGCTGGGAGCTGGTTCCACAGGAGAGGAGCCTGATAACTAAAAGATCTGCCTCCCATTCTACTTTTAGAAATCCTAGGAACTACAAGTAAACCTGCAGTCTGAGAGCAAAGGGCTCTGTTAGGAACATAAGGAACAATTAGATCTCTGATGTATGATGGAGCTTGATTATTAAGGGCTTTGCATGTAAGAAGAAGGATCTTAAATTCTATTCTGGATTTAACAGGGAGCCAATGAAGGGAAGCTAAAACAGGAGAAATGTGATCTCTCTTTTTAATATTCATCAGAACTCTTGCTGCCACATTTTGGATCAACTGAAGGCTTTTAATGGCATTTTTTTCTATTTATTTTTTTCTATTTATTTATTTTTTTTTTTCCTACGTGTCCTGTTTGGCAGTGTGGAGCTCAGAATTGGTGTTTGAGTACCAAGTAGAAGCCCAACAGATTTACTTTCACAAGCAGAGCAGTACAGCTTTTGCTATAGTCCTCCACTTGATATATGTGTGAAAAATCTTTATTATGAATTGTTGGGGTTTTTATTTCCTGATGTTATGGACACGGAGACGGATAATTAAGGAGAAGATAGAAGGAAGATGAAGAAGAGAGGTAGGAAACAAAAAGTCAAGAGAGAGGGTGAGTTGAAAATACAAGGAAGGAAGGGGAACAAAGAAAACACAGGAAGACATTGAAGTCTGCCTCCATACCCACAGGACGGCAGAGAGAGGGGGAAAAACAAAACAAAACATGAAAAAGGAACATCGACAAAACAAACCAAACATTGTGAACTAAGAATTACACAACCATATCACACAAAAATAGATATAAAAATACAACAACAATGTCACAGAAAAACTCATGGTACCGATTAATCAAGCTCTAGTAATGATGACCTCAGCCCAAGAATATATCCTTAAACACCAGAGACCCCACATCTATGTGTGTGTGTTAGCATGCTGGTGCATATAAGATTTCTTTATAAGAGTGTTCGATAGTTGGTGTGAGCAGGCATCAATCCGTCTCACAGGAATCGATGCAGACATGAAGGAGATCGGAGCCAAGACGTCCAAAGGACCCCTAGAGCCCCAGGCGGACCCGGGCGGGGCTGACCGCATCCCCCAAGAGTGGAGCAAAGGAGAACCCCAGGGGAACATCCAGCGGCATGCAGGGGCCCGGGGGGCAGCAGTGACGAGCCCACGGGCCCCGCCGGCAACCGCCCGCACCAGGGCGGGCCGGTCAATGGACCGGGAGAGCCAGGGCCCAGGGGCACCCCACCCCCCAGCAGGGACCCGGGATCCAAGGGACCGGCCGACGAGGGGCTCCCTGCACTGCACGCGCCGCCGCCACACTAGGCCAATCCCCAACACCAACATCCCAGCGCCCCACCGATAGCCGCAGGGGACGGACAGCATCCCCAGGCTGGGCTCAGCCAGCATCTGGACACCAAGTTGTACCAGCTCCCGGGTCCTGATCCCGCGTAACGCAGGGCGCCGAGACCAGGCATCCAACGAGGGCCAGGGCCGGTCCAACCTGCCAATGAACCGGCCACGCACGGTGCGCACAGAACGGGTGATCAAACGAGCAGAGACGCCGGATCCGCATCCCGCCGAGCCACCGAGCAGGCACCAGGTCCGAACCGGATTGACCACCGATGCACCGGCAGGCAGGCTCCCCCGTCACCGGTGGGGAATGACGGAGGGGAAATAGGCCCCCCATTAAGTGTAAGGCCTGAGGTGCGCCAGGCGAGGGGGCAGACCAAGATCCAACCTGACAGGTAGACAAAGACATACAGACACAGTCATACGTTCCCTCCCTCTTAAACCCATACATTCTCACTAACTCACCAAGACACCCAAAAAAATGACGCTGTACCCTCCCTCACACACCCCATACACACTTGATGCTCCCAGGTCCAGGTACTGATGCCCCAGTAGAGCCACCAGCCCCCGGACCCGGGAGATGGACCTCCTACCTTCTAGGATGGAGACAAGCAGACCGCCAAGGGCCCCACAGTGGCAAAGCAGCCCGACAGCCCAGGACCCCGACCAGACCGCCTGTTCCTCCTCCGGACCCCAACCCCTGATGGCCCGTAGCGAACAGGGGTATGAAAAGACCCCTAGCCTCCATCCTCCCGCTCGAGTATGGTGTTGATGCGTGTTGTTATAATGTGCATTTAAAACAGAGGGGTGGGATGTGGAGAAGGCAGCCACACATCCCCCAACCCCCACCCCGAGCCCTCGGTGTCTAAATGTGGTTTAACAGTGGGCACCCGCACCAGAGGTGAAGCTGATTTAACCGCTCCCCCTCTGGATGCCGAAAAGTGTGCCCACCCCAAAGTCCCTACATATGTGTCGCGTGAGAATGTTATAAGAGGAGTGTCTAAGTTGTATATTAAAATTGGGACCCAGGACACCACAGGATAGCGAGGAGGGAAGCCCCTCCTCGCACCCCAGTGATGTGCCCATGCCCCAAGACCCTATATGAGTGGTAAAGTGATGGAGCGGGTGGACAGAGGTGTCCATGGATGGGGAGGGAAGGACTGGGAGACAAAATGTCTTCCCAGGGAGCCAGCTCCCCCACTGACCCCAATAGGCACCGCTGTTCACCAGGATCCACCAGGGGAGGGAGGCCATGGCACGTTCGACCCGGGGCCCACGGCCACAGCACCACAAAGCCCCACGGACCCCAAGGCAGTCCCCCCAGCCCCATCCCAGAAGGGGAACTAAACCCACCAAGACATTCGCTCTATTCTCAAAACACGAAAGACACTAGATACTCAGGTTGAGACCCTACCCAGGCGCAGCACGGCCACCAGGCCAGTAACCCATGTCCGCCAGTGCAAACCCCCCAAGGCACCGTATGCAGCCATCAGGAGTTACCACCGAAAGCCCAACCCCAGGCCGGCCATGACGTCCAGCGCCCCATCCGCCCAGTGATCCCACCCCCTGGGGTCCCCCCCAGACGCCTTCAACCCCAAAACCCCCCCATCAGCAACAGTGTCCCAAACGACAAAACCAAGTGCCCCCCACTAGGTGATGGAGCCGATCAAAGGAGCGCAGAGAGATTGATCAGATATGGAGCCAGAGGCCGTCTCAAGACCAATATGGTCCAACAAGAGATTTCTATACTGATTAATATTAAGAGCTTTTTTATTTTTCCAGTTCAGGAGGATAGTTTTCTTAGCGATGCAAAAGGCAATGTAAACCATTAGAACGGACTTTGTGTCCATGGTGACATCATTTAAATTTCCTAACAGGCAAACTGAGGGAGATGGTGGGATGTTACATTTCAGACACTTTGATAAGTCCTCACATATCTGGCACCAGAATTTCTTAACAGGTGGACAGAACCAAAGCGCATGAACATAAGTATCTGGTATATTGCTTGTGCATTGTAAGCAGGTATTAGACGATGTAAAACCCATCCTAAACATTCGTTGACCTGTATAGTGTACTCTATGAAGGATTTTGTATTGTATTAATTGCAAATGAGGATTTTTTGTTATTTTAAAGGTTCTTAAACATATCTGAGACCAGACGTTTTGGTCAAAGCTGGCTGATAAATCCACCTCCCATTTTGAAATAGGGATGGCTATTGATTCATCTAGTGTAGAGAAAGTTTTGTATATTTTAGACAGCAATTTGGGGGGGGGGGGTTGAGATTAAGAAAATCTAAAACTCTTGCTGGAATTTGTAATTCAGCTGTATTGATCCTATATTTACCTTTAATAATAGATTTAATTTGTTGATATTCTAAGAATTTGTTTTTATCAATTCCATATTGTGTAATTAATGTATTAAATGGGATAAAGTCTGTTCCTTCAAATATATGTTCCAGGTATTCAATTCCATTGCACCTCCAGACTGGGAAACTTATCACACATTTTTTTTGCAAGATGTCGGGGTTATTCCAGATGGGTGTACGTCTGCATGGGATTATTATGGACATTTTTAGAAACTCCCACCATGCTGTCAGAGAGGAGCTGATAGTTATGCTTTTAAAGCATTCATATTGTTTTATATTTGAGCTAATAAATGGTAGGTCTGAAAGTTTTATCTTATTACATAGTGTCTGTTCTACGTCTATCCAGGACTCGTCTAGGTAGCTATGTTTTAACCATCTGGAGATGTATTGGAACCTGTTGGCTAAGAAATAATGATGGAAGTTTGGTAGATCTAGACCTCCTTTTTCTTTGGTCTTCTGCAGTGTTTTTAAGCTGATACGTGGAGGTTTATCTTTCCAAAGAAATTTAGAAATAGAGGAGTCCAGAGATCTAAACCAGTCTAGTGATGGTTTACTTGGGATCATTGAGAATAAGTAGTTGATTCTGGGCAAAACCATCATTTTTATTGAAGCAACCCTTCCCATAAGTGATATGGGTAGGGATTTCCATCTAGCAAGATCATCTTCCACTTTTTTTAAAAGTGGGATGTAGTTTAGCGTTATTAAATCTGCCAGTCTTGGTGAGACATTGATACCTAAATAGGTAATATTCCCTGACTGCAGTTGTGTATTAGTTGGATTCTGGACAGAACAATTGATTGGAAGAACTGTAGATTTTAACCAATTTATAGAATAATCTGAAACATTTGAGTAAGAGTTTTTCAACCCGATTACCTGAGAGAAAGAGGTTTGTGAATGCTGGAGAAAAAGTAATACATCATCTGCATAAAGACTAATTTTATGTTCTATGTTATTGCATTTTATGCCTTTAATATTGTGAGTTTGCCTGATTGCTGCATCTAGTGGTTCAATAAAAAATAGCGAACAGGGAGGGAGAGAGAGGACATCCCTGCCTGGTACCTCTCTGAAGATAAAACCTAGATGATATTTGGTTATTTGTCCTGATACATGCTGTTGGTGAACTGTATAATATTTTCAACCAGTTTATAAAAGAATTTCCAAAGCCACATTTATGTAAGGTTACAAATAAGAATTTCCAGTTAACTCTATCAAATGCTTTTTCTGCATCTAAAGATAATATATTAGTTTTAATGTTTTTACAGTAAGAAAAATCTATTAAATCTATTAATCTACGTGAATTTGTGGCTGAATGTCTCCCTTTAATAAAACCAGTTTGATCAGGATGTATTATAAGAGGGGTTACTTTCTCAATCCTTTTTGCGAGGGCTTTGCAGATTATTTTAAGATCAACATTAATGAGGGATATGGGACGATAGCTGCTGGGAAACAAAGGGTCTTTGCCTGATTTTAGTAGAAGACTAATGTAGGCAGAATTCATATTTGGTGGAAGTCTGCAATTTTCCTTGGTTTCCTGCAGCATTCTGTGGAATGTTGGTGCCAGAATATTCCAGAATTCTTTATAGAACTCTGCTGGAAATCCATCTGGGCCTGGAGCCTTTTTATTGGGCATGCCTTGGAAGGCCTCCTGGAGTTCAGCCGCTGTTAGTGGTGAATCCAGGGCCATCGCTTGACTTTCAGATAATTTAGGTAGTGTTATGTTATCAAAAAATTGTTCAATTTCATGATCCGATGGATTTATCTCTGGTGAGTATAAAGCCTTGTAAAATTCTTTAAATGTGTTGTTTATTCTTCCAGGATCATATACTGTATTCCCGGGCTGATCTTTAATAGCAGATATAGTTGCTTTTTCTTTATTCATTTTAAGGTGGTTAGCCAAAAATCTACCTGATTTATTACCTTGTTCAAAGTTTTCTATCCTAAGTCTTTGAATTAAGAACTGGGTCTGTTTATTAATAATTTGATTTAATTCTAGTTTTGCTTTACGGATTTTGCCTAGTCTCTCCTCATCTAGAGAAGCTTCTAATGAATTAATAGTTTCTTCTAATTCCTGAATACGCTTTTTTTTCCATTTTCTTTTTATTTGATAAGAATGAGATTATTTTACCTCTAATCACAGCTTTTCCTGCCTCCCAAAGAATGGATGGCGACGTACCAGGGAGGTCGTTATATTCCAAATATGAGGCCCACTCTTTTTCGAAATATTTAATAAATTCTTTATCCTTAAGTAAGGATATATTAAATCTCAAATTTTTGCTTTGAGGTGTTTCTGTTTTATTTACTAAAGTTAGAGAAACAGGAGCATGATCGCTAACAGCTATAGGGTGTATCTCAGTGTCTGAAATGTCAGTCAACAGGGAGCTGCTGACTAACAAATAATCCAGTCGAGAATATGAATGGTGGACATTTGAGAAGAAAGTATATTTTTTGTCATTGGGGTGAAGAGATCGCCATGCATCACAAAGTCCATAATCGCTCATGTACTGTTTGACTATATCTATAGATTTCTAGCTGCGCTGAGTCCCTGCTGTGCTGAGCCTGTCTATTTCTTCATTTAAACCAAAGTTGAGGTCACCCCAAAGAAGAAGTGAGCAATCCATGTGTTCAAGGAGCACCGAGAAGAAGGAATGAAAGAATGAGGGGTCATCAACATTTGGACCATATATACTGACAATACATAACTTTTGGTTATGTATAGATAGTTTTACTATAATAAATCTACCCTCTGGATCTGTAACTGTATCTATTACTGTAAAATTTACATTTTTATTTAATAATATTGCTACTCACCTTTGTCTGGAGTTATAGCATGCAGAAAACACATTAGGAAAATCAGGGGATTTAAGATCATCTGCAGCTGAGGTAGATTTATGGGTTTCTTGTAACAAGACGACATCTGCCTTCAATCTTTTAAGCTGGTTAAGAATCTTAACTCTTTTCTCTCTGGTGCCAGCTCCATGAACATTCCACGTGACAAACCTTAGAGTAGTCATAGTTTTGAGATAAAAGTTGTAAAGTCCATATCACCATAGAAACTGATAAACACAGGTGTATTATTAGTTTGTGCTTGGGGTTGCCTGATTGAAAATCCAAAAGCTGAGATATAAGAAAGAGAGAAATAGAAGAAAGTTGTGAAGGTGTGAAGGGTGAGGGTGAGAGAGAAAGAAATAGTTATGTTATGAAAAAATTCTCTGTGTGTGTGTGAGTGATAAAAGAAGGAAAAAGGAGTGACAAAGACATTTGGTGATAGACATGTGAAGATGAGAAAAGAAAAAAATATCAGTAACCCAGTGCTTAGCCCTGGCCCCGCCCACATTGAGTAATGTAAACAACTTTACAGAGCTGTGCTAACATTACATTATTGTTGACTGATTAAACAACTCTTATCTGACCAGTGTTACATGACTAATAAAGCCAAGGAGTAAGCTGGGGGTCCCTGAACAGCTGCCCATTAACATACAGTTTATATACTGCTACTGTAGCTCTGGTGCCTTCACTGATATATTTCTTTCTGATTGGGAACAAAACGCGCCTTCTATCCAGGATCTGCTTCAGATGGCATTTTGTTGACTTCCTGATAGTAAAGAATTACAGTAGTCCAGCCTTGAGGTAACAAATGAATGGACTAGTTTCTCAGCATCACTCCTGGACAGGATGTTTCTAATTTTAGCAATATTACGGAGGTGAAAGAAAGAAATCCTAGAAACCTGTTTAATATGGGATTTAAATGTCAAGTCTCGGTCAAAAATAACGCTGAGGTTCTTTACGTTATTACTGGGGGCCAATTTAATGCCATCCAGATGAAGTGATTGACTAATCAGTTTCTGTTTAAGAACTTCTGGTCCAGAGACAGCAACTTCTGTTTTGTCAGAATTTTAAAGCAAAAAGTTTAGGGTCATCCATGTTTTTATGTCTTCCAGACATGCCTGTAATCTACCTAACTGACTGGGTTCATCAGGATTTATGGATAAATATAGTTGTGTATCATCTGCATAGCTGTGGAAATTTGTCCCATGCTGTCTAATTATTCTACCAATTGGGAGCATATATATGGTGAACAGAATTGGTCCAAGCACAGAACCCTGTGGTACTCCACAAGTAACACTTGAGAGTGAAGAAGATTTATCATTTAGATGAACAAACTGGAATCTATCAGACAAATATGATTTAAACCAGCCTAGTGCTGTTCCTTTGATCCCTGCAACATGTTCAAGCCTTTCTAAGAGAATATTATGATCGACTGTGTCAAAAGCAGCACTGAGATCTAACAAAACCAGAACAGACACAAGTCCATTATCTGAGGCCATGAGAATATCATTAGTAACCTTCACCAGTGCTGTTTCAGTGCTATGATGAGCTCTAAAACCTGACTTAAACTCTTCAAACAGCTCGTTACTGTTTAGATGCTCACAGACTTGATTAGCAACAATTTTCTCAAGGACTTTGGATAAGAAAGGAAGGTTAGATATAGGTCTGTAATTCACTAAGTCATCTTGATCAAGGGAAGGTTTCTTGAGTAAAGGTTTGATTACAGCTATTTTAAATTCCTGTGGTACGTATCCGTTTACTAAGGATAGATTCATCATATCCAAAATGGGGCCAGGAACCAAATCGAACACTTCTGTTAATAATTTGGTTGGAATTGGGTCCAACATACAAGTTGAAGGTTTAGATGAGGCTAATATTTTTGATAAATCCAAAAGCTCGACTGAATCAAAACAGCCTAAGCACAACTGAGGTTCTACAGTTCTTTCCGATACTGCCTCATTTACTGAGGAAGAAGTAATCATGTTTGGGAGGATGCCAATGATTTTATTTTTAATATAATTAATTTTATTTATGAAGAATCCCATAAAATCATCACTGCTAAGAGCTGGGGGAATAGTTGGCTCAACAGAGCTATGACTCTGTGTAAGTTTGGCAACTGTACTAAAAAAAAACCTAGTACTGTTTTTAATCGCCTCTATTAATGATGAAAATATGCTGTTCTAGCTTGTCGAAGGTTCTTTTTATACAGCAGTAGACTTTTATTCCAGGTTAAATAGGAATCCTCTAGATGTGTAGAGCGCCATTTTCTCTCCAACTTCCTAGTATTCTGCTTTAAAGTACGCAACTCTGTGTTACACCAAGGAGTCAGCCTCCTATGGTTAGCCACTTTCTTTTTTAAGGGGGCTACACTATCTAATGCCAAGCGCAATGAGGACGTAACGCTGTGAACCAGACCATCAATTTCTGAAGGGTTAGAGATAGAATTGCTGCCATCCACTGTGTTACCCTGAGACACCAAGGAAAGTAAGAATGGAACAGATTCTTTTTAAATTGTTACAGCATTGTCTGATAAAGCTCTACTATAATAAAATTTTCAATTCAGATTTAAGATGGTCAGTTAAAGTAAATTCAAAAGTTATTAAGAAGTGGTCAGACAGGACCGGGTTATGTGGGTGGACTGTTATTTCCGCACACTCAATACCGTATGTCAGTACAAGGTCCAAAGTGTGTTTATCCGAGTGGGTGGGCTCCTGTACTTTTTGAGTAAAGCCAGTTGAGCAGTGGCGGCTGGCCAATAGAGGGCGATAGGGCGCCAACCCCCCAGTGTTTCCCAAGTGTTTTTGACTTTTATAAAAAAAAACTAAAAAAAACAATAATCACATATTCTAAGTTAAAGTGCCCCTGGCATGTAATTAGCATTTTTTGAGTTTTTTGGTCATATTTGTTAGTTTTCCCAGCCTGCCTATGTGCCCTAAGGGGTTAAAACGACTGATTAGTGTTTCCTTTGTCCCCAGGTATGTCTGTCTACATAGTTAAATTAGCACTCAGAAACGGGCTGACGGCATATGACCTCACGTTTCGGCATATGTTGTCACTGAGTTTCAGCCAATTACCCCCTTGGAGTCAAGACCGCATCGACACTGTCCTCCCCTCTTCTGAGACACTGAAAAGCTTGTGGATGGACTTTATTTATGCAGGGAATGTACCCGACCGACTCCCGAAGCGCGTGGTCGTTTGTGGCAAACATTTCTCTGACTGATGTTTTATTAACTTGGGACAATACAGCAGTGGATTCGCAGATCGTCTTAAACTTTTACCAGGATCAATACCAACCCTCTGTGAACCAGCAAATATCCCTATACAAGTAAATAGCCTATATTTCTGCAATAATGTCCTTCAGCTGTTATATACCAGTGTTTCCTGAACATGACGAATCTGTGGCGGAGCGCCACAGATTAAACTCCGACCGCCACAGATTCAACACCGACCAAAAAAAAAAAAAAATCAACACCGACCAACACATATTGCGTTTCTTTTTTTCTTTTTTAGGCTATTTAAAACAAGCAGCGTATTCATTCTCTGCTCTCTTTTCGTCTCTGTCACTCATGCATCTCTCGCACACACATACACACACACACACCCACACACACACACACACACGCACACACACACACACACACACAAACACACACACACACACGCACACACACACACACACACATATGCCAGAAAAGGTCCTGAATAGGATAGCAATACAAGAACACACATATACACACACACACACACACATAGCCCCTTCCCTCCGTGCACATAGACTGTATAATTACCGTCCGTCTGTGCAGCACGTCTGTCTGGATCACCTGTGGAAGACGTGCTCTACCTTTCTGGTTCCTCCTCAGGTGCCTCACCGTCCAGATCAGATTCCGGATCAAATTGAAACGCAATAACTAGTTATAGTAGCCGATAACTGAGCCATTACTGTCGTGGTGAAGCTAGAGACGTAATGAGGACGAATGGATGTGTGGATGGATGATCAAATATTTTATTTGGCCTGTAATTTGTAAACAGATTATTGTTCAACACACAATATAATTAGGCCTAAACCTAATTACATTTCATATATAGGGTAATATTGGAATTTGGGCAATTTGTGGTGTGCAAATGCATGTCTGTCAATATTTCATTAGATGTGGACGTCAGAGTCTCAATTGACAATAGAGGCGCATGGCTTGGGCCCCGCCCACCAAAACTCGGTCGTTCTGTGCTAATGCTAGTTCAGAGGGGCCACCTAGTAGGGGCTGCAATTCTACAACAAGGCTGAGCTACGGCTAACGATCCTTTGATACAGTATTAAGGTACTTAGAGTGTGACTAAAAAGGGCCCAAACATCGCGCGGAATTCCATGCCAGGGGCACTTTAATTGTGAGCTTAAATTCTTAACAAAGTATCATATGTAAAAATATATATCATTTTCGGAGCAAAAGCTCCCGCTGAGTAGCAGCATTGCAGCAGCCAGCCAATTACTGACAAGAAATTCGCACATAGCAACAGGAATTTATCCAATCAGCGTTGTTGATTCGGCCGCATGAAGGGCGATAGAGAAATCGCCCCAAGGCTGGTGTGAGGACGGGCAATATACCTGGTGGTGACATTGGGAGTGTGATATCTCTACCACAAGGGGGCGCTGCTGTAAGCTTTGTGTGTAAAATTTTTGTGTAAACCTAATAAGTTATTTGTTTCCAGTTTGGTTCTAAACTTGTTTGTGCAATATTGTATGTATATATATATATATATATATATATATATATATATATATATATATATATATATATATATATATATATATATATATATATAAGAATGCCTCAAGTTGTTAATATTTCACATAGTACTGGTATCCAGCTGTTTATGTTCAATTGTTTTGGGATGATTATTGAAAATGACTTGATAAGCTATATGCACAGCTCCACTACTTCCTGATGTAAGTACAGCCCTTTTATTTCCTGTCTGTATTGGACAAACTAATCAATCCAGGTGTGTCTGACCTCAGTAGTCACAACAACAATGATGTAAGACAGGAAATAAAAGACCTGTACTTAGTTCAGGAAATAGCGGAGTTGTGCACAAAGCTCAGAAAGCACAAGTTTGATTTTAAAAAAGAAAAACAAGCACAGCCCCACCAAGAATATTTTTCACCAGGCGCCACTGCGATTGAGTCTAAAACAGCATTAAAGGCTGCATTTAGGCTATCACTTTCAGTGTCCACATGAATATTGAAGTCCCCCACTATAATGACCCTATCAGTATTTAATATTAAATCAGATAAAAAATGTGAGATCTGATCCAAGAATTGAGAGTAAGGGCCTAGTGGACGATACAAAACCACAAACCGAAATGGTCTTAATGTTTTGCAACTTGGATGAGGAAAATTAAGGGTTAGATGTTCAAAAGAACTGTAGCTATCAATTGGTCTGGGATTAATTTGTAAATCAAAATGAAAAATGGTTGCAACTCCTCCCTTGCCCAGTACTTCTAGGAATGTGAAAATTTAAATGATTGGAAGGAATTGACTCATTTATACTGACATAATCCTCCTGCTGCAACCAGGTTTCTGTGAGACAAAGCAAATCCATGTGATTATCACAAATCAAGTCATTTACTAACAAATTCTTTAAAGAGAGAGATCTTATGTTTAATAAACCACATTTAATAGAATTATTTTTGTGTTCAGTCAAAGTCGTATTTATTTTTTTGAGATTTCCATGATTTGCTTTTGTTGGCTTAACTTTTAATCGATTTAATTTTGGCTGTGGGCAAGATACTGTTTCTATGGGGTAATGGGTGGGTAACAGTACAGAAGCAGCAGAGAGGTGGGTTAAACTACAACTCTACTTCCTGGTCTGGACCCTGGGTTGTCAGTGTTTGGGAGGACTAATAAATCCTGCCAGATTCCTAGAAAGAAGAGCTGCTCCATTCAAAGTGGGATGGATGCCGTCTCTCCGGATCAGACCAGGTTTTCCCCAAAATGTTCGCCAGTTATCAATATAGCCCACATTGTTTCCAGGGCACCACCCAGACAACCATTGGTGGAATGACAGCATGCGGCTAAACATGTCGTCACTGGTCCAATCGGGCAGGGGACCAGAAAAAATTACAGAGTCTGACATTGTTTTGGCAAACGTACACACCGAAGCAACACTAATTTTAGTGACCTCCGATTGGCGTAACCGGATGTCATTACCGCCACCGTGAATAACAATCTTTCTGTATTTACGCTTATCTTTAGCCAGCAGTTTCAGGTAGGATTTGATGTCGCCTGTTCTGGCCCCTGGCAAGCATTTGACTGTGGTCAATGGTGTCCCTAATGCCACATTTCTGACTATGGAGCTGCCGATTACCAGGGTCAGCTTCTCAGTGGGTGTGTCGCTGAGCGGGGAAAATCTGTTAGAAATGCGGACAGGCTGGTGGTGGCCCGGGGGCTGGGTCCGAGAACTATGCTTCCTACGTACAGTCACCCAGCCGGCCTGAGGTCCCGGCTGCTGACCTCGACGCGGGACGTTTTGGGTCGGTGGATGGAATACCTTGAAGACCTCCTCAATCCTACCAGCACGCCTTCCAATCTGGAAGCAGAGTCTGGGAACTTTGGGTAGGGCTCTCCAATCTCTGGTGCTGAAGTCACCGAGATCGTTAAAAAGCTTCTCGGTGGCAAGACTCCGGGGGTGGATGAGATTCGCCCAGAGTTCCTTAATGCTCTGGATGTTCTGGGGCTGTGTTGGTTAACCCAGCTCTGCAATATTGCGTGGACATCGGGGGCAGTTCCCTTGGATTGGCAGACCAGGGTGGTGGCCCCCTTGTTAAAAAGGGGGGACCACAGAGTGTGTTCCAGCTACAGGGGGATCACACTCCTGAGCCTCCCTGGGAAGGTCTATTCAGGGGTTCTGGAGAGGAGGGTCCGACGGATAGTAGAACCTCGGATCCAGGAGGAAGAATGCGGTTTTAGTCCTGGCTGTGGAATACTGGACCAGCTCTACATCCTCAACAGGGTCCTGGAGGGTGTGTGCTAGTTCGCCCAACCGGTCTACATGTGTTTTGTGGGCTTGGAGAAGGCGTTCGACTGTGTTCTTTTGGGGAGTCCTGTGGGGGGTATTCCGGGAGTATGGGGTGCCAGGCCTCTTGATACGGGATATCCCTGTACGACCGGTGTAAGAGTTTGGTTCGCATTGCCGGCAGTAAGTCAGGCTCGTTTCTGGTGAGAGTTGGACTCCGCCAACGGAGGGCCAAGGTTGACATGTGTTGTGCCGCAGATAGGTAGGATTTGGCTATGAATAAATATGGATAATTGCCTAGGGCAATTATTAATAAGATTAATAATTTTATGTAAAATTTACTAAACTTGGGGGCACCATCCTGGTGGATTCCAGGAAATTTATATAGCCAAATTGTTCAGTCTGTTTGTGTTTATGATTACCTGCCTGATAAGGCTGAGATAATTAAACAATAGATGAAGGAATAAGTTTTTACGCTGTGGACATTAATTGTCCGCATCACTCCAAGTAATCCCAGACAACTTCTCTTTAAGTTAAGGGGACTTTATTTAGAAGATAGAAAATCCCATCTATTCTAAAGCAGGCAAAAACTACTACAGATCATGGACAACAATAATAGGTGAACATTAAACACAATTAACATGAAATGAAATCAATGAGACAGCTGAGGTTCGAGTCAGAAAAGGAGGGGGTGGCCCTCACTCCAGGGGGCCCAAGTTACAGATAGCCTGTGGGACAAAAAGTCATAAATCTCAGCTCTGTGCCAAGATGGAGAACAGCACATGGAGTCTAAGAAAGAGTCATAAAACAAGCTTTGGCTAAAGGAGTGCATGGGGGAAGCGTCCATGTGGCAGGCCTCTGGTTTAGCAACAGACTAAAGACAATGAATTTAAACTTTTCAGCTAAGACCAGCTAACGCAGGCCGTACTGAGCCCGACTCTGCCGACGGAGTGATCAGGGAGCGAGAGAGAGAGATAGAGAGAAAAGAGAGGAAGGAAAAAAAGAGAAAGAAAGGTGTGATCTGCTCAGGATAAAACAAACACAGCAGTTACAGCTCAAACTTGTGCGTGCGGCGACGCAAAAATGAGCAAACAGGTACAGCGCTAAAAGACAGTTTAACCAACAATGAATGAGATCTAACTCGTTAAAACTCTATTTTCTCTATTTATCTCCGCCCAGACACAATATTAGTATAAATGAACTGGTACAGTCCTACTTTGTGTTGAAGGAGGTCCAGTCGACTAGGAGTAGAGCGAATTGTGTCCGTAGTTGAGCAAGAAAAGGAACAGTTATAAAAGAAACGGTGGGCCAAATGCAGGCTGGGTGGCTTGCAGGTCGACGTCTAACGAACTGTCTTGGAACAGTTCTGATATCGCGCACCCTGGTTACGCAAACGGGGTGAGCACTTCGAAGCATTGAAATGAGTTCTTCCCCGGTCCAGCGGGTCAGAACAAAAGAGAATCTTCACCGGTGAGATGTCCTCTGTGGAGCCTTAGTTTCTCTGTGAAACTTCTGGCTTGAGAACAGTTTGAAAATGGGTGCGACTACTCTTATAGCCCCTTTGGCCTTTATTCATCGCCGATGTCACCCTGGGTGGTCACGGACCAATAGGAGTGTGTTGGGGGTCACTGCTAGGATTGCTGGGAAATGTGGTCTTTGAAATCCAAACGTCTGTTCAGTTCATCTTATGAGAAATGCAATCACAACATCCCCCCTTATTTCTGAAGCATTGAACCAATGTTCAGTCTTTGGAACCAGAAGTTGATTCATTTTCCATGTGAACCAGGAAACGTTGCTGTCCTTTGCGGCAGGGAAGGTTTAACAGTTCAGTCCATTCGAAGAACAACGAAAAACAAAACAAAAAATGTTTTGGTCCCAGCATCTCCCCCTTTAGATTTGAAGGATGGAATGTCTTTACAGTCTTTAGAGTTACACTGGGTCCATTAATTCAAGGTGTGAATGGACAAGGCTACCTGAGTCTGGGCAGAGACTAACCTACCACTAATTAAAAGTTTGAAATTGTAAGGCATATATAAAAATAAATAAATACATTTACCCGCATTGTCATCATCATACTCGTGGTTTGATTCCTCATCAATGCTTGCAAGGATGGAGAAGGGAAAGGACAGGAAAAGGTATGACATTTGGGGTAATATTTTGATTAGCTAGCTCCCATCCGGCACTGGGTTCGGCTTGTGCCGTTAGCATGGGAGGAGCTACAAACAATCATATAACATATGTAACGAGTTAGTTCTAGCTTGTAATTGTCTGAATCGCCCGCAGGAGGTGTGCAACACTACTGCAGTGTCAACCATTCAATTAAAGAAAGAACCACTGTGAAGGCCATAGGGTGACTTTGTACAATCTGCTTTCTTATGGACTTTGAGACAGTCAAATTAAATTCAATGGATAAAAGACTGATTTATTTATTATTAACAAACATTGAAATAGCTGTGTTCAGGCTATATGTCAGGTGGGTTTGTGCGGTTAGCAGATTTGTAGTGGTTTTCAGGATTTCTAAATCACGTCTAGAATAAATCGGGATCCATCACTTAATGAGATAGTGTGCAGATAAATCAGCTTCTCTAACGAAGTCTTGTGTTAGATGATACCAATGTGTCACTTAACCACTCCCAAAAGAGAAACTGCAAAACCTGAAAGGGTTATTTTAATGCACTTAGAATGTATTTACAGTTGCTACTGTAGCCTTAAAGGTGTTAATCTACACGTCTGCAGATTACTCTAGAACAAAACAAAAATTATGGATGCAATTAGTTGTTAGTGCATGCTAGAGGTGAGTTTTGAAACATGCACCTGTTCTGTTAGGACTATTTACTGGTCCCCCCCCCCCCCCTTCCACTGGTGTGGAGACAGGCTCTGCCTCCAAGGAGGAGAGCTTGAGGTAGAACTTACTTTGGTTAAGCAAAAGAGCAGCAGTCATGACTGCTGTGTCATTCAGTTTAGGAGGGGCTTCATCACATCTGATGAAGCTGCATGTGACTGTCAACAGGTGTTTATTGTCTCCTGCTGGGTTCAGGTGCAGCCAAGGGAATATGGCTCACCCTTCGCTGAGAAGGATTACTGCAGAGTAGCTGGAATGGATGGAGCTGGCTGCAGGATAAGCATCCTTGGGTGCAGGTCTCGGTTATGTGAGCCTTTGAAAGCCAGGATGACACCTGTTGGAAGATGTCACATGAGGCTTTGGGGCTCTTCTGGTCACATGCAAGGAAGTCATTGGTGTGGGTTAAGATGACCCTCCTTTGGTCTGTTAGGTCAGCCCATGGAGGAGGACCTTGCTCATTGTGGGCGTAGACCAACGGACCTGTCTTCAGCCTAAGATCCGGAAGGCTGCAAGAAAAAGCTTCTAGCTCATGGGTCGCACCTGGTGGTGGCAGCATCATGCCTGGTGGTGAACGGTAAATCACCAGCTTCTGGATGAGGTGAAAGTTTGGATCCTGTTCCTGCATTTTCACCACGTCAAAATGGTTAGGTTCATACCTGTGCATTTTCCATTCCCATCTGTCGCCAGGAGAGGGCGCCGACGAGATGGACTTGTGAGAGAGGGAGCCATCGTTACTGGAAATCCCACAGGATTCTGCGGTCAGCTCTTGGTCTGGACCGGCTGCAGAGCACCAGGTTCCATTCTTGGCTGTGGCTGGTGGCACCTGCGTCACAGACCTTGAGCTGGAGTGGTTTCCCAGGAGACAGAATGGCTCTGGTTCCCTCCTCAGGCAAGGTTGAGCACATCAAGCTAATCTCTGATCCTGTGTCCAGGAGAGAATTAAACTTGACACACCCTCCTATAAAGATCTTACAGTTTTTGGTGACATGCAAGTTTTATGTGAAGTGAGTTGCATAAAAATGTCAGACAACGTGTTTGTGGTATTTTTACTGGAAAGATCCCAAGGAGCGTTTGGGGTCTCTCAGAAGCAGTTCTCCAGCTGACCAGGTCACCCTTGGCAGCTGTTAGAACTGGAACCACGCCTAGTCATACAGATGGAGGTTTAAAGTATGGATTAACCGGAGGATTGGATTCCTCTGATGATCTGGATGGACCCATCAAACGCTGGACTGCTTCAAACAAATACTTGCGACAAGCATCCTCAACATCTCCCTTCGTTATAGTTTCATTCTGAACTCTATCATCAAACTTTTCTCTTTCATGGTAGTTATGGGATGTTTTCCTATCCGACCAATAATAATCTGGCTGCTTTGGTTTCAATTTATGCCAGTTGTCACCCCCTTGGCTCTGTGATGAAAACCTATGTTGTTTCCTAGGTCCATCTCCAGCCATGGTTGGAGTGGGAGGAGCTTCTCTGCCTTCCAGTGGGAGGCTCTGCTCCTCTGCTGCCTGAATGTGCAGCACTTTCATCTGCTTGGTTGGGGCACGCCTGCGTTTCCCAGGCCAGCTGAGCGTATTTTCGAATTTCCTGCATCCTTAGTTTCCTAGCCCTGCTGTACATATTCACCTGGAAGTGAATAGATTCGTGCAGGTTATGAAGAAATAAAGATTTGAAAGTCTGATCTTCCTCTAAACCAGGAGCGCTGCGTCCTTGGAAATACGCAACTCTTAAGCCACGGTAAAATTCTCTCTGCAGTTCATGTGTGTTTTGGTTTAGAAAGAAAGCAGCTAATATTGCATAGGCCTGATCTGTAAATATAGCATATTCTACCCTAACGGCTTGACAGAGGGTAGAACAGCAGTCTCTGATCTCAGGGTGTAAGGTTTCCATGAAACTGTGTACACCCCTGGAGGTTGTTTTCCAAATAAGTTTTAATTTCTCATGTGACGAAGAATAGGGCAGGTCTAGGAGGCAATGTTCTACTTCTCTTAAATAATCGTCAACATTTGAGGTAGAATCACTTGGATCAAAGCATTCTATGTCCAGTGCCAACGATTCCAGTTGTTTTATGCGCATGCTGTACTCACTGGGTCGGCCTGCCTCATCTGAATCAGAATAGTCTGGTCCACCTGAGTCCCAAGGATGGCCCTCTGGTTGTCTCTGAGGAGACACTGGTTCAAAGTAGAGGCTGCTGCGAGTCAGATCAGCTGGCTGCATGCTGCTCCTCCCCTTTGGACCCCCTGCAGAGCCCAGGCCCTGTGGCTTGCTGACAGTGACAGCTGTCAAATTAGCATCAACACCTACTCTAGGTTCTGTGGAGATGAGAGGTGTGCCTTTAATGTGGGGTGAAAACCTTGGGCAAGCATGCAGCTCTATCTGACCCACGTCAGGTGGTTCCTCTGTCTGCTCTTCCATCCCTTCTTCTGTGTTCTCAGTGTCAACCAGCTCCTTCAGTCTATTCTCACCCAGTTCAACCCTTGCTTCTATTTTGGAGAGCTCTGTTCTAGTTCCTTGCTCCTTGTACAGGGCTTCCATCATGTTCCTGAGTCAATCTGGCACATCTTTCAGCCTCTAATTTCATTCTCCGTTGGTAAAGCAAGGCAAGTTGTCCAAACACATCTGAAATCGGAACTTTCTTATCTGGCTTTTTCATGAATTCCGCCAACGCCTGTATTCTTTCTTCACATTTAACAATGTCATAACTATCTAAGCAAACACGTTCCTTTGAAAATGGGTGCGACTTATCTTATAGCCCTTTGGCTGTGATGTCATCGCCGATGTCACCCTGGGTGGTCACGGACCAATAGGAGTGTGTTGGGGGTCACTGCTAGGATTGCTGGGAAATGTGGTCTTTGAAATCCAAAGGTCTGTTAAGTTCATCTTATGAGAAATACAATCACAACATCCCCCCTTAGTTCTGAAGCATTGAACCAATGTTCAGTCTTTGGAACTAGAAGTTGATTCATTTTCCTTGTGAACCAGGTAATGTTGCTGTCCTTTGCGGCAGGGAAGGTTTAACAGCTCAGTCCATTCGAAGAACAACGAAAAACAAAACAAAAAATATTTTGGTCCCAGCACGTGTCACCAATTCTGTTCACAACATTTATGGACAGTATTTCTAGGCAAATCCAAGGTGACCTCAGGGGGCCTCGTCTATGGTCACGAACTCTGGGTAGTGACTGAAAGAACGAGATAAATTTCCTCCGCAGGATGTTTGGGCTATCCCTTAGAGATAGGTTGAGAAACTCTGTCATCCGGGAGGGGCTCAGAGTAAAGCCGCTGCTCATCCACATCAAGAGGAGCCAATTGAAGTGGCTCATATATCTGGTCAGGATGCCTCCTGGACATCTCGCTGGTGAGGTGTTCCAGACACGTCCCACTGGGAGGAGACCCAGGGGAAGACCCTGGACACGCTATGTCTCTCGGCTGGCTTGGGAAAACCTTGGGATTCCTCCAGAGGAGCTGGCCCAAGTGGCGGGGGAGAGGGAAGTCTTGGTTTCTTGGTTTTTGCTGCTGCCCCCGCAACCTGCCCCCGGATAAGTGAAAGAAAATGGATGGATGGATGGATGAATGGATAGAAAAAACATTAAAAGGTGTGAACACTTTTAATAGGTAGTAGTAACCCCAAATATGTGTCTTACCCCAGTGTGGACGAACTTGTCCCCCAGCAGGCAGCTCATGGCGTTGGAGGTGAATCCACGATGTTCTAGATCTGCCTGAAGGCCTGCACTGCCATCTGAACACAACAACACCATCCTGTTCTCAGAGCTTGTGTCAAACGTGTCGGAACCACCTGTCCTCTGTGACCTCACAAAAATGTTTCATTTAAAAGATCAAATGTTGATTTCAACAACACCATACATAAATTTTAATTGTATTAAGACCCAAATCTGTCAGAAATAACCTAATCAAACATAACTTAATGCAAATTGAGACCCAACTAGTAAATTTAAGACTTTTAAGAGATGGAAACATTTAATCTAAGGTTCCTCAGATCTGGGATCAGAGCGTTCAGCGAAAGCAGCTGGAGGTCAGTCTGTAGCTGGAAGCTCTTTCCAAAGTGACAACATTTTAGTCATGCCAGTCTGGTTTAAACCAGACAGAAATCCTGTTCCTATAAAGCTGGTCCTCAGGCGGATGGCTCTGCATGTTTTAGATGTTTCCTGCTCCAACTAACGGTTCATCAGCCACCAGGGAAGGTGGGTCCACCCAGTGAAAGACGTGCAGCAGGGAAACATCTAAAGCACCATTTATTCATTGGAAGTTGTTCTTGATCAGGTTTAGATCTCAGGTTAATTTTAGACTGTTTCTGTTCCTTATTTGCACGGGGATCTTATGGTATTAACCTCTTAAGCCCCACAGACCCGGCGCCGGGTCACTGTGGGGGAAGGGCGGGGAAATGTCCAAATTTAGTTGACCTGTTGACACTGATTGCTAAGCATGTCCTATCATTATAAACCTCAGAATCTCAGCTACAGACTCATATAAATATTTTCTGTGACCTCTAAAACCCAGAAAAAATAACAAGCAATTAAAGGAACAGTTGTGCTATTTTGCGATTTTTACATGAACACATTCAACCGAACCTGTCGATCACCCTGCCGAACAGAACCGAGCAAACTTTGCCTTCCATGAAAGCCAGCATCTCACAGATTCTAAAGCTGCAAGTTTCATCATGCTACGTGCAAATTTCAGCAAATGAGCAGCAAAATCAGCCCAAAAATACATACAGCATTTGAAAAACAAGAGCATAATTTTTTTCTTACCTTTATTTTTTCCGTGCTGAAAAGAATAATCCACCGTGATATGACTGTATTTCCAGAATAATTAAAATATCCAGTGTGTATTTAGAAAAGAAAAAGTGAAAAAAACATAATCCTTTGACATTATTTTTTACATTTGATTCGAGGAAGCTCAACCTTGTCTGTCACTGTGAACTTTCCCCATGTAAACATTTGCTTTGTCCAATCTGCTTCAAAGTTTTATATATATATATATATATATACAGAGATGTGTGTAAAAATATTTGTGGGTTGTATTTGTAGTTTCTGTATATTTTTTTAACTCTTTTTCTGTCACAATGTTCTTTTAGTCACCTCGGCATTCATCCTTAGCTTACTCATCAACGCCTCACCATGCTCAAGCAGACTGCTGGAACGTCATAGAGACACAGCTGCTGCCTAAAAGGTATTATATATATATATATATATATATATATATATATATATATATATATATATATATATAATGTTTGTGTGTGGACATTTATGTGTAGATGTGTATGCATATATTTATAATTTCCCTTTTTATCTGTTATCTTGTTTTAGTGAGGATGAAGACTATATACCTCCAAGGCCTTCAACTAAGCTAAGGCAACGGCTGTCCAAAGAGGTCTGCTGACACTCCAGTGGGTGAAGATGCCACAGACATGAGGATGACAGCTCTCCTGAGTCTTTTAGGTTCATGCTCACGAGGCCACCGGGCCCTACATTTGACCAAGAAGCAGCATGGTCTCCTCTCTCTCTCTCTTCCAGCTCTTCTTCAGTTCATCTGTAATTTGGACAATTATCGACAATACCAATGCTACAAAAAGGAAAGAGGCTGGCAGAAAGTTCCTTTGCACTCCCCTCACTGTAACAGACTTATATGTTTTCCTATCCATCATTATATACAAAGGAGTTGTGGCTGACTCCTGGGTGAGTGGCCATATAATTTTTTATTATCCTGTAACACTATGCAGAGAAACCAGTTTGAGGCAATCTTGTGGTCATTGCATCTCAGCTTTGTGAATGAGGACAATGAAAAGAAACAAAAACCCCACCCCTGATCACAGTCGTCTGTGCAAATTCAGGCCACTCTACGATCATATTGTTGCTGCATGCAAAGCAGATTACCATCCATATAACATTTGTATTGATAAGAGGAGGGGGTTGTGAACAGTTTTGTTATCCATTTCATATGTTTATTTCACAATTTTGTTGTATTTGGAATTTGAATAAATGTTCTTCAGTTGGAGTCAAGCCTAACTCTGTTATAGTGTTAATTAAATAGGGTGATAAATATGTTGAATATTTTACCAAAAAATATAAAAAAACACTTTGTTTTCAGGCATATACTGTAATTGAACTTGAATACAATCAGTAGATCAGGAATTGAGAAATTGAAACTTTCACTGTTTGTGCCAAATTGTGCCGAAATGGACCGAACTGTGCCAAACTGCAAAAATACTAGCTATTTTTTCACTAAAACCTCTGCAACTTTGCTCCACTTCACTTCATCAACATGAATCTTGGTACAGGTAATCTACACATTTTGGTTTATGATTATCTGCAGTTTATATTCTACTGGAGCATATTTTGAATGGTTTATATACTGTAACATGAGAAGAAAAATAGGCGTGAATAAAGAATCTTGTAATTTGTCTATGTTCAAGCTACAATTACTTTGGCACAGTAACATATGCTGTAATTTGTACACCTCTGATTAAATCTCACAAGCATTGGCTTCATTTTGATACCAAGATTGTTTACACAGAATTTGTTTTTGCAGAGAAAAACTAAATTAATGTTGGGCATGTCCTATTCGAGGTAGGAGCTTGGAGAGACCCTGGGACTGAAGAGGTTACCTGTAGGAAGGCCAGGATGTTTCTGGGAATAAATAGATGTAGAACTAATGCCTGGTCCTTTTCAATATCAGATGTCAGATATTCAGACAGGAGGTGGTGAGAGGGGCTCGGTGGCTTTTAGTGGATTTGTGTTTTATTAATCATTAAAGCTGTTTAAAATCTGATATAAGGTGAACATTGTTTTGCAAAGGCTATGGAAGGGTCACATATTAAGATAGGAGCTGTGAACTGTCACAGTTCGTGACCTCTGATCTTCTGTCACCTTTACACTCAAACTGTGTATATTATAACAGATCCATTCACACACAGAGCTTGTGCTTTTAAGGAACACTACGTTTGTTCAGGTAGTCACCAAAACAGCACCCCCTAGAGTCACATAATCTGATAGTCGCAGACAATGCCTGAGTAATTGCACATGAACATCACATTTGATTATGAGGCCCTTTTTCAATTTGGCATTTTTGATCTGAGATTAAAATGTAAAATATGAAAAAGAAGACTTTTTTCTTTTTTGTATCCGATTTAAAAACAACCAAAAACCCAATCACATTTTCATTTTATTTGTCAATAGAAAACAGAAAGGATTAATGATGGATTCCACCATCAGAGCTGTGAGCGTCTCAGAGGAAGCAGAACTCAGCGGTTAGCAGCTCCAGAAGTTCTGGTCCGGAGTCTGGACCTCAGCAGATCCTGAATCAGAACTTTATTTCCCCTCCAGGATGAGACAAACACACAGGAAGCAGACAAACCAGGGTTTGGAAACTTAGGAAACTTCTTAACTGATTGGAATGTTTGTATAAATGTATTGAAATGACTTCTTGTTAAGTGCCTTGAGATGACATCTGTTGTGAATTGGCGCTATATAAATAAACTGAAATGAATTGAATTGAATTTGGTCAAGTATAAATGTTCATTCTGATACAAAGAGCGTGACTGTGACTGTAGAAGCAGCAGAGCTCGTTGGTCCAAATCTCCCAAAATAAATGATTTCAGTAGAAAAACATCAGACTGATGTTTGACCTTTAGATCCTCACAGTTTCTGTAGCTTTTATTCCACACAAAGACAGCCTAATTGTTCATTGCTACCATCATTGTTGCAGTTAAACTGATAAAGTTCTTCATGTCTTCTACACGGACATCAGAACGATTCATCTTAACGATCAGTAGGTCTCTAAAGTATTCAAACCCCTGTTAAAATCTTAGGCTTTAGTGATGAAAAAATGAGACACTCATACATTATTTCTAAACGTTTCAGCCACATTTAAGAAAACATTTATCCTGTTTAACCTGAAACTAACTGACAGAAGAAAATGAGAAGCTGCAATAACCTGGATGAATAAGTTTTCACACCCTCAGTCTCAAACTTTGTTGTTCCTTTTGATTCAGTTTCAGAGTCCGGTCTTGAATGGAGGGAGTCTGTCAGATTGTGAAGACATCTCTTCTTCATTGCCTTCTTCAGCTGATTGGCGGACTGGACTTTAACTAGGCCGTTCTTAAACTTTAGTTTTCCTCCCATGAAGTCCTTTAATTGTTCTGAATGTCTGATTCTAGCAGATCAATTGAGGATTTGGATCAGGACCGTATCCCCTCAACATCCACCCTGTTGAATTTGTAGGAAAGCAAGCACAGATCATGACGCTGCCATGGTGTCGATTGTTACGTCACTAAAAGCTACAGGAGTGTGTAAACTTTTAAGAGCTACAAGCTGCTACATCAGCAAATCAAATTTAAACTTTTAACAACTTTTGACTAATTATAGGCTGAATTTTTTTAAACCAAACTCCCTGACAGATCTTGAGTTTCTCCGCCGTAACGATGAAAATCCTCCCAGTTTAACTGGGATGTTTCCAGGCTGAGGCGGCGCTGGGATCAGCTGATGTGGGAGCATCAAGATCTGCTGCCGCCGTGCTGCAGGGGGCGCCGTCATTCAGACACAATAGTTAGTGGGCGGTTCAGTTCGCTGTCGTCCAATCTCCAAGGAGGCTGCGGTTCAGGCCTGCTGCTGATTGGCTGATGGAGATTGGACACTGTCAGCAGGAACTGAGGTCAAGTGTTAGCAGGTTTTCTGAAGCATGTATCAGCAGGTCCAGCAGGACCGGTCCAGACCTGCTGAACGAGCCACGGGGCTGGTTGGGCTGGTCAGGAGTTCCAGGTATTCCTGGTATTCCAGGTTCTGGGCTGCAGGGGAACGCAGCCTGTAACAGAGTTAGTTTCCTCAACAAACACGCACCGTCACCGTCCTCCAGGCCTGTCACAACACTCAGGCACCAGGACCGACCCACAGGGAGCAGCCATGTTTGGCACAGAAACGAGCAGAGCAGCAGCATGGAGGTCAGAGGTCAGATCGGAGTTGGCTTCAGCCAAACGTTCCAACCTCTAGAACTGTTCTGAAGGAGTCAGATCAGACTCTGAAGCAACTTTCAGTCCAGAACTCTGACCTCAGAACCTCCTGACAACATTTATAGAACCGAAGCTAAGCGGGAACAAACGGTCCTGGATTAGAACCTCCAACCAGTCCTCATTTCTGCAGGTTCTCTTTCCAAACAGCCACACCTCTTCTTCTCCTAAAGTTTTTGGAACAGCATTGTTGGCTTTGTTTGTTTGTTTAACTGGACTCACTATCTTTGCATGTTAACCTGGTCCAACATTCAAAATAACCAACATTTGTGTCGAACCAGGCTGATGGGTCTCTCGGACGGCATTGACATTTTCACTCTGACGGGAAGGCCGGCCAAATCTACCGTTTAAGGTAAAGAAAATAATTTGAATATTCTCGTCGGAGTGTAATGAAGATGCTTCCTGTGAGATGTCAAAAAGTTCCTATGTTTTTATTCATGTCAGCTTCATGTCTGGAATACATGCTTTAAGGCCAAATTTGCGTGCACGCAAAGAGCAGCTGACAATTATTCAATAATTAATTTTGAGTTCAGCCCTGAGCAGAAGCAAGACCTAATTGGACAAAAACCAGCTGTTAAAAAGTTTGATACTGATGAAAAAAGTAAAAACCAAAAAACAGAGTAAAACAGAGAATTAAAGGAACATTAGCCTATTTGTTTGAGTAAAAACAAATTGTGATTTCCCGGCACTTGTCGGATGAAGGTTGAAAATTCCCTTGGCTTGAAGAAGATGAAATCTTGGTTCCCTGATATTGTCGTCAGAAGCAGGTCCCTGGCTTAAAAAACGGAGATCTGGAGGATACCGGCTTTTTGGCGAAGACGGAACCTGGCAGCATGCCAGAATGTCTTAGATCCCCAGTAAAGCCGCTGGATGACAGTACCTGGCTTTAAAGAGAAGGCTAGAGGAATTTTGAATACCTGGAAAACATGTTCCAGAAGAAGCGCTGACTTTTAAGTCACTGAGAATCTAGAAGAGTGCACTCACTAATCTATAAAAATCTAAAAGTTGCCACAGAAAAATAACTGCAGTATTAAAATTATATGTGTATTAAATAATCTGGAAAACAATTGATAATTGACTAAAGAAAAACAGACTAGGATTTAAAATGAAAGATTTATTGTGAATCTAGAAAAAGACGAATTCTGTATGAGTGGTGATTAATATTTGCTCTGTGAAGACATAACATAATGTAGTTTAACGTGATCCTGCTTTCTCACTGCACATTGGAAGCATTCCAGAAGTGTCCTTTTTCCTGTCCCTCTGTCTGAGAGGCCAAAGTGGGGTCCGACGGCTTGATGAATGGCTTGAGTTCTGTAGAAAAGTAGAATAAAGCATGGAGATGCATATAAAAAATGTTGGTAAAGTTAAAAGGTTGGGGTTGTGAGTAATTTAGGATAAAAAAAACTGTGGATTTCTCCTATGAGTGGACTACAGCAGTGTGTCTGTGAGCGCAACAGTTACACACACACACACACACACACACACACACACACACACACACACACACACACACACACACACACACACACACACACACACACACACACACACACACACACACACACACACACACACACACACACACTTTCCCCCCTCTGAGGAATTGGCCTCATCCTGTTTTGAATGGAGAGATAAATGTTAACTTTTCTTTCTCCAATGTTATCTCTCTTTCAGTCTCTCCCTCACACATGCATAAAAGTTATGTGAGTTATGTGCTGTTTTTGACTGTAAAAAATGAGAAGGTTGTTAGAAAAAAGAAAAAAGGCAAGTTGTAAGAGTGTTACACCGACTAAGTTGGTTGAAATTTGTCTCATTACTTACCGGAGAGTTGAGAATTGTGAGGAACGGGTGTGGCTGCTGAGTCTTGTCGGTTTGCCAGTTGAAAGATTTTCAGAGCGTCGAGTTCATTTTGAGTGTGTTACAAATAAGCTTTGGCTGAAGAGAGCTACGCACTGTCTGAGAGCAGGAAGTGAACTGAAGAGAGAAGTGACAACCCACTTCTCAGTCCCCTCCCACAAGACCTCTCAACCTCCTCCCCAGTTACCGCCCAGACACTGCCCAGTTACTGCCCACTGCTCGTTCCCCTCCCAAACAGATTAGGAAGCTTGGAGCAATAACCCTTTAAATGCTGGGTTGAGAATTTAAACACCAATAAAATAGGCTTTTTCTGATTAATTTCAATTCATTTGAGGCTGAAACACAAATTTAACAAACTTTAAAATGTCTGCCACCCCAGTAGCAATTTTAAGCATTAGAAACCCAGAATTGGCAAAAGGAATTGAGAAATTTTCTCATAAATGGCACAAGCGAACAAAAAATTTAGGGCATCCTTGGCCACAAAGTTGGACCTTTGACCTTTTGGTAAATGAGCTTATGAAACAAAAGATTCTTGATTACAAGGCAAATCAAAAAACCAAAAAGCAAACTGAAAAAAGATAAAAAAGAGTTACAGATCCTAACGTTATTTAAAGAGGAAGGGAATAAATTCAGACAAAACATTAAAGCTATGATTTCAGGCTTGGCAGAAGAAAAGGATGAGATTAAGAAAATCAAAACACAGCAACCATAAAAGCAGAGATGCAACAAGGCATTTATCCAGTTCTGGAAGGTAATATCCAGATCGACGCTAATTTTGAGATGGACAAAGAACGAAGCCTGAACGTCTATGAGCCGCTTTTGAGATTGAGCAGGACTAATCATTCAGAAGTAGGCGGGGAAGGAAACAAAGTTGCTTCCCCAGAACATTTAAAGCCACCTGCGTATTGCAGCACAGGCATCAAACAGTCCCAAATCAGAGACTGCTATGCTGGATTAAAGAACCCGAAATCAGAGATTGAAAAAGAACCCTTCTGGAAAACATTGCAAAGTAAAGATGCAAACCCTAATCAAGAATTTAAACGAGCCATTATCACTGAGCTGGAACAGGAGATAGACAAACATGTAAAAACTTTTTTAGAGAATCCACAATCTCATCAGAACAATGACAAACGAAAACAAAAAGATTTTAACCTCAAACACCGACCAAATTCTCATTCACCTGACAGATTAAATGCATGTGTATCGGTAACACAAGAAACCGATGGAAATACAGCAGAGGGTGTGGTAAATAAACTCAGCAAAAAAAGAAACTTCCCTTTTTCAGGACTGTGTATTTCAACAATAATGTTGTAAAAATCTAAATAACTTTACAGATCTTCATTGTAAAGGGTTTAAACAATGTTTTCCATGCATGTTCAATTAACCATAATCAATTAATTAACATGCACCTGTGGAATGGTCGTTAAGACTATAACAGCTTACAGAAAGTAGGCATTTAAGGTCACAGTTCTAAAAACGCAGGACACTAAAGAGACTTGTCTACCGACTGTGAAAAACACCCAAAGAAAGATGCCCAGGGTCCCTGCTCATCTGCGTGAACGTGCATTAAGCATGCAGCAGGGAGGCATGAGGACTGCTGATGTGGCTAGGGCAATAAATTGCCATGTCCGCACTGTGAGACGCCTAAGACAGTGCTACAGGGTGACAGGAAGGACAGCTGATCATCCTCGCAGTGAAAGACCACGTGTAACAACACCTGCACAGGATCGGTACATTCGAATATCACACCTGCGTGACAGGTACAGGATGGCCACAACAACTGTCCGAGTCACACCAGGAACACACAATCCCTCCATCAGTGCTCAGACTTTCCGCAATGGGCTGAGAGAGGCTGTACTGAGGGCTAGTAGGCCTGTTGTAAGGCAGGTCCTTACCAGACATCACCAGCAACAACGGGGGCACAAACCCACCTTCGCTGGACCAGACAGGAGTGGCAAAAAGTGCTCTTACCTGATGAGTCACGGTTTTGTCTCACCAGGGGTAATGGACGGATTCGTGTTTATCGTCGAAGAAGCGTTACACCGAGGCCTGTACCCTGGAGCGGGATCGATTTTGAGGTGGGGGGTCCGTCATGGTCTGGGGCAGTATATCACATCACCATCGGACTGAGCTTGTTGTCATTGCAGACAATCTCAATGCCTTACGGTACAGGGAAGACATCCTCCTCCCTTTGGTACCCTTTACACATGCTCATCCGGACATGATCCTCCAGCAGGACAATCCCACCAGCCGTACTGCTCGTTCTGTGCGTGAGTTTCTGCATGACAGCAATGTCAGTGTTCTGCCATGGCCAGCGAAGAGCCCGGATCTCAATCCCATTGAGCACGTCTGGGACCTGTTGGATAGCAGGGTGAGGGCTAGGGCCATTCCCCCCAGAAATGTCCAGGAACTTGCAAGTGCCTTGGTGGAAGAGTGGTGTAACATCTCACAGCAAGAACTGACAAATCTGGTCCAGTCCATGAGGAGGAGATGCACTGTAGTACTTCAAGCAGCTGGTGACCACACCAGATACTGACTGGTACTTTTGATTTTGAGCCCCCCTTCATTCAAGGACACATTATTCTATTTCTGTTAGTCACATGTCTGTGAAACATTTTTAGTTTGTCTTTTGTTGTTGACTCTTTTAGTGTTCATACAAATATTTACACACATTAAGTTTACTGAAAGTAAAAACCGTTGAAAGTCAGAGGACTTTGTTTTTGCTGAGTTTACAAGAGTTAATACAGAAAAACATCATGATTTGCGAGACAGAGAAGGCATTAAAAAGCCTCAAAGGTATGATGAAGGGGCTATGTACCCAATTTTGGTAAAAGGCACTCAAATCCAATACGTGCCTTGGCAGACCTTAGATTTGCAGGGACTCATCTCGCGGCTGTCCTCGATCCATGAGGGGGGGCGATGGATAAAAACATTTGAAAATGAAACTACAGGGTTGATGCTAGCCCTGGGGGACATAAAATCAGTTTGGGCAAAAATTATTGGGACAGCTGCCATGGACGCAATGCTGACCGATGGTGGACACTGTTGGGTGATGGATCCAGAGAACGATGGTGTGGCCTTTAATCCATACAGAAACCAGGTGTGGGAAATGTTGAGAAAACAATACCCCACCCAAATTGACCCATCTGGTTTAAAAGGTGAAGCAATACTGGAAGGGAAAAATCCAGCCGCCTAAGTCGAGCGTCAGCTCAAAAGATGGCGTGAAGAGACTGAAATGGACCCAAACACCAATCCTGTAATGACAACCTTGTTTCGATCAGCCTTTGTGACTGCCCTCCCAGACAGAGCCAGAGAGCAACTGGAAGGAATCGTGGGACTACACTCAATGTCTCACGCACAGTTCCATGATCATGTTGTCCATGCTGTCGGGAAACACAGAAAAGAACAGTTAAAGATTCAAGAAAATTAAAGAAATGTTCAACGCAAGCTGACCCAGCTCCACATTGCGGAGTTACAAGATAAGGCTAAAGCAAAAACGCAAGCACCTGCAATGCAAACAGGCACTGCCATGACCTCACAAACTGTTTCAGAGACTGGGGGACAGACGTCACAGATGTTCGTGACAGCCCAGCCTCCCCCTCCTCCTGTGATTAATGTGTTCCAGAATCAACCAGGCCCCCAGCAGGGTGGGCCAAGGGGACCCTACAACCGCAGAACATGGAGTGGAGAGCAGAGAGGTGCTCGTCCTACAGACATTTGTTGGATGTCTGGCGGCCAATTTCACTTTGCTTGAAATTGCAGGAGTGCACCTCCAAAGCCCGAGTGGAGTGGGCGGGGCCGCTGGAGGGGTAGAGGAAATTTTAGAGGTCCAGTTAACACTTGGAGAGAAAACCAAGGGTACTAGGGGTGCCTAGAGAATCCTACAGGGGAGTTCCAAGTTACTTTAAATGCAGAAGTTGAACCAATCATTGAAGTAAAATTGGAAGATATACCGATCAAAATGTTGGTCGACACAGGAGCTAGTTAAACATGCGTAAACACCAGTTTCGCCAAAAACCTCCCCATGTCAGATAAACTCGTTAAGAGAGTATGATTCTCTGGGTTAAAGCAATTAGATCCAGTAACAGCTCCAGTCAAATTAAGTGTCGACAACAGTGAAATTAAAATTCCAATTCTAGTTTCGAATTAGACACCAATAAACCTTTTGGGAAGGGATGCGTTATGTCAATTAAATAGTGTAAAACTTGACAACGTAGTCCAAGGTTGGCCTCCGTGCTATCAAGGCCTAGCTGCAGTGCACTATGCCTATGAAAAGGCCTCAGTGATTACAATGGGGTATCCAGTCATCATTTATACCCATCACAAAATCACGGAACTCATTAACCAAGGAAGAATTTGTGGTACATCAATCAAGATGTTTGCAGTACATGCCACTATTGACCTACCCAGATGTAACAATAAAAAGATGCTTAACGAGCAATCCGGCAAATGTTGTTCTGTTTGAGTTTGAAGGAGAACCTCATGAGTGTATAACTGAATCAATGAAATACACTAGATTAAGACCAGATTTGGAATCTACACCTTTTGAGAATCCCGATGTAATATACTTTGTAGATGGATCTTGTTTCAAAGACTATTTAGGAAACCACGCAAGCTATGCAGTGGTTGGGAAAATAAACAGTTATTTCAAAACAGTCAAAGCAGAACAATGTGAGCAACCCTTCTCAGCCCAATTGGCCGAGCTGAGAGCACTGACAGAGGCTTGTAAGCTAGCTGAAGGAAAGATAGCAAACATTTACTCCGATTCCGATTCCAGATGTAATAAAAGGCAACAATGCGGCAGATGAGGCAGCAAAACTAGCTTCCAAATGTGAAGTTGCTATTCTAAGTCCAGTTATTTCCGTGGAAACAACTGTTACACCTGAAGACATCATTCAGATACAAGAAAATGCCACTCCGAGTGAACAACACATGTGGCATCATAGAGGAGCATCAAAAGACAAAAACGGTATGTGGAGGTCACATGAAGGTTTGATTGTGGCACCAGTTTCACTACTGACAATTTTGATATCAGACTGTCATGGCATGGACCATTGTGGTAAAACCGAAGTTATAAGAAAACTAAACCGCCAAGGTTACTGGTCACCATACCTGAAAGCTATGGTTGACGAAATACTAAGCAGATGCAGTGTTTGTGCACAGAACAATGTTCGTAAAGGCATAAAAACAGCAGTAGGACACATTCCGGTTCCTGAAGGCCCATTCAGACACCTTGTCATAGACTACGTTGACATGCTTAAGCCAGTGAGGGGAAAGTGATACATGTTGGTCGTAATTGACAGATTAAGCCGATGGGTGGAAGCTATTCCATCAAAAGATTTGAGTGCAGAGACTGTTGTGAAGTTTCTGGTTCGTGAAGTTGTAACTCGTTTCGGAATACCATCAGAAATCTCTTCGGACAATGGTCCTGCATTCGTTCACAAAGTTTTCAAAGGCATTTTACAACAGTTGAGAATCAAGCAGAGATTAGGATCTGTCTACCATCCTCAGAGTCAGGGAATTGTTGAACGTGTGAATGGAACTGTGTGAAGGAGAAGGAAGTTGCTGCTAGCAGAGATAAAAAAGCTCCAGTGGTCCCTGGAGACCAAGTGTATGTTAAGGTCTTCCGGAGGAAATGGCACGAAACCAGGCGTGAGGGTCCGTTCATTGTGGCTCAAGCAACACCAACAGCTGTTCAAATCGAGGGCAGCTTGACATGGTACCATCTGAGCCACTGCACGAAAGTCCGAGAAGCAACTAAGGAGAGTGCCAGTCAACAAATAAGACAGAAAAAGTCAAGGACAATGAGAAAGACTGTGAGTCTGATAACTATTCTGTGTTGGGTGATGGCAGGAATGCTGATACTGAAGGTACTGGTCCTGGAGGAGGTGAAGATGGACCCGAGAGGTGTGGGAAGCGACATCCATTCACCAGAGCATTTGCAAAGGCAGCCGATGGAAGGAAGAGTCCGCCTCAAAAAAGTCAAGTATGATGCAACCATGCCGCACCACACCAGATCAGTCAGGACACCAGTATTCAGTAAAATCTCACATAGGTTGCCTTCACATAGACAAACTGACACTGTTAATGAAACTGAACATGCTAAACAGCTACCGGAGATTGATGTTGGCTTTAAAGTGGAATGGGTTCCTATAACAGATCCCACTCCAATTCCCATCCCCACAGTATTACCAACTACACCTGTGCCAATGCCAAATAGTGCTTTAGTAACCACTCCAGGAGTACCGACAATAGTGGCTACTCCTAGCCCACCACCAGTTACTACCAACAGGCAATCTGTAACACAAGGAACCACACCCTAGAACTGTTACACCGGTTATAGAACAGGTCCCATTAGACATGGGTAACGAGGTCAGTACTAACCTTCGTCAGGGGGGACTGGATACAATTAATGGATCACAATATCAAAATATAAGCAATCCTAGCACAGACCAATTCGAGTCAAATCACAAAATGTAGCCGTCCCTAGAGCAAGAAGGCCCAGGCCAGTAGAAGATGTACTTTGGGCAAAAGCTAATCAGAATAGCTGGTATCAATGGGCATGGTAGACAACGAATGAAATGACCTCTAATGAGTGCATTATGTGCTCGGAAGCACCAGGAGTAGTTCCAATTGTAGTTCCAGAAAAATATACTTTTGAAGAGTGTGCCTCAGTACAGAAACAAGCCTGTAAAATAGGAGATTTTAATAATGCAACTGTAGTACCATTATTTTTTAGATTTTCCATGTGTGGAATTAAATGCAAAATACTTTATGGATCAAAAATAATTCAAAATTACTTAGATAAGTATAGGGGTTATAAAATTGAGGAAAAATGTGCAGAGTTTAACATTTCAACAACACAAAATGGTTCGCCGACAATTTACAAAGTAGATTATGTTGGACGGGGGGCATCGACTGGGATGATCCTCCCAGTAACTGAACATCCACTGTGTCCTGTTATCAACTTTTTACTTTCTGTAACTTAGAAAGTTCTCTTATATCAGATCTTCTGTTCCTTCTCTGTTTCTGCTCTGTCTTCTCAAACCCCCAGACGGTCGTGGCAGATGGCCGCTCCTACTGAGCCTGGTTCTGTTGGAGGTTTCTTCCTGTTAAAGGGGAGTTTTTCCTCTCCACCGTCGCTACATGCTTGCTCAGTATGAGGGATTGCTGAAGGATTGCTGTGGTTGGAAAGTCTGCATCAACGGGGCCCAACCTCATGCCAATGACTGACGCAATCTGCTGGGATTCCTTAAATAGGAAACTTTTTAACTGATTGGAATGTTTGTATAAATGTATTGAAATGACTATTTGTTAAGTGCCTTGAGATTACATCTGTTGTGAATTGGCACTATATAAATAAACTGAATTGAATTGTGATGCCGAACATGAATGCTTTGCTAGTGGAGGTTTTACAGAAAGCGAAGGAACTTTTGTGGGGGAACACAACAGTTAAATGTAAGGTAACTTGGGTTCTATCTTGGTTTCCACATGCTAACATGACACCTATTTGTATTACTACACCAGTTTGGTATGAAAAACCTGAACCATTTAGCCAGACGTGATAAAATGACAATGACAATTCCTCCTTTATACTTTGAGTGAACAAACTTGGGCAATAGCAGACAGTTATTTTATGTGTGGAGATGACATCTTGCTGAACATTTTGCCACCACGGTGGATAGGTTTGTTTACTATGGTAAGATTGAAAATGCCTGTAACAAGGCTACATGAAGGTGTTAATAAAATAATTAACCTTGATCAAGTGAATAACAACCTGAGAGCAAAACGAGAATATGTACCTGAGCAGACTGTTTATCCTGACATAATAGGACAACCTAGAGGAATTCCAAAAAGAATTAAGGCAAGACATGAAATTAAAGCAGGATTTGAGTCCATAATACCTCAGATAGCAATTAATAAAAATGTGGAATGGATTAATTACATTCTTTACAATAAACAGCAAATTCTCAATTATACTAGTGGTGTTCTTAGACTGTTAGGCCAGCAATTGCATGAAACTAGTAGGATGGCATTGCAAAATCGGCAGGCCATAGATTGGATCATGGCAGACCAAGGAGGAGTCTGCCAGATTTTTGGTGATCAGTGCTGCACGTACATTCTAAGCAATACTGCGCCTGATGGAACTTTCTCTGCAGCAATGTCTAAGCTTAAAATCCTTAGAGAAGAACTTAGTATGAATGCTGATAAGAATGACTGGTCTGGGGGGTGGTTAGATCTAAATTTACTGGATTGGAAAGCAATCCATAATAAGGTGGCAATCAGTGCAACCATAGTACTAATTGTAATTTTCTTATTGGCATGTTGCATCATACCCATCTGTGGTGGAAATTCAGAGGAGTCCTGATGAGATGAAAACGATCAGCTGGTCTAAACAAAGTTTATTACTTGCAGCAAGGAGAAGTCAAAAGAGACTCTACAGTTATTACAAAGACATGAGTATATGTCTGTAAGTCATACACCTGAACAACCCCCTCCCATCCTCACGAACCGATTAACCCTGGTTCCTCAGTTAGTGTCTTACGAGAAAACAACTCTTTATTAGGGTTTTCCGTGCAGCTGCAGGAGCTGAACATCTCCAAGGTCAGAAGATAACTCTCAATTGATAAAAACAGTTCCGGATGCAGGAGCTGAGAAGACAGCACACAAGTAACTCTGAAATACATATCTTTAACTGAATAAACACATTTTATGAAATGAAACAAATCAGTGAAACAATAAGAATAAACAAAGAAATTTCTTCTACACCATCATGAAGCGGATATGGATAAGGACACTGACTTCTCAGATGAACTTGGATGCTGCATCCCAGTTGGTCCAGATGGAGAGGACCACTGTGAACTGTCCTCCCCACCTCCTAAGCATCTGAACATCCAAGCCAAGGACTCTTTAGTGGAGCCAGCTCAAGTAATAAAGTGTCTTTTGAATAAATAAATCCACCTCCAGGACCCCATCAGCCCTCAACGGAACCCACACCTGTCAAGTTCCGTGGGTTTTGCTTTCTTCCTTCCACTTCATTTCCTTCCCCTCTGTACCCTAAGCTGCTCTCTGGTTTTGTCCCTCCTGTTTGTGTTTAAACTTAGTTCTTTTCCTTATCTAGTTTTATCATGTTAGGTTATTCCTTGTCTTTATTAATTTATTCTGGCACTTCCTTGTTTCTGTATCTTCTTCTTGCTCTTAGATGTTTTCACCTTTGTGTTTGTGTCCTCATTTGTTTCCTTAGTTTATTCCCTCTAGATAGTTACTAATTTATTTCTTCCCTCTGTTTTCCAGTGTTCCCTTTAGATTTCCTTCTAGACAAAATATCGTTAGCTTCTAGTTTCTTTAGAGTTTTCTGTCTCCCTAGCCATTCTACCCTCTCGTCCCAGCTGTTGAATGTTTCCACCTGCTCTCTCCCTCTCACCTGCATCTGATTTCTGTAATTGGTCATTGGTCTCCTCTCACTTCCTCATTTCCTCCCCAGTATATATTCTACTCTCAGTCACTACTCGCTGGTCCGTCGTCATTCTTTCCCTGTCTGGTTCCTGATTCCTGCCCAGTTCCTGTTTTTTTCCTCATCGCTCTATTTGTTGGTTCTCCTAAGTTATGTAAGTTCATTCTCCTTGTTTTTTGTTACCATTAAATCATTTTAAGGTTTATTTTGCTGCCTTTGGGTCCTAAATTAATACACAAACATGAAAACACCAAGAATCTTCATTTTGTTCTTTGCTTAACTTACTTCATCTACTTCACATGTCTATTTTTCATTTTCAAGGTGTTAGTCAACATGTATGTGATTTCATTGTATTTTGAATTTATCCATGTTTGCATTTACTCACATTTTGAGTTAAGACGATTCCTCATGTCGGTTAAGGTGATTCGGTGTACCGAAATATTGTCAGAAATAAGGTAGTCGCCCGGGCCAGGGGGGGTGTAGAGTAACTTTCCTGTTCAAGAACAGTCGACAGCTTTTTTGACTCTACACAACGAATTACCACTGGCACAGGATTGACTATGTTTATTTCAATAGTTATCCAGGTTACATGTAAGCTCATATTGTCATGTTTAAATGACTCCAAGTACAGACAGCAAACCCAGACAACAGGTCTAATTTTTCTTTCAAATATTTATTTACAATTAAGTGAAGTGAACGTGAGAGCGGGAGTCTGAGGAAGCGGTGAAGCGTCGATGGATTCCAGCAAACGGGAGCGGGGTCTGAGGAGACATGTTAAGTGGGTAGTAGCGGTTGAGGGTTCAGGAGTGTGGATATGAGTAACAGAAGAGAGCTTACTCGGTAGTCGGCTTCTGAGAAGCTTGGAGGAGGTCTGCAGGAAAAAGTTACTGAGTCTGGCTGGGGAGCGGATGTTTTGAGTGAGTGATGAGCCTTTGTTCTGCGCAGGTGGAGACGGTGGAGGGCTGACAGGCAGGCATAGGAGAGCGGCGGAGTTCGGGTGAGTAATGGTTCTGATTCCAGGTAAAAGCTGAACGGAGACTGACCAGAGATGAATCCAGGATCCAAAGATGAACTCTGCCGGGAGGTCGATGAATGAGGTCTGTGGGAAAAAGCAGGGGAGGAAGGTATCAACAGGAATCGTCTTACTAGAGAGTTCCATAAACAAGACTGTAGACTTAGTCCTGTTGTGTACCACGCTTAGTGCGAGAACCATCTGGCGTCAGTCTCCAGAATCCACTTCCCTTAAGAATGGTGCTGCTGATGGATCTGATGAGAAACACCTGCTTCAGAACCTGCCGGTCACGCCCCCCCTGCAGAACAAGGTAAAAACAAACACACACATCCACTCACCCAGCACACAGCTGCTGAGACCTAACAGTACCTCCCCCTCAACGGACGCCACCTGGCAGACCACCTGACGAAGATGCCGATGAAGCCTCGAAGTTGGCGATGATGGAGGGGTCCAGGATGAAGGAGCAGGGAACCCATCTACGTTCCTCGGGACCGTATCCCTCCCAGTCGACCAGGTATTGACGACCACGGCCCCGAGGACGAACGGCGATGATGCGACGAACAGTAAAAGCGGGATGACCATCGATGATCCGGGTGGGTGGAGCGGGTTCGGTAGGAGGGCACAGAGGACTAGAGATGACAGGCTTGATCTGAGAGACATGAAAAACTCGGTGGACTCGAAGATGATAAGGAAGTCTTAGTCTGACTGTGGAACGGTTGATGATCGATTCAATAGTGTAAGGACCTAGGAACCTGGGTGAAAGTTTCTTAGAGAATGCCTTGAAAGGGAAGTCCTTAGAGGAAAGCCAAACCTGTTGTCCTGGATGGTAATCCGTTGTGGGAAGACGTTTATGATCGGCGATACTCTTGTTTTGAGCTGCTGTTCGGTGCAGGGCCCTTTGGGCTTGGTTCCAAATGCGGTGGAAGGAACGGACTTGAGCTTGAACTGAGGGAACCAAAGGATCTGGGAAAGAAGAGGGAAGTAATGGTGGTTGATATCCAAGGGTGATCTCAAATGGGGATAATCCGGTGGCTGATGACACGTGAGCATTGTGGGAATACTCGATCCAAGGTAGGTACTGGCTCCAGGAGGTGGGGTTGTTTGTGCAAAGGCAGCGAAGGGTGTTCTCAATTTCCTGATTCAGTCGTTCACATTGACCGTTGGTCTGTGGATGATAGCCAGAGGAGAGCTGTGACTTGGCCCCCAGCGCAGAACAAAAACCTTTCCAGACTTGGGAGACAAACTGGGGGCCCCGATCTGAGATGATTTCAGTAGGGATGCCATGTAAACGAAAAACTTGGTGGATGAGTATTTGAGCGGTAACGGCTGATGATGGGAGTCTAGGAAGACCGATGAGATGACAGGCCTTAGAAAAACGGTCTATGATGGAAAGGATGACATTCTTGCCTTTCGAGGTGGGTAGTCCGGTGAAGAAATCAAGAGCAATATGTGACCAAGGATGGGAAGGAATGCTTATTGGTTGGAGAAGACCTGAGGGGAGTTTATGTGGTGTCTTATACCTATTGCAGGTAGGACAGGCGGTTACATATTCTATAACGTCCTTGTTGAGAGGAGGCCACCAGAAATAGCGTGGGAGAAGAGCTACAGTGCGAGTGATACCAGGATGGCAGGAAAATCTTGATGAGGGTCCCCACTGGATAGTCCTTGCTCTAAGAGATGTTGGAACATAAATTCGCCGGGAAGGACCTCCTCCTGGGTCTGGCTCAGTTCTCTAACCTCTTGGATGGCTCGTTCTAGACCCCAGGAGAGGCCCCAATGAAACAGGAGGGGGGAAGAATGGGTTCAGGCTGATTTGGGGAATCTTCAGATAGATATTGACGGGAGAGGGCATCTGCTTTGTGGTTCTTCGACCCTGGACAATAGGAAATGGCCAAGTGAAATTGGGAGAAAAAAAGTGACCATCGATCTTGGCGAGGATTCAGTCTCCTAGCTGACTGAATATAGGACAGATTGTTGTGGTCGGTCCATACGGCCACTGGAAGCTCCGTACCCTCCAGCCGGTGCCTCCACTCCTCTGGCAAGTTCAATGGCCAGGAGCTGCCTGTCCCCGATGTCGTAATTGGCCTGAATGTATTGCAATAGATACCGCTTTTTTTTTTTTTTTTTTTTTTATCCCTTCCCCAGTAATCACTCTGGACATATTTAGTATCAGTGGATTGCTCAGGACCTCAGGATTATAAATATGCTACTGTCATCGCTCTATCTGAAAAACTGCAATCTTAACATCAAGTGATCTTGGGTTAAAATGGATCAAACAAAAATAATATTCCAATTTTAACGCGTAATGAATGATGGAAGCCAGAGTCTGATTATTATGATCTAGATTGGTACATATGAGTCAGATTTAATGTTTAAAATAATCTATATTATCTTGAGAACTTGTTATAGTTTATAATGGTGATAATATAATAATAATTAATTTTTTAATCTAATGCATCAACTAGAAAATAAAGTTTTCAAGTCGCACCATCCAGCCTGCATGTTGTAAGAAACAGAAGAAGTTCTCTGTCAGAGAGCAGGTAAAACACTAAACATGACTCAGTGATTTACTGGAGAATAAATTCCTACATAATTTTTAAAAAACATATTTGCTGGAACACATTTCCAACAATCATTAATAATGATTTTCTGCAAATATGAATAAACATTCTTTAATCTATTTGATTTATTATACAGGTTTTTCAAAGCAATCCTTCAAATTCATGTGAGATGGAAATGACATCTGACTGTATTTACCTCCTCAATCTAATATTTGAGTATTTTCTAACCTGAATCCATATTAATTTTATAGCCTATTAAATGGGTGAGCTGTACTCAGTGAGTTACAGCTGTTAGATTTGCGCTAATCAATAAAAGCCTCGGGGGGAAATAATGCACAAAGGTAAATGGTAATATAAAATTTGAACTATTGTAAGTGATTAAAACTGGTTCGACCTAAAACTATAACACTCTGTGTTCATGAGATAAGGAGCGGCCGCGTTTGGCCCGGGAACCTTAGCTTGAAAACGTTCTTTTAAGATTCTATGAGAAACGATGCAATAAACTAGATAAATGATGGTTTCTATGTTTAACTAATACTTTTGATAAAACGAAGCGTACTCAGCAGTAAATAGAAATAACATGGAAAACGCACTGTTAGAATCGGATATATTGAAAACCAACTCCAGTTAATACAGATGCGAGTAGCAGTATGAAAGTATTTCAGTCTTTTAAGTAATTTATAGAAGACAACGCGGGTAAAAACTCTAAGTTTAATCTTAGCCAGCGAGTTATTAACTAAAATGTGGTAAAAATGATCTGAAATAAAGTCTGTTGCAGATTTAATATGACTCTCTTGTAGCTAATCAGCTAATTGAGCCACAAGCTTCTTTCTTACGACCGATGTGCTGCGATTCTCTGGTTGTAGACAATCATAGATCCCGACACTGATTAAGCGTTAATAGCGCTCTGCTGCTGGAAGTCTAAATATAGGAACTTAAACACTGTTTAGACAAAAAGTTTACTCTTGAGTTTTCAGTTACTTCCTGAATGTTAACGAGTCCGGGTTAGTCAAACTGTTTGTTTTTTGAGCTTTCCAAATTAAAACACAGTAATGCTTAACTTCATGAATCATGCTTTTATTTTCCCAAGAAGGGGAACTTCTGCTGTACCGGCAGCAAAGTGACAGATAATAGAAGCATTTAGATCATAGACTGCACATAAGTTTAGATTCACACAAAGGAGGTAGAAAGCATAAAACAAAGTTAGAATTAAAACATTAAATGATAAAGAATAAAGCTTTAGCCATACCTCGACCAAAACGAACTTTTACTTAATGATAGTAATGTTTAATAAAAATGTTAAATAATAATGACACATTTGGGAAACACTAGGCTACCTGTTTCGACTGCATATGTGAGGGTTGTGTATTTGGTGCAATCTTTAAGCCAACAGGTGTGACCTACACACACAGTGGGGTTTAACTTGGTTTCTATTTTTTAAAATTTAGTTTACTTCATTAAGACAAATGATAAAAATAGATTCAGAATTTCGGTCACTGTTCTAAAGACGGGACAAATGTGGAAAATATTCAGTTAACACCTGTGCACATTATATGCTATAGATCGCATAAAAACAGGGTGTCAGTATAAAAAATGTGAGACCTACTATAAAACCGCAGTACATTCTATTCAGTTGTAACACTTTTTGATGTTTGAGGGGGTTTTTGTGTGTTCCTTTTAATAAAAGACTAAATTAGACAGGAGTAACAAGGCTAATTAAAAAATATAAGCTGTCTAAAATACTGAGTAGAGGTAAAAAGTGGGCAAATAGATAATTACTCCGGTAAAGTATAAAGTATAACTCAAGTCCTACACAGAAACTGCAATGAAGAAAAGTTTCTTTCGTAAGCAAGAGTATCAGGTACAGGTAAAAAGGTTATTTGACATTTTTGTTATTAAAATAGAGTGGCATACTCAAGTCTGAATGTGCAACTGAGTTAGATAAATTGAAATAGAGATGTTTTACAGTTGTACAGGTTTTAAAATTGTGCATTTAGAATAAATGTATTTTTTTTCAAGGAGTTAACAGAGAATAAACTGTAAGAAACAGATGAGCAAATAACAGCAGCAGAGATATTAATTAGGTAAATAAACTGTGTCCTGAGTAAAATTTTTTTAACTAAGGTGGTTGCAAAGATAATCCTTACTGTAACATCAATTAGATTCTGGAAAAGCAGGGTCTGAAGAAGTTGTCTAATTCAATTCAAAATACTTTATTGATCCCAGAGGGAAATGAAGTGTTTTGTAGCTAATGCAAGTAGGACTAAAATTCTGAAATACATTAGGTAACTATGTGGGGAACTTATTAGTTTGTTTTGTTTTTGCAAGGCAAGGCAATTTTATTTGTATAGCACACCTTCAACAACAAGGTAATTAAAATATAAGAACCTAATTGCGGACCTAAATGATTGGGATATGGTTATCTGGGGGTTGAAGCTGTCTCAGCAGTGGCAGCAGCAGGATCCACAGGTTCTGAGGTTGTCTTATGCATGACCTTTAAACCTACTATGTTTCTTTTCTTGACACTGGAGAAGCAGTTGAAGTTATTGTTTCTTTGTTTCTTGATTTTTAAGGCATGTGCAAGACGATGCCTTAAAAAAGGGTGCTGCTTTATGCGTTGATATAAGACTCATGTGAAGCAGTTCTCCGGAGGCGGGGCATGAACGTTGGAGAAGACATCTACAGAGATAAACAATGATTGCTGAATACTATTTAAGCGGTTAGTTAGAAAGGTTGGTTAGGGTGATGCACGAGTAACTCTGTCCCCTCCGTGTCTGGCCAGACATGTTTGAATTAAATACTTAAACGCCTTCTTGGACTCAAGTCTTCTTTATAATGGAAACCCTGAGATACTATTTTTTGCCATTGATTTAAAAAAAAATTTGTCAGCATGGATAGCAACCGCTCCTGCTCATCCTTTATGGCTCCTCTGCAGCTTGAGGATGGCCATGATTTATGTCCCTCGTGCCTTGGCCTCGGGCATCTGAAGGAGGGTCTTTCTGACAATCCCTGCATGAACTGCAGGATCATGCCTCGGGCAGTGAGGATTGCAAGGCTGACTGAGGTGAGGCGACTGTTGGACCCCACGTCGTCACCCGACTGGCTGGCCCCAACCCAGCAACTGGCTCCAGCTCAGACTGGCCAATCTAGACGTCGGGCTGCTGAGACTGCAGGCCCCAGCCCAGGGAAGAAGGCTAAGGGGTCCGGGCTTGCCTCCAGGGTGGACCAATTGACAATGGAGCTCTATGCTATGAAGTCCCTCTTCCTGGAGGGATGCTGGAGGGATTCTAGGGCCCTCTCTCATCATACCTCTGACGGCCGGACCCTGGAAGCCATGCAGGATGCACTTAAGTTTGGCCTGGACCGCATGCCAGCAGTGGAGCCGACTATAGCTGCTAGTGCAGGTGGGACATGGGTAACTCCATGTCCCACCTGATGCTTGCTCTGTCAGCATCCCTGCAGGAGGCTGAACTTGATGCTTATGTCTATAATTTCAGTGATGCTTTCCTACAGGCATTTGGACTGATGTCTAGAGAGTTGGGGCGGTTAATGTCTACTTTTTTTTTCAGGCTCTGGAAGCGCTTGAGCGCACGGTACAAGCCGGAAGGACTCGACAGCAGTGTGCCTCCTCCTAATAGGCCTAGGGGTCCTCCAGCTGCCCCACAGTGCAGCTCTCATCCACAGGCTTACCCCAGGGGCTACATTAGGCCTCAGCACACACGACCACAGCCTGCTCAGCGGCAGGCGCAGACCTTTCGGGCACCCGAGGAACTGCCCTCTGGGCAGCCTCGCCCCTCATATGCTGCCGGTCTTACCCCTAGAGCCTTTAGAGGCCGGGGGGCTCGGCACTGAGGCCCGGGGGCCGGCCGTCGGCTGTTTTCCCCAGCAGCAGCTCAGCTATTGGGCTGCTTCTACCAGGGACCCTTGGGTGCTTTCCACCCTAACCCACGGGTGCAAACTTCAGTTCCGACGCCGCCCCCCAACCTGTGGCCGGGTCAAGATGACCATCGTACGCGACCCGGCAAAAGCCCAATCCCTCGCCCAGGAGTTGTCTGCCCTCCTGGACAAGGGTGCCATCGAACCAGTAGATCCCCTATTGCACCCCGGGGGTTCTACTCGACTTACTTTCTGGTAGCAAAGAAAAATGGTGGACTCTGCCCTATCCTCGACCTGAGGGGTCTCAACAGGTTCCTGAAGGTTCTGAGGTTCCACATGCTAACCACTGCAGAGGTTCTGCGTACGGTTGCCAGAGGGGAGTGGTTTACGTCAGTAGCAACTGAAGGATGCCTACTTTCACGTCCCTATAGCGCCACACCATCGGCAGTTTCTGCGGTTTGCTTTTCAGTGGCATCATTTCCAGTTCAGGGTGCTCCCATTCGGTCTCTCCCTTTCCCCTTGGGTGTTCACCAGGTGTGTGACGGCGGCCCTCTCGCACCTGCAGTCACGGGGCATGAAGATCCTGCCGTATCTGGACGACTGGCTCGTCTGTGCACCATCCCAGTCTCAGGTGGCCCTGGACACGACATGTCTTCTCTCCCATGTGGCCTGCCTGGGCCTCTGGGTGAATTTCATGAAGAGTTGCCTGGTTCCGTCGCAGAGCCCAGTCTTTCACGGGGTTACTCTCAATGCAGTCACCATGAAGGCTTGCCCGTCACCACAGCGGTTGGACGACATCCTCCGCCTCCTTCTCCTGTTTCAGGAGGGCAGATAGTTGCGCTTTGTGGAGTTTCTGCGCCTCCTAGGGAAACTGACGGCTGCTGCTACCGTGGTTCCTCTAGGACTGCTGTCGCTGCGTCCCCTCCAGATGTGGGTGCTTTTCATCTGGATGTCAAGTGGCACCGGCACAGGAGACTCAAGGTGTCCCGCCGTTGCCTTATTGCTCTGGCCCCGTGGAGGGAGAGGTTTTTTTCTCCTCCAGGGCGTGCCCATGGGTTCCGTTGCATCCCGTCGGGAAACCATCCTAACAGACGCCTCCCTCTCAGGCTGGGGTGCTGTGTGGCTGAACCGGACAGCTCAGGGGCTGTGGTCTGCACGAGACCGCTCACAGCATATCAATGTTCTGGAGATGTGGGCTGTGTACAGGGCATTACAGGTTTTTCTTCCCTCCTTGGGAGGCCGGCATGTCCTTGTGCAGTCAGACAATGTCTCGACAGTCTCTCACATAAACCGCCAAGGGGGCATCAGGTCTGCACGGCTGTTGCAGGCATCCCAGGACCTCCTGCTATGGGCAGCACCACGCCTGGCCAGCTTGAGGGCAATGTACTTGCCTGGGGAACGGAATCAGGCGGCAGACTTACTCTCCCGTTGCAAGCCCCCACCGGGGGAGTGGCGGCTTCATCCGGAGGTGGTTCTCAACATCTGGGACATCTTTGGCAGGGCGGGGGTGGATCTCTTTGCCTCAGTGGAGTCAACCCATTGCCCCCTTTTGTTCTCCTGGACGCAGGAGGGCAGTCCTCTGGGCCCGGACGCTCTCGCCCACGATTGGCCAGAGGTTCTCCTCTATGCGTTTCCGCCAACCCCTCTGATTTTTCCAACGCTACAGAGGGTCCTCCATCAGGGTCACAGGCTTCTGTTGGTAGCCCCCTTCTGGCCGGGAAGAACATGGTTTCCACTGCTGTACAGGCTCTGCAGCAGTCCACCGTGGCGCCTCCCCAACAAGAGGGATCTCCTGTCTCAGTTACGGGGCCAGATCTGGCATCCCGACCCTCTCCGCCTGCAGCTGTGGGTCTGGCCACTGCAGGGCCCGACCCACTGCTGATTGAGTGTTCAGATGGTGTCTGTAATACCACATTCCATCCGGGCGCAGTATGAGAATAGGTGGCGGCTGTTTGCTGCATGGTGTTCAGCCGAGGGTGTGGACCCTGTGCTCTGTTCAGTTCCAAAGATTTTGGAGTTCCTCCAGTCACTCCTGGATGGCAGCAGGTCCCCTGCTACTCTGAGGATATATGTGGCAGCCATTTCCTCTCGACACGCTCGGGTTGATAATAACACTGTGGGGTGTCAAAGACTGGTGTCCCTTTTTCTGAAGGGCACATCGCAGTTACGCCCCCCAAGAGTACAGCGCGCCCCAGCATGGGATCTGCACCTGGTGCTCGATGCTTTGTGTTTGCCCCCTTTTGAACCCCTGGCTCAGGCGGAGCTGAAGTGGGTCTCTTCTAAAACTGCCTTTCTCCTTGCCATCACATCAGCAAAGCGTGTCGGGGAGCTCCATGCTTTGTCGGTGAGTGACTCATGTCTGAGGTGGAACCCCGATGGCTCGGGGGTTACCCTATGGCCAAACTCAGCTTTTCTCCCGAAGGTTCTGTCGGCATCGACCCTCAACCAACCTATCCACCTAGCACAATTTAATCCTCCAGGAGGGGAGGACAGATTACGTTTGCTGTGCCCTGTGCGGGCTCTGTGGGCGACTGCTAGTATCAGACAGTCGGACCAGCTCTTCCTCTGCTATGGTGGTCCATGGAGGGGCTGTGCTCTCTCCAAGCAGCGGTTGTCTCATTGGGTGGTGGACGTCATCACTCTGCCAGAGCTGTTTCCACATCATGGCCGGCCTTGCTCGGCGTGCTCCTGGAAGACATCTGTGCAGCAGCATCATGGGCATCGCCAAGTACCTTCTCCAGGTTTTACCGGGTGAATGTTGCCACTCCCCATTTGTTGGGAGTGGTCCTGGTGCCGGACTCTACGGGTTCCTCCCAATGAGGTATGTGCAGGAATTCTTTGTGACTTTTCTGGTATAGGTCATTCAGTGCTTAAGGCACCGCCTCTGGCGGTCAGTAGGGATGAAATAGAACGAAAGTTACATATGTAACTACGGTTCTATGAATCCCGGATGACCGCCAGAGCGTTCTGTCACTCAGAATCCTTGTGCACTCGCGAGAAGATTCTGCAGGAACAGATCCTCTGATATCACCGGAAGATATAGAGTCTCTGTGGTCATCAGGGGTCACATGTGACATTGTAGGTATAAACACTCGACCTGCGCATGCGCGAGATGGATCATTCAGTGCTTAAGGCACCGCCTCTGGCGGTCATCCGGGATTCATAGAACCGTAGTTACATACGTAACTTTCGTTTTATGCATTGATATGAGACTTGTATAGAGCAGCTGTCCAGAGGCGGGGCGTGAAGATTGGAGAAGACATCTACAGAGACAAACAATGATTGCGGAATACTTTTTAAGCTGTTAGTTAGAAAGATTAGTGATGATGATGCACGAGTAACTCTGTCCCTTCCATGGTCTGGCCAGACATGTTTGAATTAAATATTTAAACGCCTTCTGGGACTCAAGTCTTCATTATTATTGAAACCCTGAGATACTTTTTTTTGCCATAACAGTATGTATTATTTCTGTGATCAATGTGTGTCTATATTTGATTAGCGTTTAAACACAGAAAGATACTATTTTTCAACCATATGACACAAAGGACACAAAGGAAACTTCATAGCTTATAGGCAAATAGTAATGTGCGATAATTAGATGAGACAAAGCACACAAAGGAAACCTCGTAGCTCCTAACATATTACAAAGGCAATCATTTTTATCAGGGTTGTATTTGTGATAATTAGTTGAGACCTGAAACATAGGTCAAGGATTGGCAAACCAATTGTGGTCAGTACTATTACATGTTCTTTCAAGCTAACGTGTATGTGTGTGTTTTAGTGTATTTAGATGAGAACATGAAACTGTTCCTCAACTCACAGAGGACCCTGCTGTTCCCTGGTCCTCTGTACCAGCATGCAGATGACCCCACAGTATACTATGCTGATGAGGACCTAACCATTAAGGTCAACCTTTTTGAAGCTGGTAAGATAACAGAAATAATCATCATAGTATACTCATTAGAATAACATCAGTAAGGATGGTAATAATGTTGTGCTTACTTACATATTCCTTTTTATGTGTTATAGGCCACTGCCCTGAGGCACCTTCTGCCAACATTCCCACAGCGCTGACCATGCGGAAGCATGACTTCTTCACAAAGGAGCACACACTCCTCCTGGTGAACTGGATGAGGCTACATCTGGAAAGGGAGGGAGAGGGTCTCTCAAAGTCTATGAAGGACCTCAACAGCCGACTCAGGTTTGGCCGGAAGAACAAGAAGGAGCTGTGGGTAGACATGGCTTCAAAGCTAACCAAACAATATAATGAAACATTCTGCCCTGACAAGGTGGCCAGGAAGTGGTCTACCTTGGTGGAGGGCTACAAGAAAGTCAAATACAATAACACGAGCACAGGGAAGGGCACCATGCATTTCCAATTCTACAAAGAAATGGATGATCTGCTTGGGGCCCATCATGATGTGGTGTTCCCTGTTGTGGGAAAAAAGACTGGGTGGATGTCCAAAGACAGGGAGCAGTGGTTTGCAGTGAAACTGCCACTGCCACAGCTACCACTTCCCACAACACTGTCTCTGCCACCACCTCCCACACCACTGTCTCTGTCACTACCTCACAGCTCCCCACCACCAGCCCCAGCAGCTCCACACCACCAGAGACACCCTATGCCATCCCAAGAAGGCCACGCAAGCGTCCAAGGGACGATGACCTCCTGGCTATCTTGCAGGATGCCGGAATGGCAAGCCAGCAGCGTCACCAGGAGATGATGGACCAGATGCTGTCCTCCCAGCAGGGCTTTGAAAGCCTGATGAAACGATTGATAGAAAAATTCTGAGTGTGATTTGGACATGTGATCCTCCCTCTATTTGAGTGTAATTAGTTAAGTGGTGTGTATATATTTACAATTCAAAGTTTTTATAGTTTGTTAAGTTGTGTATATATAATATCTTTTGTATTCAATTGTTTATTCTATGTTTCTCATTTGATATTTTTATTGCAAATAAATCTTGTATTTTACCCAAGCCTTCTTTTTTTCAAAACAAAAACTCAAAAATATACTGTGGGCTACAAAAAGGTGAAGCATTCAATTTAGGGAAACCACTTTTATTTGTACACACAGAATATAAAAAGTAAACATCAATCACAATAGAAAGAGCAAATGCATAGTAACAGTACATGTATTAAGCAGCTTTATTTAGAAACTTTCAACCGTGAAAATGAGTCTACCCAATGTGATCTTCCTGCCTTGGGCAGCCATGTCAGTGTTCTGCACATATGTCTGAAGCAGCAATACACATGTGTAAGAAACAAGCGGACATAATCATCATGACCACAGTCAATGCGGGTGTTCTGTAGGTCACGTAGACGCCTCCATTTGCTCTTCATTCTTCCAAAGGCATTCTCTACAATGACCCTCCCCTGGCTGATCTTCGCATTGTGCTCAAGGTCTTCCACCGTTCGAGCCCCATTATCACGTTTTGGAGTTTTGATGAATGGGAAAGCCTCGCCAATGTAGGCACTATCTCCAAGTAGACAATGCTCCCCCATCTTCTCCTGCCATTGTGTATAGAAGGTGGAACTCCTCAGCATTCTGGCATCATGCACCCTGCCTGGTGGTCCAGCAGCAAAGATGTCGATGAAGCGGCCCCGGTCATCCACAATCCCCTGAAGGAGTACAGAGTAGTATGCCTTGCGGTTCATGTAATCCCCTCCTCTTATGGGTGCCCTCTTGACCCTGATGTGGCAGCCATCAATCGCCCCCATAACCCCATCAAGGCCACAGGTGCAGTGAAAGACGGCAGCAGAGGCAGCTTTCTCACAAGCATTTGGCCAGGAGATAAAGGTGTTCCCTATGCCTGACATGATGGACAGCACTTGCAGGATGATTCTGTGCGATGATTACTGTGACACATCGAACTTGTCATACATCTCCCTGAAGCTGTTTTCATTGGCCATATACCACAGGAACATTAGCAGCTTCTTGGTATCAGGCACCGGAGGCCTTCCTTGAGTGTGATCGCTGTAGAGGCCGTTCTTCTGCAGCTTCGTCAAGAGGTACTCAAACTGGTGTTTTGAGATCCTCAAATGACGAGCAAAAGTGGCATCACTCCAGTTGTGTATGATTTCTCACTCTGTTCCCATCTTGAGGATAAGTTGTCTGGAGCACCGCACAATTGAGATCAGTGTCCTTGAATAAAGGTTGTCTAAAATCTATTGCTTTGTTATATTGTTTCGTTTCTTATATAACATATAGCTAGAATCTAATTAAAGTGGGACATTCCATACATCATTCAGCCAAGCACGTCTATCAAAGAAAGCAGACTGGGGCACCTTTCTTTGTTTGTCCTTTCTTTATAATGTATCCTACTACAGCCTTCTGCTTACAAAACCTTCGTTCAGAATAAAGTTCCACTAATATCTTTCAACATCTTAGGTACATCTAAAAACCTATGATCACACATAAATAAAGCCTGGTAGGCAAACAGTTACCAGTGACGTTAACGTTAGCAATGGAATTTTCGCTTAAACAGCAGTTAAAACATTCATAGACTACAATCAAATAAGATGAAACATTAACTTATATTCTCTGCTTTCTATCATCTTCTTCCATATTTTGATGATGAACCACAAACTTTGATTGTAGCTCTCTGTACTCTTTCAGAGCTAGCGCAACAGCGTCTTTCCTGGAGGCGTCCATCTATTCTCCGACCTGTCGTAAAGTTTACAAAACAGAACGCTGTTAAAACCCGCCGTAACTTGTTTTCCAACACGGATGTGACGTAACTCTCGAGTTGCAAGTCGCGCTTACAAGACAAATAGAATGGGCTGTAATACAGAACAATGCTATAGCTACTATTATGTAACATTCCATAACATTATTTAACATGCTGAAGGCCCACCCTGCAAAGCAAGTTGCAAATAAGCAAGAGAGAGTTTTTTTTTTTCATGTGTGACATTGTGGGGTCCTGTCACTGTGTCTCCGATCGATCATGCGCCCTGGCTGCTTGGCCTCCCTTTGGCTCACTGGTAACCGCGCATGACTCTCATCGGGACTCTAGGGTTCAAATCAAATGCCTGGGCCCTCGTCATGCACCTTGCCACATTTGGCATTATTGACAGGATGCACTTTTTTTCTTAAAAAAAGAAACAGAACAGAGGTGGTTTCTTCCTGGTATTGCAGAGAAAATGAAGTTAATGTGTTAACTTAGGTTTGTGAGCAGGACCACGCCCCTCACTCAGTAATCCACTCAGATTCGATTCACCTGGCATCTCACACCTGAATCTCATCCCTAATTAGTATGCGATCTATTTAAACCCAGCCTACCTAGTGATCAGGGTCGCTCAGACTATTGTCTCAAGAGCACCCCCTCCCACTCCCCAACCCTCTATCTCGTCTCAGCATTACATCCCTACTTTTCTATCCTTTCATCCCCTCCCTCATCCCCTCATCCCTTCCTTCATCCCTTAATCGACTCATTCCCTCATCAATTCATCCCCTCTCACCCTCACCCCCTCTTTCATCTCTTCAACCCCTCCCTCATCCCCCCTCTCATCCCTTCACCCCTCATCCCTTCATTCCCTCCCTTATCCCTTCATCTCATCTGTTGTACCGCAGATAGGTAGGATTTGGCTATGAATAAATATGAACAATTGCCTAGGGCAATTATTAATAAGATTAATAATTTTATGTAAAATTTACCAAGGGGCACCATCCTGGTGGATTCCAGGAATAAATAAATAAATTTATATATATATATATATATATATATATATATATATATATATATATATATATATATATATATATATATATATATATATATATATATATATATATATATATACACACACACACACACACACACACACACACACACACACCATATATTTGCAAAATTTCTCCAAGAAACGTCAAGTGAAATGGTGAATTAACTGCAGGCTAGATCACTGTGGTGGCAGCATATGGGATTAGCTGCAAACTTGCCTAGGTTGTGATCTGCAGTTAACACAGAGCACACTGAAATCAGTTTAATTGTATGAGCACAGGTATTGAAAATCTGAGTGATTCATTTAAATGCAATTTAAATAATGAGTTAAAAATGTAGTAATGAAATTAACTGCAGGTTAGCTCGGGCTCCTGTGTTTTGCAAAAAGCACCCTGAGATAAGCCGCAGTCTCTGAGCATCAGCATGCAGAAAACTTTCATTAAAGTCCACTGTTTAAGCTGAATCAAACGTCCAAAACCACACAATGCAGCATCAAAATCACCTGAAAATGATCTATGTAGCTTATTTGAGCTTCAAAATCAAGAGAGGGAATTTCTAAGAGTTTCCAACACCTGTCCGCTTCAAGGTTTGGAATAATAACTCTAAAAATGTCACAATCTGCGTTTTCCACTCAACGTCCCTCCCACGGGCTGCGCCAATTATGTTGTGCCCCCAAACTTGGTAAATTTGACATAAAATTATTAATCTTATTAATAATTGCCCTAGGCAATTCTTAATATTTATTCATAGCCAAATCCTACCTATCTGCGGCACAACACATCCCTTCATCCCCTCCCTCATCCCTTCATCCCCTCTCTCATCCCTTCATTCCCTTTCTAATCCCTTCATCCTTACATCCCTCCATTCTCTCATTCGCTCTTTCATAGTCCCAGCATTAACACCCGTTTCTTTCAGGTTCTTTGTCTGAGGGGTCCTGAGCAGACTCGATAAGAAAAAAAAAGACGGATTTATGAAGACTGCACCCCAACAAAGAATCTTCAAGCCTCCATCGGTGTATCCTCCCAGACACTTCATCGCTCCTACCCTTCTTCAATAAACATTATAATCCGATCTCTGTAAGCGTGGTCCTTGCTAATGAAACAGCAGTAGTGTTATAAGTACTTTGGTGTTGCGTTTAATTATTTTTTCTCTCCTTTCTTAAGAAAAGCTGGTTCAGCCTTACCGGGGTGACCATGGATGACGAGATGCAGTAGCTGAAAGACCTGGTGGCCCAGTTGAAATCGGAGAACGCAAGGTTTCTTGAGAGTGATAGACTCGGGGAGGGTTGGGTGCGGCTGCTTCGGGTTCTGCATCAGGTGGTCCTGTGGCTGCTGGACGGCTGGTAGTGGTCCCTGGGGATCGGCGCTGCCCCATGTTTAATACTAAAACTGGTATTTGCCTTGCCGAGTTGGAGGAAGAGGTTCAGGCATGTATGCAGGCATGTCATTTGTCGCCCGCTGACCAAGATTTCTTTCTTTTAGACCATCTAGAGGGAGAGGGTAGGGAGGAAATAAAGTATTGCAATACAGCAGAGAAAAGTGATCCTGCGAAGGTGTTAGGTCTTTTGAAGGAGTTATATGAGTGTGCCAGATCTTATGTGACTCTGCAACAAGCTTTTTTTCAAGAAGGCAACAAGAAGGGGGAAACGTTATTGGAGTTCTCCTTGACAACCTTACTGAGGCTGTTTCTTCCTTACAAGCTACTCTTCCACAACCACGGTAATCTCGTATGGCCCCCAGTGATATGCGATCATCAAAAACCTGGGCATTTTGTTAGGAAATGCGATGGTGAGAGGGTGCGTGATCATGGTAAGCCAGTGAGCAGGTCAGTCCAAACACAAAGGGTGGAAAGCTAGCACCCACTGAGGTGGTGAGTCACAGCTCAGGTCGGGGTGTGACAGGCTTGCAGGTAGTAGCATCAAAATTGATGGCACCTTGTCTATCCATGAATGTGACTATGGGTGGTGTCGCTGTTAGGTGTCTAGTGTATACCGGATCTATGGTTTCCACTATCACAGAACGTTGGTTTTTCAAACAGTTTGCATCCTGGGAGCAGGATCGTCTTCAAGTCTGCCATTGGGTACAGCTTCGAGCAGCTAATGGGCTTTCCATTCAATATACTGGTTATTTGGAATTTGATTTTACTTTGTGTGACAAGGTGATTCCAGGTTGTGGGATCTTGGTGGTTAAAGACACCCCTAACACTGCATCCTCGGACTCAGGGATCTTGGGGATGAATGTCATTCATCGGTGTTATAAACAGCTTTAGGGACCTGCACCCATTCGGTTTCTGATTTGCCTGCAGTGATGCAGTCCAGTGTTTAAAGCCCTTCAACAGTGTCATCAAGGGTTCATAGAGCATCAGGGCTCTACAGTGGGTGCCGTGAGAGTTCAGTGTTCTAAAGGGGTGAGAATACTGGGTGGTGTTATGAAGCTGGTGGATAGCACCTGCCCAGTAAAGCTTGAGGGATCGACTTTATTGTTTGAACCCTCTGAATCGGGGCAACCTGCTGGGTTGTTCTCATCTCCCTGGCTGGCACAAAGGGTGCAAGGTACAGTTTACATCCCTGTTTTGAATGTGGGGACAGTGGAGGTTGTCCTCTACCCGCGAACCCATCTGGGGACATTCAATTCAATTCAATTCAGTTTATTTATATAGCGCCAATTCACAACAGATGTCATCTCAAGGCACTTAACAAGAAGTTATTTCAATACAATTATACAAACATTCTAATCAGTTAAAAAGTTTCCTGTTTAAGGAATCCGAGCAGATTGCGTCAGTCATTGGGGTGAGGTTGGGCAGATTTCCAACCACAGCAATCCTTCAGCAATCCCTCATACTGAGCAAGCATGTAGCGACAGTGGAGAGAAAAAAACTCCCTTTTAGAAGGAAGAAACCTCCAACAGAACCAGGCTCAGTAGGAGCGGCCATCTGCCACGACCGTCTGGGGGTTTGAGAAGACAGAGCAGAACACAGAAGGAACAGAAGATCTGGTATAAGAGTAATTTCTATGTTACAGAAAGTAAAAAGTTGATAACAGGACACAGTGGATGTTCAGTTACTGAGAGGATCATCCCAGTCGATGCCCCCCGTCCAACAGGGCATTGCAGCCAAGCAGGATACCAGACCAGGTATATCTTCTATGGGGAGAAAAACACTGAGAGAAAACAGAGTTAATAGTCGAAATAACAGAATGTACTGTAATACAACTGGAGAGTCGTAGGAGAAAAGGAAGTAGCAGAGTGAAGAAAATTGGTAAGTCTGTCCTCCAGCAGTCTAAGGCTATAGCAGCATAACTATAGAGATAGCTCAGGATGACCTAAGCCACTCTAACTATAAGCTTTATCAAAAAGGAAAGTTTTGAGCCTGGCCTTAAAAGTAAACAGAGTGTCTGCCTCACGGACTAAAGCTGGGAGCTGGTTCCACAGGAGAGGAGCCTGATAACTAAAAGATCTGCCTCCCATTCTACTTTTAGAGATCCTAGGAACTACAAGTAAACCTGCAGTCTGAGAGCGAAGTGCTCTTTTAGGAACATATGGAACAATTAGATCTCTGATGTATGATGGAGCTTGATAATTAAGGGCTCTTGCTGCCGCATTTTGGATCAACTGAAGGCTTTTAATGGCATTTTGTGGACTTCCTGATAGTAAAGAATTACAGTAGTCCAGCCTTGAGGTAACAAATGCATGGACTAGTTTCTCAGCATCACTCCTGGACAGGATGTTTCTAATTTTAGCAATATTCCGGAGGTGAAAGAAAGAAATCCTAGAAACCTGTTTAATATGGGATTTAAATGTCAAGTCTTGGTCAAAAATAACGCCGAGGTTCTTTACGTTATTACTGCGGGCCAATTTAATGCCATCCAGATGAAGTGATGGACTAATCAGTTTCTGTTTAAGAACGTCTGGTCCAAAGACAGCAACTTCTGTCTTGTCAGAATTTAAAAGCAAAAAGTTTAGGGTCATCCATGCTTTTATGTCTTCCAGACATGCCTGTAATCTACCTAACTGACTGGGTTCATCAGGATTTTTGGATAAATATAGTTGTGTATCATCGGCATAGCTGTGGAAATTTATCCCATGCTGTCTAATGATTCTACCAATTGGAAGCATATATATGGTGAAAAGAATTGGTCCAAGGACAGAACCCTGTGGAACTCCACAAGTAACCCTTGAGAGTGAAGATGATTTATCATTTAGATGAACAAACTGGAATCTATCAGACAAATATGATTTAAACCAGCCTATTGCTGTTCCTTTGATCCCTGCAACATGTTCAAGCCTTTCTAGGAGAATATTATGATCGACTGTGTCAAAAGCAGCACTGAGATCTAACAAAACCAGAACAGACACCAGTCCATTATCTGAGGCCATGAGAATATCATCAGTAACCTTAACCAGTGCTGTTTCAGTGCTATGATGAGCTCTAAAACCTGACTGAAACTCTTCAAACAGCTCGTTACTGTTTAGATGGTCACAGACTTGATTAGCAAGTATTTTCTCAAGGACTTTGGATAAGAAAGGAAGGTTAAATATAGGTCTGTAATTCACTAAGTCATCTTGATCAAGGGAAGGTTTCTTGAGTAGAGGTTTAATTACAGCTATTTTAAATTCCTGTGGTACGTATCCGTTTACTAAGGATAGATTCATCATATCCAAAATAGGGCCAGGAACCAAATGGAACACTTCTTTAAATAATTTGTTTGGGATTGGGTCCAACATACAAGTTGAAGGTTTAGATGAGGCTAATATTTTTGATAATTCTGAAAGCTCCACTGAATCAAAACAGCCTAAGCACAACTGAGGTTCTACAGTTCTTTCCGATGCTAACTCATTTACTGAGGAAGAAGTAATCATGTTTGGGAGGGTGCCAATGATTTTATTTTTAATAAAATTTATTTTATTTATGAAGAATCTCATAAAATCATCACTGCTAAGAGCTGGGGGAATAGTTTGCTCAACAGAGCTATGACTCTGTGTAAGTTTGGCAACTGTACTAAAAAGAAACCTAGGATTGTTTTTATTCGCCTCTATTAATGATGAAAAATATGCTGTTCTAGCTTGTCGAAGGGTCTTTTTATACAGCAGTAGACTGTTATTCCAGGTTAAATAGGAATCCTCTAGATGTGTAGAGCGCCATTTTCTCTCCAACTTCCTAGTATTCTGCTTTAAAGTACACAACTCTGCGTTAAACCAAGGAGTCAGCCTCCTATGGCTAGCCACTTTCTTTTTAAATGGGGCTACACTATCTAATGCCAAACGCAATGAGGACGTAACGCTGTGAACCAGACCATCAATTTCTGAAGGGTTAGAGATAGAATTGCTGCCATCCACTGTGTTACTCTGAGACACTGAGGAAAGTAAGAATGGAACAGATTCTTTAAAAATTGTTACAGCATTGTCTGATAAAGTTCTACTATAATGAAATTTTCTTTCAGATTTAAGATGGTCAGTTAAAGTAAATTAAAAAGTTATCAAGAAGTGGTCAGACAGGACCGGGTTATGTGGGTGGACTGTTATTTCCTCACACTCAATACCGTATGTCAGTACAAGGTCCAAAGTGTGTTTACCTGAGTGGGTCGATCCCTGTACTTTTTGAGTAAAGCCAATTGAGTCTAAAATAGCATTAAAGGCTGCATTTAGGCTATCACTGTCAGTATCCACATGAATATTGAAGTCCCCCACTATAATAACCCTATCAGTATTTAGTACTAAATCAGATAAAAAATGTGAGATCTGATCCAAGAATTGAGAGTAAGGGCCTGGTGGACGATACAAAACCACAAACAAAAATGGTCTTAATGTTTTGCAACTTGGATGAGGAAAATTAAGGGTTAGATGTTCAAAAGAACTGTAGCTATCAATTGGTCTGGAACTAATTAGTAAATCAGAACGGAAAATGGTTGCAACTCCTCCTCCTCGCCCAGTATTTCTAGGAATGTGAAAATTTAAATGACTGGAAGGAGTTGACTCATTTATACTGACATAATCCTCCTGCTGCAACCAGGTTTCTGTGAGACAAAGGAAATCAATGTGATTATCACAAATCAAGTCATTTACTAACAAAGTCTTTGAGGAGAGAGATCTTATGTTTAATAAACCACATTTAATAGATTTATTTTCAGTCAAAGTTGTATTTATTTTTATGAGATTTCCATAATTTGCTTTTGTTGGCTTAACTTTTAATCCATTTAATTTTGGCCGTGGGCAAGACACTGTTTCTATAGGGTAATGGGTGGGTAACAGTACAGAAGCAGCAGAGAGGTGGGTTAAACTACGACTCTGCTTCCTGGTCTGGACCCTGGGTTGTCAGTGTTTTGGAGGATTAATAAATTCGGCCATATTCCTAGAAAGAAGAGCTGCTCCATCCAAAGTGGGATGGATGCCGTCTCTCTGGATCAGACCAGGTTTTCCCCAAAAAGTTCTCCAGTTATCAATGTAGCCCACATCGTTTGCAGGACACCACCTAGACAACAATTGATGGAATGACAGCATGCGGCTAAACATGTCGTCACTGGTCCGATCAGGCAGGGGACCAGAGAAGATTACCGAGTCTGACATTGTTTTGGCAAACTTACACACCGAAGCAACACTAATTTTACTGACCTCCGATTGGCGTAACCGGGTGTCATTACCGCCAGCGTGAATAACAATCTTACTGTATTTACGCTTATCTTTAGCCAGCAGTTTCAGGTAGGATTTGATGTCGCCCGTTCTGGCCCCTGGCAAACATTTGACTATGGTCAATGGTGTCTCTAATGCCACGTTTCTGACTATGGAGCTGCCAATTACCAGGGCCGGCTTCTCACCGGGTGTGTCGCTGAGCGGGGAAAATCTGTTAGAAACGCGGACCGGTTGGTGGTGGCCCGGGGGCTGGGTCCTAGAACTATGCTTCCTACGTACCGTCACCCAGCCGCCTAGAGGTCCCGGCTGCGCGGGCTCTACCGGAGGACAGCTAGGGGGTTCTATCCTTGTTGGCTCCGCGCTGGCTAATGGGCTTCGGCTATCTGCTGGTTTTTCAACAGCACGGAGCCGTGCTTCTAATTCTGATACCCTTGCCTCCAAAGCTAAAAAAATATTACATTTATTACAGTTACCATTATCACTAAAGGAGGCAGGGAAGTAACTAAACATCTGACAGAGAGAACAAGAGAGAAGAGAAGAGTTAGAGACAGGAGAGAGAAGAGTAGCCATAGCCGCAAAAAGCTAAGCTAACTGAGCTAGCGAGACCTTCCACCCAAAGAAAAGCTGTGTGAAACACGAGGAGTTCCCAAAACGTAAAGTACACCACCACAAAATGTGTGTTTTAGTTTGATTGTGTGTTAAAATAACTTAGAAAAGCCTCAGCACAGAGAAAATAAGATCAATTCAAGAGCGTTTGAACACCAAAACAGCTCCACGGAGCACAGCAGTGATAACAGGAAATGATGCAATCACATTAAGCTCAGCAGAAGTGGTCAGCCTTCCTCCAGGTGTGGAGATCAGGTGTCAAGTGACAATTTCTTCTCAGGTGGCATCTGGGACAGAAGAAGACACATTGGAAGCCATTGATTTGTCTGGCTTGACAGAATCAGAGCAGTTTCAGGTTCGGTCCTCGTTTTGGAAATTTCGTTCAGTTTTCTCTCTTCACGATGGTGATCTAGGTTGTACTGACCTGATGGCTCATGACATTCCTCTGCTTGACGACATTCTGAGGTATCGACACATTCCTCCCTCAGAGTATGAGGCAGTGAAAGCTCATATCAATCAGCTTTTGGAAAGTCAGGTGATACGGGACAGCTGCAGTCCCTCTGATAGTGTTGGCAAAGAAGAAAGGTGGCAGTCTGCTGATGTGCGTAGATTATTGCCTGCTTAACAGCAAAATAAGGAAGCATGCGTTCCCCTTGAAGAAAGTCTTGACGCACTGTCAGGAGTATGGTGGTTTTCCACTCTGGAATTGGCCAGTGGTTATAACCAAGTGCCCGTAGCTGAGAAAGACAGGTCCAAAACTGCTTTTTGTACACCATTTCGGTTGTTTGAAAGGAATCTGATGTTTTCATCTTCGGTTTCCCAGCATGTGCACCGTGTCATGCTGCACTATTCACCCTCTCCTCATCATTTTCCTCACCTGTGTCTCTCCCATCAACCACACCTGATCCTCTTTATCTTCTGCCCTTATAACCCGTCACTTCCCCTCACTCAGCGCTGGATCATTGTGTCGATGTCCCCATGGTGTGTTGTCCTGCTGTTACCTGTCCTACTCGTGCGATGTCCTGTCTCTCCGTTCCTGCCGTCACCACGATCATCATCACCTCCTCCACCAGCAGCACCACTTCAACCAGCACTTTAATAATTATCCTTGCACCTTTCCATGGCGTCTGCGTTTGGGTCCATGCATCACACCGCATACTCCTGACAGAATGATCCGGGCAGAAAGAATGGACCCAGCAGACGGATGGGAAACCTCCAGCCTGCACTTGGATTTCTGGTGTGGACCCCATCAATGTCCTCACCTGTTTCTCTCCCATTAACCACACCTGATCCTCCTTACCTTCCGCCCTTATAACCCGTCACTTCCTCTCACTTAGCGCCGGATCATTGTGTAGATGTCTAGATGACCACGCCCTGAAATTGTCTAAATTGTCTGATTGGTGAGCTCATGGTGCAATGGGAACTTTAGAGGCCACGTGGGTGAAGTAGGTCACTTGTAATTTGGATCAATCAGCAGCATTAAATTAGCATATAAGATAATTGACAGAAAACCTGACGAGTAATAAAACGTTTCTTTTGGGGGCTTTTTTAACCTGAAATGATAGGCCCCCTGAGCGTCAAAGGCCCCTGGCAACCGCTCCGGTTGGCCCGTGCATTTAGGCGACCTTAACTACACCATACCACTCTGAAGGAAACGGGCCGTGTGAACAGTTCAATAGAACCTTGCACAATCTGTTGCACACTTTGCCCACTTCCTGTAAATGAGATTGGGCTTCATGTCTTCCACATCTGCTCTTTTGTAATAACACCACCCCTCATCACGGCAATGGGGAGTCTCCTTTCTTTTTGATGTTTGGCCAGGACCCGCGGTTAGCCATAGATTTTCTGTTGGGCCATGTTCGGGATCCTGTTCCAGGACCGGTAGAGGGCTGGAGGACTGAGCACAAAGCTAGGTTGGACCTGGCATTTGGCTAGGCACGTGAACGGTTGGTGATGGCTGCAGGACATCGTAAGGACCATCATGACAAGCGTACACATGAAGTGCAGTTGGTTTTCCTTGAGAGACCACAGTAGCAGAGGACGTCATAAGATTCAGGACCTCTGGAGCTCTGTGGTCTATTAAGTGCTGAGGGCGCCTCCTGCAGGTGGTGCAGTATATACCATCGCACCAGTGGATGATCATCATAGGACTAGGACTTTACATCGTGACCAGTTGAAAGCCCGGGTGGGCCCAGAGGTGGAGGTGATAGTCCCTCAGACTCAAACTCCCCCTTCAAGGAATTTGGATGAGTCAGAGGAGGGTGTGTGGCTGCAGGTTTCAGATACCCTGGTACCATCGACACCGTCCGCCTCAGTTTAGCCGACCGCATCGGGTAGTGTGACAGGGATGGTAGGACCCACCCCTCCTCAGGAGGACGTAGGAGGCCTCGAGCAGCCGGGGGTACGCTGTAGAACTCGTACAAGAGCAGGGCAACATTCTATTGTGCACCACCTCCCTCGACCGGTGGGTACACAGCTGCCAGCAGGAAATGCACAGCTGGCATTATTCGCCCCTCCTTTTGCATCGTCGGGGCGACGATGCAAAAGGAGGGGATAGAATGTGGTGGGATGGACATGTCTGGAATGGCCCATCCCGGTGATAGGCCAGGTGGTTGGGATGACACAAATTATGGTGCGGGGTACTCTACCTTGTTAAGGGGCAGACGCCCGTTCCTCCAGCACGCAGCTTTGTGAATCTGGTTCTTGGCGCTGGGGCGACCGGGATTGTGATCTGCCGGTTAACGATCACAAGCACAATCTGGTTCAATTGCCAGGGCAGGATTAAATCGGTGTTAATGGCCACCCATGTTTTGTAGTGCGATTGCTGTTTGGAGGCCTTTTGTATCACGCTGCCCCAACATAGTAAGCAGTGCAGGTGTGTCCTGTCAGCGTGCCCTCTTTCCGCCCAGTGAGTCGTTTCTTCCGTTCTCTTCCGCAGCTCGGCAACAGTAGGTCTGGTTATTCCCTTTGTTGGAGGGGCGAGCTGATCAGGTGAATATGCAAGTCTTGTTTGTCTTGCAGCACAGCTGATCAGGTAGTGCAGACCAGGTTCTGTCTGCGTTGGCGGCTTGGCCTCGACGGCTCCGCCTCCGGGGCTGAGTGTTGGTCCTCCCACTGATTCACCTCGCCAGTCTACAAACTATGTGCAGATCTGGAATTTTTTGTTTAAATAGTTTTGTCCTACTGTCTTTTATTGTACTGTTCCAGGTTCCTATAAACTGCGTTGGAGTCTGGTTGCCAGGGCAACCACCGGATTGCCCACTACGGCTGTATGTGCAGCGGATCCAGGGTTAAAGGGGGTTTATTTTAAATTTTTGGTTTGCTGTGTTTCTTGAATTTTTTTTTTTTTTTCAATTAATTTGTTAGATTTAATTGCATGTGAACTCCCAAATACTCTCGTATTTGTCTGTTTAGCATTAAGCCTAGGAGGAGATTTAGGGTGTGCTCTGCTTTTTAATCTGGAATGTCATCAATTCTGAATAAATAAGTGATTCATTAGAAGAAATCGGTCTGCTCGTTTTGGGTGCTTTGAACCTTTGTCCTTATTTTAGTTCCCTGGGGGTTTTCCCCCAGGATGGCATTGTTTGTAACCTTTAATATGTTTAGAAAGTCCCTCATGCCAAACGTCTCCCATAAAAATTAATCTCTGAAATTTTACTGTTTATATCCTCAACAAACATGAAATGCGATTTCCACCCCTGCCCCCGAACCAACTGTTTTATTATAAACTATATAAATGAGTGTCTAATGGTGCTTTTCAAAGCCATTATTTTGACATGTTAATGCATCTTGTTTAAAATATACATATTCTGACTAAAACCATCAGTGTAGCGCCCTCTCAAGGTTTTAAAGGGGACATATCATGAGTGTCTAGGAGTGCAAAAAGCAAAAATTTGTCACTCCATGTGTTGTGGAGTTGTTTTTGTAAAATGTTTTGGGTCATATTTTTAAGCCGTTCAGTTTTCTCTATGATTGATTGGGTTTTTTGAACTATTACGTCGCAGTATTTGCACTGGAACTGCCAAACTTGGTCATGGATTGTCGCCTAAACGCTGATCGTTTCACGCTGTGAGTTTGAAGTCTAAGTATAGGTATGCCGAAAGTACAAGTGACAAAATGTTCTGTTGTTGGGTGTATTAAACAACTCGTTACTCCATCTCCCAGCATCAGAACTGCTTCGAAGTGCGCGGTTAAGTTGTCCAGTTTTAGGTATCGAGAGAGAGAAAAGTCTAAATGATCAAATTTTTAAATAAATAATATAGATATATAAATTGAATGTGTTAAGTAATCGTTTCAAAGACACGGCCACTGGTATGGATGGAGATATCAAGGTAAATAAAGTAATAACGCACCATTGCGAGACATTCATTTGAAGGCACGGTTTGTCCGGGTTCATCGTCTTCATTTTCCTCTCGCTCAGGGTCAGACTCTTTCTCGAACATGTACGACTGGATGGACAACTCTTCCGACATTTAAAAAAACATTTGACGAATAAAAAGTTTCTGCAGTGCTAGGTTGCAGGTTCTCTATCAAACTACAAAAATTGCTGAATGAGGTGGAGTGGAAGGTTCAGCGACCTGGAGGAGGGCGTGGTATGCAGCACATCCTACACTCAGAACTAAACATGGAGAAGCAGCTTTCAGTTTCTATGCTCCCCTTATCTGGAACAGACTTCCTGGCGATTGCAGAGCTGCTGAAACTCTGAACTGCTTTAAATCGAGACTAAAAACCCATCTGTTTAGAATTGCCTTCGAGTAAATGATTGATGTCATATGTATGAAATGTGTTCATGCTCACTTGCTTTATTGATCTTTCTCTTGCTTTATTGTGTATCATGTGTAATGTGTGTTTCTTTTACTTTTAATTTCCAATGTTATATTCCATGTTGGTTTGTTTTATTTTTTAAATCACCAAATCATGTAAAGCACTTTGAATTGCCCTGCTGTTGAAAGTGTCCTATACAAATAAAATTGCCTGGCCTTGAGTCCCAGAAGGCCTTTAAGTATTTAAAACATGTCTGGCCAGAATATGGAGGGGACAGAGATTACTCATGCATCGCCCTACCCAACCTTTCTGACTAACAGTTTAAATAGTATTCAGCAATCACTGTTTATCTCTGCACCACATCTTCTCCAATCTTCACGCGCAGCCTCTTGAGAACTGGTTCATGCCAGTCCGATAGCAAGGCATGAAGCAGCTTATCCTAGGTCAGACTGTTAAGTTATCTTGCTGCCCCGGCATCTGTCTCTCTGCTGATCTGACACATCTTTATCAGGAATATTAAGCTTGCTTCCCCTAACTTTCTCATCTTGCCCTAGAAACATTCACTAGACAGAAAATATATACTTAAATCCTAATTAAATAGAAATTTTCCCACCACAATTCCCTGCTTTTATTAATTTAATGAATACCATAAATATGAACGGAAAATTCCAAAATTGTAAAACAAATCTCCCTAAAAGGTTGTGTAGGTTGATTAAAAAAAATAGACAATGTTTAAAACACAAATTTACAATCAGATATAATTTTTAAAGCAACATTGTGTAAGATCTTCTCCCATCTAGCGGTGAAATTCTATACGACCAACCAACTGAATATTACGTTCTAGCCCCACCTCCCACCCCCCCATACTGAGCGCGTTTCAACTCCTAAAGTGGCCGTTTCATGACAAGGTTAACATGGCTTCCAGTAATACTTCGTCCAGTGTTCTTCCAGTGATGAGGTTACTTTAGTAAACTACATTGCATTTAGTTATATAGTCAGTAAACATGTTGGTGCCGCGTCACGAGCAGACAATCTTCCTCTGGCATTCGTCAAGGTGCAACTGAGTGTAGCCAGCCAAAGCGTGAAAGGCGGAGCTAGAATTTTCACGAATGTTCCTCGTTGACTAATGTATTTCAAAGATGGACGCTCAACATGGATTCATCCATTCGCGTGACTCGCGCAAATGTATTTTGAATAGCAGATTCTACACTTACGAGAATACTTTAATTAGTAGGTGAAAGTAAATACTCATGAATGAGCACATACTTTTGAAAGAACAAAGGTTTTTTTTCCTAAGAATTAACTCAAAAAAATACAAAATGTAGCTTTCAGAATGATGTGCTCTGTGTATATTATATACTGAAAGTTAATGTGTGCCAGTTCCTTCTGATATGGTAACCAATCTGATTATATGACACTGTATGAATTTGGGTCAGGTCAACTCTACTGATTAAGGCTCTTACATCCTGGGTTGCCATAGCAACTCTCTTTTACATCTAAGGACATCCTGACATACATTGATTATGCTTCCACTATCAAGCCTGCCAGTCTAATGTTCTCATACTGAAGAAATGTTTTCTGATTTGATACTGATAGGTGTCAAGATTACTGAACCTACATAATTGTGTCAGTATTGCATATTCTCTTTGTACCTCTTTGCTTGATCAATCAAATTTGCCTTAAAACCTTCGAATATCTGAAGGAATCTCTCTCATCTCTTTTATTTAAGAACTTCACTTACAATTTGGCGCCTAACGTGGATTCTAGCGTGCGAAAGGACTGGCCGAGAGCCGCCAAGGAGTCACAGAGACCCAGCATTAGCAGCCCCTGGCCTTTGGACCTCAAAATAGCCTTGAGGAGCGGGAAGGGACATGGTTTCTCTCGTTTCAGACCGACCGCTGTCTGGAAATTCAAACCCGTTCTCTCCTTGGGATAAGGACAATGGTGAGAGTGATTCCTTCAATAAAATTTGTCTGTTGGGAAAAAAGAGGTAGCGTTTTTCATATACTTTCGCTTCGAAAAGAGTGTATATAAATACGTTTTTTGCTGTGCTTTGACTACAAAAAAGGGCGCTGGCTGTTTATGTGTGGTTCTCTGAACACACTGGGGCTGTAAATTAATTTCAATTAATTAATCCACGAATTTTTTTTTGTAGCTTTTTTTTGCCGAAAAAGAAAGTGTTCCTGCAGGTTAAAATATAAATAAAATAGCGAGTGTTTGGCGCAGAAAAATGGGTTGTGTAAACTTAAGTTCCCCTCCACCAGAGAGCAAGCTATGTTGACTGATGGGAGATAAATATGTGTCTGAATCTTTGGAATAAGTGAATTTCTGGATATCTGAGTGGAATTTTCCTATCGGGGTAAGTTTAGATGTATCTGTAATAGACTTAGAGTGGGAACGGCTTAAAAACACTGTCTGTTCAGGGTACTGACTATAAAAAGTTTGAACAGCTTAAACGTTGGCAGATCTGGATGGATGAAGCAAAATGCTGCGAGCGAAAAGCCAGTTTTAGGAATTTCGGAGGAAGCAGAAACATTTCTGGCACTGTGGTGGGCAGAATTTATAATGTGTCTTTAAAATCTGATAGCTCCACATGTAAACAAAATAAGAAGCAGACACATTTTCAGACAAAACCCTCCGCACCTGTTGATCTCACATCAAAACAAGAACACGTCAGACTTTCACTTCCTGGGGCGGCTAGATCTACACACAATCTGCCTCGCCCTCCCCCTTATGTTTCAGACGAGGACATACTTGGAGATCTGCAAGCCCTCTCGATGATGAATCCTGACGCAGACCTGGACTGCGCTCCACCAACGCAGCACCAATCAACGACGACTACACAAGAAGTGAAGGGAGAAGAAGCCAATCCCGAACAAGCAGAGGCGGGTCCTGAAGATGATTGGCTGCAAGGGCAACCAAAGGCACGTGCCTGAGCTTCAGCAAAGGCGGAGCCCAAACAAAAGCAGCAGCCTGATCCACCAACCACCGCCCAAGCACCAGAACCTCAAGCAGCAGAGCCCACCAATCCAGAGTACCGCATATCAAATCAATACGTCAAGAAGCCGCCATCTTCCTCTCCTCCCCCTTCCACAAGAACCAGAGGAAAAGACGGCAGGACCGCGGCAGAGCGAAAAGCTTTTGAGGAAAGCCTTACACAGGCTTCTAACTATAGCTTGTCGGCCCCTATGTTGGACGTTGCTGGGGCAAATGGACCAGTGCTGGTTTTCTGTCCTTGGTCTGATTGCAACATGGAGGAAGCCATTGAATGACTCCCTGACGTTGTCGGAAACGGAAAAGAGTTCACAACAGAGCTGGAGGAATTCTCTATGATGTTTCGCCCCACCGGAGCCGAAATCAGGCGAGTAATTTAAAAGAACTTAAAAGCTGCAGATGCTAGCAAGCTAACTGGAAGTTTACCTAGACCTGATATCCACATGAAAGAGGTGCCATCAGATGAAGGGCCGTCAGCTGAGGATAGCGGAGTCAATGCTGAGTATTACGTGGCCATCACAAAACTGTGCAAGGCAATAGATAAAGAGCTTCCCACAAAGCCCAATTTAACCCTTTTGCATGCTGTCAAGCAAAGGCCGATGAGGGCGCGGATGACTTTCTTCACAGATTGGAGGAAGCTTTTGAAAGACACATCAGACTAACGAAGCCAGATGAGGTGTGTGGTTCCGTCTGGGAATCGATGCTTTGCGATTGAGTACTGGCTCAGTTACTTCCGGAGCTGTGGACTGAGGTTATTGATAAATATATTGGATTGGACCAAGGAATGAACTATTCTGAATTGCGCAAGTATGTTTTGCATTCTGAGAAACTCATTTAGAGGAGAGAAAATGACAAAAAGAGAAAGTGATTTGCATCTTGCGGCTGTAACAATGTATTCAGCTGTGACACAGGATGAGAGGCCGACATCATTTCAGAGGCGGACAAAGACAAAGAGTGCAACACCACAGCCGTCCACAGTCAGCTGACCACCGCAGAGTTTCACCAGAGGACAATGACCGTTGCTATTGCTGCGGGAGACGTGGACATTTTCGAGACCAATGTGGGCATGCAAGCCCGGCTTCATCAGCCCCGTGGAGAGGCCGTCACCAAGCCAGCCAGGCTTGCTGACCGAAGAGTTTGACCTCCAGTAATGAGCAGAAAGGAGAATTCTCCATTTTGCCAGTGGATGGATCTGAAGGTCTGACGCACACAGACACATCCAATCACATTGAAAGAGATAATCAAACTGTTTTTGTGATAAAAAAACGTATTGTTTGCAATGAAAAATCTGCAATTTCCAATGAAACTTCTGCTCTTTGCAAGGAAGAATCTGCTTTCTGCACTAATAAAACTAACCCTCACACCTTGATTACAGAAGCCATTGCCTTTTCTATTCTGTCTCTGGATGTTTCAGGAACATCTGTGGAATTCATGGTTGACTCGGGAGCAACCCACTCCGTCCTGAAAAACACAGCATTACAACCACATCCAAAAATGAGCGGCAACCATGTTTTTTCTATCTCTGCTTCCGGTCAGGTTGTAAAAGAACGTTTTAGCTGCCCACTTCGCTGTCTCTTGGGAGAGGGGCCAGCTTTCAAACATGGTTTTCTGATTTCTCAACAATGTTCTGTAAATTTATTAGGAAGAGACCTGATGTGCAAACTAAATATCACTTTCTTTTCATCACCACAAGGCATCCAAGTTGTACCAGCTCAGGATGACTGTGTTGACGGCAGTGAAATACGGCCTTCACGGCCTCAAACATGAATATGAGTGGAAGCTGATAGCAGGTACCACCACAAAATCCCTCCTCGATTCATCTCAGAATCTGGTGAGTCCAGCATCTGTTTTTATGCCGGAAGGAAACCTCCATTGCACATCACACATCTCTACAGGACCGGACACAGAGTATGAGCAGACAAGGTTTAGCTCAGACACAGACACATAGAACATAACTTCCGTGGTTTGGGACACACTCTCAGCTGCACTAAATGTCTGCCTCACACCGGAATAGCGAACACTTTACCAATTTCATAAACATGAACCATACATTTCCCTCTCTAAACCAGCTGGTGCAAAGTGGGAAATGGTGGGAAAACTCGTTCACTGAGCTCAGTCCGTTTCTGATTGCAAACAATCGCAGCGCGACACCTCAGTTTTTCACTCAAAATCTGCACACCTTTTTAAACGCCCATTTCAGTGCACAGTGCATGTCACCAGAGTAGTACATTTAACTGATGACTCTGAGGAGATGCTGTCACACGCATTTCTACATGAAGATACCGCAGCAAAAAAGGCAGAAATACCCCTCCCCCTACAGCAGATCTCATCTGACTTATGGGCAAAAAACTCATATGATGTGGGTTTAATTAAGGGCTGTAATCCTGTCAAAATCACAACAAAATACTCCTTTTCCGTCCGGCCCAACGTCAGTACCCACTAAAAACAGAAGCAGTGCGTGGGATTAAACCAGTGTTTGATGCTCCGTTAAAATCTGGGATAATGGTCGAATGCATCGGTTTCCCCGTCCGCAGTCCGATTTTTTTGTGAAAAAAAATCAGGTGAAGGATGGCGTTTCGTACAAGATTTAAAACGAATTAACGGATCGATAATACTTTGAGCCGCCATTTCACGGAATTCGTGTACTATTTTGTCTCAGATCCCACCATCAGCCACTCATTTTTCAGTTGTTGACCTGAGTAATGCGTTCTTCGACTCTGAGAGGCGAGAAGGGGAAGGAAGAGATGACGGGGATGAAGACGATCGATGTGGCGTAGAAACGCTTGACGACCTCGAGTTATGAGTGATTGGATTGCAGGTATATGACGATTACCTTTAAATCACTTTGTGAATTAGGTTTTCTGATGTTTTTTTGTTTTTCTGTAACTACTCTCTTGTGTTCCTTCATGTGAGTCTGGCAGTTCCATGAAAATTTAGCAGGGTCTCATCCCAGGTAAAGCAGAGAGCAAAAGGGGTTGATTTTCATTTTTCAATTATATATTTTTTTATTCTTTCATTATTATTCCATTTCATTTTTTTCTTTAGTTTGTTTTCCTTCTCTAGACATTTCATTTGTGTGGTTTCAGTTGTTTCCTTTTTATTTTTTATTCAATTCCAGTTCATTTTAATGATTCAACATTATTTCTTTTTTCATTTATTTCATTATTTTGTTTATTCATATTAATTTATGAATAAGGGGGGATATTATAAATTTGTTTGATTCTTGTGTGATTTCCCATAGCATAATTTATGAGCAGTGAATCAGTACTGAACTTGAGGTTTTTAAAAGTTTTATTTCTTATGGTTTTGTTATGATGGAGTCTATTGTTATCGATCCATATTGTTGATTACTACTGATCTGTTTTTGTGTAACCTCTTTAAAGGGTCACTGTGGCGCTGGGCAAGGCCGGATTATCCAATGGGCATTATGGGCACAGGCCCAGGGGCCCACGCCCACTGGGGGGCCCACATGAGCAGTTTAAGGAAGAAACAAAAATAGTCTTCATATTTCAAATATGGCAGAGATCTGTGCTGGCGGAGATAACCATTAAGATCCACACCATTTTTTTTTTACCCTAACAAAGTTACATAGTCTCTAAGGCGCAGTTGTGGAAACCATGGAAACATGCCACGCCCCTGCCCCAGGAAGTAGCGCTCCACTGATCGTCACCGGACAGTAGGAGTAGTCCTAAGAGAATCTAAAATGAGCAAAAAAAGGCGGTTTCTATAAATGAAAGACAGAAAGATGAGAAGACGTGTTTTTTAGGACGTCTGTCATCTACTGACACGCTCTGTGTAAAACCTAATGAGGACATCGTGGATCATGGTGAGCCAATGAACCTGTTCGAAAGGGACTCCATTAGCTACACAACACAACATGAGGCTAGCTGTAGCGGCAGCAGCTCAGCCTGGGTTTATCTGGTGTGGGACGCAGCATTGTGGGGGACAGTTAACGTAAATGCTTACGCTGTTGTTATCGATCGTGGAGCTGCTGCTTTTAATAATCAGGCGACAAGATATCCAGCTTCATCCCGTGATCGAGGTTTGGGCGGTAAAGTGACCCAAACCTAATGATCTCCTGTCACTTCCCAAGTGGAGAAAAAGTTTCTTCAGACTGGATCGCATGTTCACCGACCACAGGTAGGCTAATATCTTTTGTTTCCCCTGCATCTTACCAGTACATTAGTGGTTTCTCTGACTGGAAACAATTGGAATGAGTGTGTGACCATGAGGAAAGCTCTGATCATTGCATTAGTGTCCTAGCATCAGCCACTGGTACCAGGACAGAAAGCTAAACTGGACCAGCTGGAGGGAAAGACGCGGTACTGGCGGGAGTTCCTGCTCAGGCGGGTCATTGCTTTCAGTCAGTTTTTAGGTGAAAGAGGTTTCTGTGGCGATGATGAATTACTTGGATCAGCACATAGTGTTAACTTTGTTGGTATTTTGGCATTTATCTGTCAGTTAGGTTATTTTCTTCGTGAACTCATTAAGAGATGGACAGAAAAGCTGGGGCAGCACATCATGGAGGACAGAGTCAAAAGTAGAGATGCACCGATCAAAACATATGCGGCAATACAGATATTTGATATTATTGCTCTTATTGCCAATAACTATTATTTACAGTGTTATAAATATTACATTAATCTCTTATAAAGATGGAAATAAAAAGTGATTTTTAATATTGCAATGCAATATGTTAAAAAATGACTAACATCGGCAGGAACAACAGGAGAGAAAGAGGAAAGAGACAGTAGAGGAGGATGGAGAAACAGGAGTCATCAAGAAGGTTGCATAGAACTCATTTTGTTCAGAAGTTAACTTACTGTGGCATGTAATGCCTAAAAATCATTTGGTGTTGTTTTTTTTCTACTGCCTGCCTTCTCATTAGTGGTAGTTTCGAGTGAGCCATTCTTAATTATTTATTTTTGTTTTGTTTTTTGATTTATCACGGAGATGATAGAAAGAGAGGACTGTTGTGGGAAAATGTAATATTAAGAATGATCTGCTCTGTGTATTTCATATACTGATAGTTACTGAGTGTCTTTTCTTTATGATATGATAACCAGTCTGATTATATGACACTGTATGAATTTAGGTCAGGTCAAATCTACTGATTTAGGCTCTTACAGCCTGAGTTGGCATAACAACTCTCTTTTACGTCTAAGAACATCCTGACATATATTGATGATGCTTTTCACTATCAAGTCCTCGACGCCTGCGAGTCTAATGTTCTCAAACTGAAGAAATGTTTTCTGATTTGATATTGATAGGTGTCAGGATTACTGAACCTATATAATTCTGTATCTTGTTTTGGAAGGCAGGTCAGTATTGCATATTCTGTTAACACTGTACCTCCTTGCTTGATCAACCAAGTTTGTATTAAAACCTCAGAATATCTGAAGGAATCTCTCTCATCTCTTTTATTTAAGAACGTCACTTGCATTTCCCTTAGACTTCAGCCACAGTGGGTCAGAGTGTCACCCAGCTGCTGCTTTCTTCTGTTTTCAGCCTAAATGTGGCTTCCTGCCATCCCCCAAACACGTCAGCAAGGACATCAAGACCAGAGTGCTTCGCTACTGCATGCATCAGCACTACAAGGTACACCTACACACTCACACAAGCACACACACATGCATACACAAACTCTGATGTTTTATCTGCCTGTCGGTGAATCAACGCCTCCATTCTGAGACGTGCAGACTACAAAGCTGCATCACTCTGATTTAAAAACAAGAGCAGCTCTGTTTGTGCCTCTGAGCTACATTAAAACCTCACATCAGACGAGTTTAGGTAATACTGACATCTAGTGGTGAAGATGGAAATGGCAGCAAGTTGATGCCCAGCCAATGTCTTGAAAGTACATTTGAAAATACATTTGCTGGGATATAAAACTACTTTCATCTCACGTCAGCAAACTGATGTTGCTGTTGGAGATTAAAGACTGAGCGGTCCAGGTGGATCTGTTTGGTTTAAAATGTTAGTGTTAGGATCCTGGGTTTTGCTGGTTTCTGCTGTTTGTGTGTGTGTGTGTGTGCTTTCTACCTTCTCTGCAGGGGCGTGGCTGATTGGTGACAGGTGTAGCTCGTTTAGGCTCATCATCTTCAGCTTCAAAAGAGGGATGGAGGCTGCAAGCTGACGCCAAATGGTTCTCGCTTCTAGCGTGGTAACACAGCCAACCATTTATTCCAGAAAGTTTATCCTTTGTTACTTCTGTGCGCTTACTCTTCCTGGTTTCGTCTCAGATCCTGATCCAGACTCCTTTGTCCTCCGAAGTTGGTTTCCTCCTCTGAACTCCATTCCAACGGTGAAACCTCCTGGAAACAACTTACCGATCACTCTGGATTCCCTCCTGGTCAGCTTCTGCTCCGTTACCTCCGCTGGTCTGCCTATTCTCAATCTGCCTGCCCGTCTGCCCGCTCCACCTGCAAACACACACAACCTGGCACAACATCAGCCTCCACTCACCTCCGGCATTGGATCCTACTCATCTCCCTCAAGGATCGGACATCGCAATCATCCTGTGAGTAACCATCCACTCTCTGCCTCACAATCCTGTCACATCATCTCATATCCAGTTGCTGCTGCAGTTCCTCCACCTGTCATCATGGACCCGTTTTCCCAGCGATAAACCAGAGACTTTCACATTTATTACAAATAAGCATCTTTTACCATATCCAAAATAACTGTCTGGTGTTCTGAGTCTGTTGCTGCCATTTGAGTCATTAAAACCCTGCAAACATGACAGAGTTAAACACAAAAGAACAAGAAGAATTGCACAACGCTTCTCCACAAAACTTGAACATAAGCAGAGTTATGCAGAAATAAAACTCTAAATGATGTCCTGGAACCCAGGAGAGACATGTTAGCAAGAGAACCGACCAGAACCAGCCCACAGAACCACTGGGACCAGTTAGATTCCTGTTCTTCTGGTTCCTGTTACTCACCAGCAGCTTCTGTCTCACCTGCTCAGGTGGCCAACGGGAAGTGGAAGAGATGCAGTCTGTACTGTTCTCTGGACCTGTTCTCAGGGTGAGTTCACTGATGATACATTCACTGTCCCATGGGCTTTTAGAGAGCTGTCCGTCTCCTTGTTTTGGGTTCTGGAGAGGCGTGGCCTCTCCTGACCGTCACAGCCTCAGTCTGATTCCTTCTTCTGCCCCCTCCTGAAATAGAGTATCCACTTTGCCATCAGACACCTGATAGAAGAACCTCAGAACAACCTCAAAGAATTTAAGGTGGGAGGAGCAACTTCGCTGCTCTGGTGGTTTTGGTGAAACTGATTCCTGTTTTATTTTCTCTGACGGATCATGAAGCTCTTTGGTTCACTAGTTTACGGCTAATTGGACTGAATGTGTCTCCTTTTTATTCCAACTAAACGTATCAGGCCAAAGGAAGGCTGTGAGGTTCTGGAACAGCCGGACTAAGAGCAGTTTCTGGGTTTCAGGGGAGTCAGTGTATTTACAGCAGTAAGGAGGGCAGCGACGAGTCGCCCGACATGAACTCTCTGCTGCACCACCTCAGGCCGTACTTCCTGCATGGAAACAACCCCATCAACGGTCACATGACCACCAAAGCCATCCTGAACGACTTCATCCAGGTAAGGCAGAGGTCCAGTCTGGCTCACGGGTCAGAACCCGTCTCCCAGAGTCAAGAAGGAAGCTGGTTTTGTGTCTGAAGGTCCTGGTTAACACCCTGCTGAGCGCCGCAGGTGGTGACGGAGGTCAGGTGACTGACAAAGCAGGAGAGGGGCGGAGCTTCTGTGATGCCAGTCTGTTAAACAAGGAGCGGATTCGTCACAGTCAGTTTGTTCTCGTAAAGCGGAACCAATCATCAAAACTTGGTTTTTTAGGCAGATTAATGACAGTTTTATTGATCATTGTTTTGGCTTTTCTGGCTTTTAATCTTTAAAGAGTAACTCACCCGTAATCATAAGCGGAGTTCCCTGGGGGCATTTCCCCTTCCATGAAGTTGTCCCCCACCCAAAAAAAAAATCTTTGCACTCATAGATATATTTTTAATAATATAGCATTGTCCAATAAAGGTACGACACAAACAATACAAATTACAAATGCAAAACAACGCATTTTTATTTGTTAAAAGATTATGATCCCCCTCCTACCCATTCCTCAAATTGGTACAGTTCACACAAGCTGTTTCAAATGGGCAGGGCTTCTGGCTGCGCCGCTACTCCTGTGTAGTTTCAGTAGTAAGACTCTCTTGAAGAGGGGAACCAAGCAATGTGTGGTTTGTATATTTTTATGGTGACTGTGGGCCTTAAAATCAAACATCAACAAATCACTAAAGGTAGCTTCATTCCGTACACTTCTCACTGACCAGCGGATCCTCCTCTCTGAGGCACCGGCTCCGCCGTAAGAGAGCTCTCTCACAGCAGGGGATAAAGCACCAGGGGTCGGATTAACCGAATATTTTCAGTATTTGACAGGTGTTCTTTTGGAACAGTGACAGATAAATCTTAAGGCTGCCCGGCCATTGTGATAGATTAGAGTTCACCCCTGACCACTTGGTGCTGAGGGACAGACAAATCAATAATTGAAAAAAGAGATTCCCATGAGAGCATCTGAGCATCATCTCATGGCATCTTGCTCTCCGTGAGCTGACAGTACGTTGAAGAGTTATGGAGGCTTTGGGGCGCTCCGAAGAGCCAGGTGTGTGCCAAGCACCTGCACCAAAGCAATGCATAATACAGGATTTCTACCAGCTTAAGTAATGGTTTGCGGTTCAGTTTAGAGAGTCTTTCTGACTGCTGATCATTTTCATTGCAGAAATGTTCCCTGATTTCAAAACTTTGACTGAAGTGGATCTTGTAAGTCAGTCTCCAGGGTGGCAGGGGAGCATGGGTTCATTCTCTAAAACGTTATCAAACTCTCCAAGAGAAGTCATCTGTGAGTGATCAGTTCCAGGCAAAAGTCTAAAACTTTCATCACAGTAACCTCTGGGGATTTCAGGTCCATGTGAACGAAAAAGTTATGAGTGCTATCGTTTAATTGTTTTGATCTAGTTCCTGGGGCCACAAATCAGGGATTTTTGTCTCTGTGAAAAAGAATACCTAGATCTAACTGCTTAGAGACAGAATGCAGAATAAAATAAACAGATTTCACAAGTTGCCTGCTCACTCCAGGATTATTCTACTAGAGTCTACAGTCGTGGCCAAAAGTTTTGAGAATAACAATTTGGAAAAGTTGCAGCTTAATTTTTTTAACTCAGGTGAGAATGTTGACGAGCACAAGGCTGGAGATCATTATGTCAGGCTGATTGGGTTAGAATGGCAGACTTGATCATCCTCCTTACAAGGAGGGTGATGCTTGAAATCATTGTTCTTCCATTGTTAACCATTGTGACCTGCAAAGAAACGCGTGCAGCCCTCATTGCGTTGCATAAAAATGGCTTCACAGGCAAGGATATTGTGGCTACTAAAATTGCACCTAAATCAACTATTTATAGGATTATCAAGAACTTCCAGGAAAGAGGTTAAATTCTTGTTAAGAAGGCTTCAGGGCGTCCAAGAAAGTCCAGCAAGCGCCAGGATCGTCTCCTAAAGAGGATTCAGCTGCGGGATTGGAGTGCCACCAGTGCAGAGCTTGCTCAGGAACATCAGGGACAGATTGCTCTTCTGCAGAAAGTATGGTGAATGGACTGCTGAGGACTGGGGCAAAGTCATATTCTCAGATGAAGCCTCTTTCCGATTGTTTGGGGCATCTGGAAAAAGGCTTGTCCGGAGAAGAAAAGGTGAGCGCTACCATCAGTCCTGTGTCATGCCAACAGTAAAGCATCCTGAGACCATTCATGTGTGGGGTTGCTTCTCATCCAAGGGAGTGGGCTCACTTACAATTTTGCCCAAAAACACAGCCATGAATAAAGAATGGTACCAAAACACCCTCCAACAGCAACTTCTTCCAACAATCCAACAACATTTTGGTGAAGAACAATGCATTTTCCAGCACGATGGAGCACCGTGCCATAAGGCAAAAGTGATAACTAAGTGGCTCGGGGACCAAAACGTTGAAATTTTGGGTCCATGGCCTGGAAACTCCCCAGATCTTAATCCCATTGAGAACTTGTGGTCAGTCCTCAAGAGGCGGGTGGACAAACAAAAACACACTAATTCTGACAAACTCCAAGAAGTGATTATGAAAGAATGGGTTGCTATCAGTCAGGATTTGGCACAGAAGTTAATTGAGAGCATGCCCAGTCGAATTGCAGAGGTCCTGAAAAAGAACGGCCAACACTGCAAATACTGACTCTTTGCATAAATGTCATGTAATTGTCAGTAAAAGTCTTTGAAATTTATAAAGTGCTTGTAATTATATTTCAGTACATCACAGAAAAAACTGAAACAAAGATCTAAAAGTAGATTTGCAGCAAACTTTGTGAAAACTAATATTTGTGTTATTCTCAAAACATTTGGCCACAAATGTAGACTATAGAGATATGCCTTGTTGCCTTGTTTCTCCAAAGGTTTTGGTTCTGCAGCATCTTCCAGAACCTGATTCTGCTGATAAAAAAAAAAAAAAAAAGGAGCGGACATCCTGGTTTGTAGAACCAGACCTAAGACCAGAACCATTTCCAGGTTGATTTAATAAACCCGTCTGTCTCTGTGATGCAGGATCTCAGGGTTTAACCACCAACAGTGTTCTGTCCAGGATCCTTCAGACTCAGATGTTGGACACGTTGGACATTGAAGTACTTTATCCTCTGTACCGCCAAGTGGAGCAACACCTGCAGGACTTCCCCAAGTAGAACCGAGCCAACCAAAATCATCAGGAAAACCTGTCCCGACAGGTAGACCTGGACTCTGACGTCTCTGTCTGTCTGTGTCAGGACCCGCCACCAGATAGACGTATTGTATGACCAGAACTTCTGGTGAAGGTGCAGAAATGTTCCAAGGAGGACGACGGCTCTGTGGAGGACCCTGCTGCCAAGGTCACATGGTTTCCAGTTCTCCCAGTAATGCAAAGGCACTGGAACATTTCACTGTTTATTTTCACAGTTGAAGCAAACTTCCAGCTTCCCTCTTTAAAGAAAGTCCTTCTGACCTCTGATGATCAAACATTTAACAGAACTAAACTAGATCCACTACCCAGAATGTCTCCATGGTGATGAGGAGCAGAGATGAAGTCAGACAGAAACACAGAGTTATTGATGCTGAACAGATTTAAAGTGTTCAGCCCTCCAGCATCAATGTTCCAGTTCAGTTCCTTCTGTAGACAATCCAGGAACCACCACTGATCACAGGAGAAACTAACTGGTTTGATACAACTAGAGACCTGCTGAGATGTTCCTCTGCTACATATGAAAACCTCTGAGTTTTCTTCTGCAGCGTTCATCAATCTGATCTGATCAATAAGGTTTCATTTGGACTTTGTGTTCTACATGATGAGAACATCAGAGCTGCTGTTTGATCACTGAGATCCTCATTGGTAGGATCTTTAATTTATCTTCAGTGTAGAAGTATGGAAACATCTTGTCAGTGAAGGTGTGTGTGAAGGTGTGTATGTGTGCGTTAGTATCCAGATCAGAGAACAACAGCTTTCCTCTGTCCCAGTCCAGATTCACTCTGATCCTCTGGAGCTTCTGGACTGAGAGATCTGTGGAAGGAGCTGGTGGAGACACTGCTGAGTATTCACCTTTACAGAAACGTATAACCAACAATCCAGACTCTGTCTCCCTTCCTCTGGACAGACTCTGCTAACACACCAAGTGACCAGTATCTACTGTCTTCAACATCCCAGCTGTGGTTCCCTGAGTTAAAGCCCTCAGAACTCAGGACAGAATACCAGAGATCAAACCTCTCTGGATTATCAGGAAGCTGCTGTTCCTCTCCTAAAGTCCCACTGGCCCAATCTTCAGACAGGAGGAGTTCTGGCTGAGCAGTGTTTGGGTCCAGAATGGGGAGTGTAGGACACCATGTTCTTCATGTTGCTCCAGAAATTGAAGGCCAGGTTGCCCAGATGTTTGGCCTGGTCTATCAGAGCTCCTGAGGGCAGCTGTGGATCCTCCAGCAGGGGGCAGCGCTGAGCTCTTTCCACTGCAGCCTTGTAGTTGTGCAGGAATGAGACGTCTTCAGCTCTCAGCTCCTCCTCTGTGGCTCTGACTGTGTCTGAAAGAGCTGCTATCTCTCTGCTCAGAGCCTCCATCTTCTCCTTCATCATCCCACTCTTCTGCTCCTCTTCCTCCCTCAGTGCAGCCAGCCTGGCCTCCTCTTCCTCTGCTAGAAACTGATGAAGCTTCTTAAACTGCTCCTTAATCTGCCTCTCTGTGTGTCGGGCCTGGACCTTCATGTGTTCTGCTGATCAAACTCCTCTTGAACTTTCTTCCTGAGCTCCAGGTTCTTCTTTAAAGCCTCCAGAGTTTCCTGAAGGTTTTTCTTGTGTTGCTGAGCAGCTTCATCCATGGGTCTGAATCTGTGGTTGGTGTGTTTTTCTGAATCTCTGCAGACGAGACAAACTGGCTGCTGATGATCCAGACAGAAGAGTTTGAGTTTCTCAGAGTGCAGACTGCAGAGATCCTCTGAAGCTCTCTGGTCTCTCTGCTCTAAGAAGGTCTCACACAGGTTCTTCAGAACCAGATTACAGGGTGGTTCCTCCTTAGAAGATCTCCTCTTACAAACTGGACACTCTCTTGCTGGTTTCTCTCTCCACCAGTCCTTCAGACACTCCTTACAGAAGCTGTGGCTACATGACAGAAGAACCGGATCCTTAAAGACGTCCTGACAGACCGGACAGCAGAGATCCTCCTCTGATCTGGAAGCCATTTAGTCTCTGAGTGAAGCTGAAAACACAGAAGGTCCAGTCAGTCATGGCTCCCCTCCCTCCTCTACTAACTTCCCTCAAAGTGACTCTGAGTGCTGTTCTTGGTCCAACTCACCTTCAGTGTGTGGAGTGTGAGCAGCTTGAAGCAGCAGTGTTGGAGGTTTCCACTTTTCTCTCCTGCAGCTGGACTCACTCAGAGGAAGCTGCTAGTTTGGTCTGAAGGTGAATCTGATCGTCTGGGAGTCTCTCTGCAGGGACCAACAACCACAAACTGTTTCCTGCTTTAGTTCAGCTTTAACTGAGGTGTGTTTCATTCCAAAGTCCAGAATCGAACCTCTGAGCTGCTATAAAACTCACTGATTAACAGGTGTTGTGAATGAAAAGGCACAGAGTCTGAGCGATTTAATCTCTGGTTCAATTCAACATCAATAGCTATGACTAATAACTTAATACTGTAATTATTCTTTGGATCCAAGCGGGGCAGGAAATCCTTACCCTACCACGTCAGAGCCGTAAGATAATCACCGGAAAATCTTTATTACAAAAGAAAAAGGAAGCTTTAAGGGGCGAGCAGATCCACACAACTATCGCCTCCCCTGTCACGACAAGTCAAGTCCCAGGAAGCACCACAATACACTGCAATCAATGAAGTGTAGGCCTACACTGCAAACAATTAACACCCTTTAAAGAGGCACAGCAAAATGAGCATGCAAACAATCAGACCGGTTCTTTAAACTGCCGTGATCTTGATCATTCCTTCCCCCCGATCCTGCTCCGCCCGACTAAAATATACCCTAAAACCTTCTTTCATACATTTCCCCCATTCATACAGTAAAAATGTCACTTAGCTCGCCCGCTTGACGAGACCCCTCCCCAGGGTCTGAGTTCTCCACGCCGTCCACACCCCGGGGAAATTCACACGCTGGACGGCGGCCAAATCAGGTTCGTCTGGTCCTCTGAAGAGCAATCAGGAAGAGCAGAGCGGCACTGCACCCAACTAAACCCAGCCTTATCTAAAGGAGGCAGCTGACCTCCCCTCCTCACACAGGAACTAATAACCTATTTGACTGTCTTCATCGCCGGCAGCGCTAAACCACTGCGAACAACACCCTCCCTCCCAAAGAGTGCCGTACCGCCAGACAGGTGCTCTTTCTCCCTACCGATGTCACCTGCTCTTTTCAGTCTGACACTCTGATTGCAGTCACCTGTGCTGAATCAACATCAGTCCTTCAGGTAAATCCCCGCCCCTCATATTACAATATTAATATAACTATTGATGGGATCCAATTATTTAATAGATTAATTGGGTCACCATTCCTATCTTAACATAATAATAGGAGAATTTCCAGACTTTCAGTCTCCTCTGAAGGATGTGAGCTCAAACGATGTGAAAAGTAACTGCACGCACACACTGAATTAAAACAGAGAAGCTTCTCTTTAAAATATAACAGGGTTTATTAACACAATAGACTAACCTTATAGCCCACTCACTGTCGACAATCCCATCTATTCTAATGCATACAATCTACAATCTATCATCAATCTTAGAAAAATGTATAAATGGAGGACAGTCAACAGGGCCTCACTTCCAAGATGAGATATATATATATATATATATATATATATATATAAAAACCTCTCTGTGTGTGTTTGTGTGAGAGAGCGAGAGAGAAGAGTGTGTGTGTGGGAGGGGACTATCAAAGTTTTTGCTCTTATCGACCGATGTTAACAGAATAAAAGGAAAAGAAAGAAAGAAGAGATGTAGCACTGCTTCTAGTGATAACCAGTTTACAACACAGAGCATACAACACTCAAGGCCAGCGTGCGGCAACGCTAACTGGCGATGAGTAAACAGTAGTTTACAAGTTCACAAACTTATATAAACCAACAGAAAGACGGGATCTAACCCGTCAGACCAATCTCCTCCACCCAGACTCAGCAGAAATAAACCAGGTTTATCCTACTTGGCGATGATTCTCTTCCTTCCACAGCGGTCCATGACGAACAATGGAGAAAAGGGAACGAAAATGGCAGAGGCGGCCGTGCACATGTAACCCTGACACTTTATTTAGGTAACCCTGATATGTTGGTTAAATGATCAAATATCACAAGGAGCTTCACAATGAGAGGGCACAAAACATTAAAAGATGATTCAAAAGATTAAAAGACTTAATCATCCAAATCCAAGGATAAGCATGTTTAAATAAGCCACCAGCCCCCCTCCCCGAGGGCCAACAAATTTGACACAAGACCACACTGTAAAAAAATGGTAAAAAGTACTGGCAGCTCATTACACAGGACTTTGACCGTTAATTAAAAAATTGAATTTTTCCATCAATTAACTGCCCATAAAATAACAGAATTTTTACCATTAATTAACAATAAACTACAGGCAAAATAACAGGAAATGTTCAGTTATTCAATAGTATATGTCTTGTGAAATAGCAAGATATTTGTTGTTATTTCAATGGTGTTTTTATAGTGGAAAAACGTGTATCTTTCTATTATTAAATGGTGTATCCATAGTGAAATAGAAACATTTTCGTTATGTAATTTCAGTCAACTACTTCAGGCAACTGCTGATAAAAGGCAGGACATTATTTGTTAATGGTCTTACAGCAAAAACACAATGCCATTTGCTAATTAATGGTTTATTTTTTTAGAAAACATATTCAGTGTTTACAAATATCATTCATCATCATCAAGTCTGTAAGTGTGTGAATGTTATCAAGAAACAGGAGCGCTTTGGACCAGGAAACAGGAGCGCTATGGACCAGGAAACAGGAGCGCTATGGACCAGGAATCTGCAGCGGAGCACTGGATCCAACTGGAAAAGAGAGGAAAATTATTTCAGTTATAATCAAGCAGCCCCTTCTAAATATGAGGCACTTTTCCAGACTACTTTTGGAATTGACGGGATGGGGGAAGAGACGAGAGAGACAAAGAAGAGTGTGTAATGACCTTTAGATCTTCCAAGGATTCTGAAAGTGTCTCTGGAGTCCGAAAGCTGTCCACTCCATTATAAAAAAAGAAAGAAACACTAATGCAAAAAATAATTATATTCCATTTAGTACCTGCACTGAGGTATAAAGAAGTCGGCTCCTGGGGTGTTATGTGGCTTCCAACTTTGCAATGGATAGATCACCTGAAAACAAGTGCAGTTTTAGCCAGTAAATATTCAACTGAAATCCAATACCTATAAAACATTGCATGTATGGCTATGTGAATGTTGTGAACATAGTCAGGTGTCAAATATGATACCTAACAAATCACACTTAGTTCTATTAGGCTAAATGTTTCTTCTGAACAGATGAAGTTATACAGATGATTCTAAACTAATCAGTTTTGATAAAGAAATTCACTGTTACAAACTACATGACAACTAGCCTGCATAATTAATAGAGTAAACACTCTAGTACATGGGAGTGATTCTATCAGATTTTCACACTGTGACTGATAATGATATGACATTATTATTTCAATTCATTTAGCAACATTTTATCAGTCATGCTGTCAGTCCAATCTGACTCTAAAAGAACGAGTGGCTAAATGTTTGTACTGGGACCTTCGACGAACCCCCTGCCGTTGGCAAACCGCAGGGAGTTGATACGCTCTCTCACGTTGTTGTAATAGCATGTGTGAATTTATCAACCTCCTGCAGTCAGTCAACGGCAGCATATTGTTAACTTCCCTCACGCTATTATAACGGTATATATGGATGATTATCACTAGGATGTGTAGCTAGGGATGTGCCAATCGATACTAAAATATCTATACTTCCGATACCAGCTAGTTGTGGTTAGGAATCGATTTTCATGTTGGAAAATCGATATTTTAGTGATTTGGGGAAAATATGTAATATTCCATGAGCTGGACTGCAGTGGAAAGAAACTATAATATCAGGATCTAAATTATACCCAGTTGGTAGGAACTACTTTTTCTTCCACCTGCAGTAGTATATCTCATTTAATATTCAGTAAAACAGCCGTTGTGGGGTTTTAAAAAAATAAACAGCTGAAATGTATTTGAGCAGTAGGGGCAGGGAACAGGGAGGGTCAGACACACACACACACAGCAGTGAGCACATGCACACGGAGGGAGACAAGAGAGAGAAAGAGGACTAATCTTCACTAAAGATTTTATGTCATTCTGTGAGTTTGTTCAGGTTGCTTCAATGTAAATAGTCCATCGTCTTGCACATGTGCAACCAGTGAATATTGTTTTGTTTTTTTGTTTTTTTAAATACTGGTGAGTCCTGGATGGGTCTAATTTTTCTTTTATATAGCCTTCTTTATAATCTATTTTTGAATTCCCATCACTAGTAGTGATGGGAATTCCGGCTCTTTTTGGAGAGCCACTTCTTTTGGCTCGGCTCTTTCGGCTCCCAAGTGGCTCCTCAGATTTTCTGTTGCTTAAAGTATATTTATCCCCAAAAATAATACATACTATGTGTAAAATGAATAACTTATGTAAAAAACGTGCACTATATCAAATATTTATCATTTATATGGTTTTATTTACTGAACACTTGAAATTTGAACTTGAGTGCTACAAAAATAAATTATAAAGAAGGCTAGAAAAAAAAGACCCTTCCAGGACTCACCAGTGTTTAAAAAACAACAACAAACGGAATATTCACTGGTTGCACATGTACAAGAAGATGGATTATTTACATTGATGCAACCTGAACAAACTCACAGAAAGACACAAAATATTTAGTGAAAATTAGCATTGAGAAAAAAAAAACAAGTGCCTCAGCTTTGAGGGGCTCAACTTGTCTCTTCTTTCTGTTATCTGCTGCTCGCTTTTTCGTCCTCTTTCCCTGCTTGTCTCCCTCCGTGTGCATGTGCTCACTGCTGTGTGTCTGACCCTCCCTGTTCCCCGGCCTACTGCTCTGTGTGTGGAAGGGACACGCAGTTGCTGTTACACATCTTGACCAATCACCTGGGGCTTTCACCCACAGACTGTATAACAAGCGGGAAAAGAAAAAAATTTAAACATTAAAAGGTAACGTGATCTTTAACTGACACGCATCTTTTTTCTGATCACAACTATCCCAGAATTTGTTTCAAACTGATTTCTGCCTACTATTAATAAACCTGTTGATTTAACATTGATTTTCGTTGTTACAACACCATTATATAATTAATAAAACTGCCTTACCTTGAACGTTTACGCTGGCAACGAACAGCGAACAACCCGAACAGCTGCCAAGAGGTTGGTCCGGAATGCAGATATTAAAATCTCACAATGTACTTCGGGGTGTCAAATTACGGATCTTTCAACTGTTAATTTACAGATTTTTCTTATAGTGCAGAGAAATGACAAGTTGCAATGACAATTGGCCGTTGTAAATTTCCTGACAGGGCCCCTCAGCTGAGCCAAACTAAACTCGCCCCTCCCCCACCTGCCTTCTCTCAGTGAGTGAGGGGATGGCTCGTGCAGACCGCATGCTGCTCATTTAGGAAAACAAAACAGATTATGAGGGCGATGCGTGCAGCTGCATCTACTCCGAAGACATCAAGAGAAGTTATCCGTCAGGAAGTGAAAAACGAAAGAAAAAAAGGAGGGAGAGGAGAAACGAGAGCAGGACATCGGTGAGTGTAAAAAGTTTCTTTAGCTGTGTGTGACAGCGCGGGCTTGACGGTCTTTAACTTAAGTGTCATGTGTGTAACTAGTTGGCTGCGCTAATAGGTTTAAGGCTAGCATCACTCTATCAGTCAGACAGCATGCATGCTAGTATTCCATAAATCAAAATTTAATTGACCAGTACTTTCATCTAAGTAAAAATTACTGTGTAAATATCCAGTCAACCTAAGAGCTGCAAAATTATTGACATTAGTGTGAATGTGTGAAAAAAGGTCATGTAGCCTACTTCCTACCTAAGAAACTGTGTCCACTGTGCAACCAGTAAGTGAGTAGTATCATGTCAGGCAAAAAGTGTAAATGAAATGATATATATTTTATTTTAACTTGGGCAAGTTGGACTTGTTTTAACAGTGCCATGGTGATGTAAAACATGTTATAAAAGAATGAAGTAAGTAAGTAAGTAAGTAAGTAAGTAAGTAAGTAAGTAAGTAAGTAAGTAAGTAAGTAAGTAAGTAAGTAAGTAAGTAAGTAAGTAAGTAAGTAAGTAAGTAAGTAAGTAAGTAAGTAAGTAAGTAAGTAAGTAAGTAAGTAAGTAAGTAAGTAAGTAAGTAAGTAAGTAAGTAAGTAAGTAAGTAAGTAAGTAAGTAAGTAAGTAAGTAAGTAAGTAAGTAAGTAAGTAAGTAAGTAAGTAAGTAAGTAAGTAAGTAAGTAAGTAAGTAAGTAAGTAAGTAAGTAAGTAATCTTTATTTGTATAGCACCTTTCACAGACAAAAGACACAAAGTGCTTCACAACACAGTAATATATAAATAAAAATAAAAACAGAATATGAATCAGAAATAATACACAGTATAAAAGGCCAAGACAACATAAAATCATGTAAGCCCAAAAGTAGCTAATTAAAAGCCTGAACTAATAAGCGAGTCTTGAGTTTACTCTTGAAGGTGTCAACAGAATCAATTGAGCGCAAAGAGGAGGTAAGATCATTCCAAAACCTAGGAGCAACAACCTGGAAGGAACGCTCACCTCTAGAATGGAAATGAGTGCGAGGAACTTTCAGCAGATTTTGAGCCACAGACCTGAGAGCCGTTGTAGGGGTGTAAGGGTGGATAACATAACTGATATAAGAAGGAGCCTGACAATGCACGGCTCTGAAAGCTAAAACCAGAATTTTATATTTGAACCTATAGGACACTGGCAGCCAATGAAGTTGTTTAAGAATAGGGGATGTGAGTCCTGCTATTTGTACAAATCAAAATTCTTGCTGCAGAATTTTGCACTGATTGCAATCGAGAGAGCTCCTTCTGGTTCAGACATGAAAACAAACTGTTACAATAGTCTAAACGTGAAGACACAAAAGCATGAATGATGAGCTCTAAATAATTTCGTGATGAAATGTTTTAACTAAGATGTCTTTTGACATTATGATGTTCTGTTTCTATTTGTCTTTAGCTCAGTCTGCATCTACCTCCAGTACTACAGCCCCCAGCAGCACTGCTACCTCCAGTACAGCTGTCCCAAGTACTTCTACCTTGAAGCAGAAACACCCATTGTTTATCTTGTTAAGAATGTATATTTGTTTACATTTCATATTACTTTAAAACTTGTTTGAAGTACTTGCACAAGTGAAGTTTATAAATGCTGCTGTTCGCTTAAAAAAAAGTTTACATAATATATTTATTTTTTATAATTATTATTATTATTAATAAAAGTTGCTCAAAATTCTATTTTCTGTTTGTTTTATAGTTCACCCAGACAAGGGTGAGTTCTCTTTGGTACTGGAACAAGGTGTTGTGACTCAGAGTGAGTGGGTTTTGTGTCTGGTTTACATAACCATCAATAATTATGATCAATAATTTAATATTAATATAATTACTGATGAGTTTCAAATTTAATATATATATATTCAGGGCACCACTTCTGTTTCAGAAGACCAGATATCCAGTCTCTTCTTGAAGGTGTAAATTCACACGCTGAGGACATTAATTATACGCATTCCTCCAAGTAATCTCAGACAACTTATCTTTAAGCTAAGGGGAATTTATTTAAAAAATAGATAAACATTACAGCCAAAACATTTCATCAATAATTTCCATCTATTCTAAACCATGCAACCAACTACTACAGATCTTAGAAAACAATATATGAAAATTAAACACAATTAACAGAAGGTGGATCAGGGATAAACAGCTGATGTTTGGTTCAGAAAGTGAGGTGGCCCTCGCTCCAGGGGGCTCAACTAAGATAGCCTGTGGGACAAAGGACTATAAAACATAGCTCTGTGCTAAGGTGGAGAGCAGCACATGTAAAGAGACAAAGCGCCATTAAACTTAGCTCTGGCTTTAGTGGAAAAAGCCTTTCGGGTGAAGCGTCCTTGTGGAAGGCCTCTGCTTTAGATAACAGATTAAGGAACAATGGAGTTAACCTTTCAGCTAAGACCAGCTAACGCAGGTTGGACCGAGTCCGACTCTGCCGGCCAGGTGATCAGAGAGCGAGAGAGAGAGCAAGTAAAAGAGAGGAAGGAAAAAGAACGAAAGTGGGATCTGCTCAGGATAAAAAAAACAGTTTCAAACACAGCAACTACAGCTCAAACTTATGCGTGTGGCGACGCCAAATGAGCCAACAGGTTCAGCGCTTAAAAAAACACTTTAAACCAACAATGAACGAGATCTAACTCTTTAAGAACTCTTTTCTCTATTTACCTGCCCAGACATAAGATTACCATAAATGAACCAGTTCAGTCCTACTTTACGTTGAGGAAGGTCCAGTCCACGAGGAGGGGAGCAAAATGCATCCGTAGTTGAGTAAGAAAGAGAAGAGTTAGGATCCAGGATTTTTGGGACGGTGTCCGAACTGCAAGCCGACGTTGTAACGAACTGTCTTGGAACAGATACGCAGACAGCAAGGGCACTTCAAAGCTCTGAAATGAGGGTTCTTCCCGGTCCAGCAGGTCAAAACAAAAGAGAGTCTTCAACGGTGAGATGTCCTCTGTATAGCAGGAGTTTCTGCTAAGAACAGTTTGAAAATGGCCCCCACTACCATTCTTCTAGGCCTTTGGCCGTGATGTCATCGTTGGTGTCACCACTGGTGGTCACGGACCAATAGGAGTGTGTTGGGGGGTCACCGCTAGGATTGCTGGGAAATGTGGTCTGCTCAGTCCATCTTTAAAAATGGCTTCCAGCCGTCCAACAGTCTGTTCGTGGAGTTCCAACAAAGGCATGATGTCTTCCACAACACTGGGACCTTCTTCTGGGTCAAGCTAAGGTTGAAGAGGTGCTGCAGAATCCCACAGAACTGCTCTGCACAGGCCTTCAGGACTCTGGGGCTGACATCATCTGGACCTGCAGCCTTGTTCCGGTTCAGTTTCTCCAGCTGCCTCTTCACATGACTTTTAGAGACAGACAAGTGGGAGGGGGAAGCAAAGGGGGTAGCAGTATTTCCTGACTTTGGTTAAAGACAAACTTGTGGAAGCAGAAGAGTCCATGACTGAGGTGAAGGATAAAACATCTGAGATGTGACAGGAAAGCTGTGGGTCAGAGGAGGGTGGGATGTCTGTTTGGCTGGGAACAGAAGAGGTGGATGCTGAACTAGTTCCTGAACTGAACCTGTTAAAGAATGTGTTCAGTTCGTTGGATCTGTCCACACTTCCATCTATTCAAGCCTTCCAGTGCTTAAAGCCTGTGATCTTTTTCATTCTTGACCAGACATCTCTGATGTTGTTCCTCTGTAGTTTGTTCTCCAGCTTCTTCCTGTATACCTCTTTGCTGTCTCTGATCTTGACCTTTAAGTTGATTCTGTTTACTCCTCAACAATTCCCTGCCTCCCTCCCTGAAAGCTCATTTTTTGTTATTTAGCAGTTCCTTCAGGTCACTGGTGATCCAGGGTTTGTTATTAGGGAAGCATCTCACTGTTCTGGTGGGGATGATGTTGTCCATACAGAAGTTTATATAGGCAGTGACACCCTCAGTCATGGCATTGATGTCCTCTCCCTGTGCTTGGCAAAAAGTCATCCAGTTTGTGGTCTCTAAACAGGGCTTCTTCAGCTTCCTGTGACCATTTTCTCACAGTTCATTTTGTCACAGGTTGCCTCTGAACAAGGGGTTTATATTCTGAGCAGAGAAAAACAAGACTGTGATCTGATTGTCCCAGAGGAGGTCTTGGTTTGGACATGTATGCATCATTTACATTTGCATAAAACAAATCCAAGGTCTAGTTTTCTCTTGATATCCAGGGAGTTTTTAAAGAAGGCTGAATGGGGGCCAGTGAGGATCTTGGGGTGTCACCAAAATAAAAAGCCAGGCTGGAAGCAGGGCTGTAATAGAAAGGGGCGGGGCCTAAACTGAGTGACAGACATCATACTCACAACATGAAGGTCAAAGATTAACTTAAACACAAATACAGAAAACACAAAAATAATTCTGATTAATCAAAGCGATTTCTCTTTTAATTATTAATTATTGAAAATTTGATCCACATAAGACTTTCTCATCGGACTTTCATACATGTTTCAGTTGATTCTAATTTGTGGGAGTTTGTGATGATGTAGTATCTTCATGAATCCAGAACAGAAGGAGCTGCTGCAGAAAGCAGGGCTGGATTAAAATCACTGACTCATCAACTAATATCTAATGACCCCGTCAAATGCATCAATAAACCGCATCAACACAGAGGAGTTTTCTTCAGGCCATAGATAAACAGATCTGTTCCCAGCTTGGATTTAAAACCAAACTGGTTATGTGTTGTTATGCTGTGACACACACGATCAAGCAATGATCTTATCCAAAACTTTATATATAACACTACCCAAGGCTATTGGCCTGTAGTCATCCTGGCTCCCAACTTTGCCAGCTTTGTCCTTTGTGACATGCACTAAAGTAACAGCAAGTAAAGAATCAGGTAACAGTCCATGGGTCATGAATCCAGAGAAACACAAGGCAAGGAGGACAGCAGTCTTTGGGCTTGAATACTTCAGATGTTCTGCTGTGATATTATCTGAGCCAGTTGCCTTATTGTCGGACAATTGTGCTATTGCTTGATGCACTTCACAGGGAGTGATAATCACTGCATCCATGTTAGCGATACATCCCACTTCATAGGGCTCACTTTTAACACAGTTGAATAAGGAAGAGTAGTGTTGCCTCCACAGATCAGCTATATTCTCAAGCCCAGAGACTTCCTCTACGGCTCTGGGCAGTACTGCATTAATCGTGTTTAGTGCCCTCACCTCATTCCAGAAGCCCATAAAATTATTAGATAGCAGTTTTTCAGCCCTAGAGTCCACTCTCAGATTCTTTTCACATTTAGCAATGTAGTGAATGGCATATTTGTACCTTGCACTGGTGAGCTTTTTATACTCTAGGAAAGGCCCCGCACTGGGTCTGCCTACTTCCAGCCATGCGTCCCACTTCATAGGGCTCACTTTTAATACAGTTGAATAAGGAAGAGTAGCGTTGCCTCACTTTATTTTATTTTCTGTTTGCTTTTCTTGTTTTCTTTTCTTAACCTTTTCTTAGTTACTTTATCTACCCAGCCCCTGGAGTTACTGTATTGGACCGAATCTCTTCTTGGATTACTTTTTTATGGACTTATCAACATGGCTTTTTGCTCAGCTGAGGATTTTGAAAAACTACTCCACAGAATTGAGGACATTGAAACAAATCTACGTCGTCTGGAATTTAATTATGATCTCGACGCTGATTATGGAAACGACACAACTTTACCGATGAATACACGCAGAGAGGAACAGCCTAGCAGCCCGGTGTTACATCGGTCTAACCGTGTCACAGAGAGAACACAGGACAATGCTAATCCCTCAGCAAACAGACGTCTAACAGGTAGAACTCCACACTCTAATGAACATTGGCCAACTTTAAAACGCACGGAATCATCAACCCCAGCCTTTTCTCCGAGAAAGAAAAGACAAAAGAAACTCCAGCACAGGGAAAGCTCTGAACCCAGACCTGCCGCTTCTGCTAAAAGTAAACAAAAGAGGTTTCAGACAAAAACAGGAGATATTACTCCACCTTGATTACCGCTGAAAAACAGATTCACAGCCCTGAGTTACCCGAAAGATGACGCAGCCCCCAGGATCAGTCAAAGCTAACAGGAGAAACCCACCCGCATCAAACGGACACATAACAAAGTAAGAGCCCCCCCAGCAAAGATTGTTATCATACAAGACGGATCAATTAATGGAATTTAGGCTTTTTGTAGCAAGAACACCAGAGTTTATAGCTGCTACAAAAATACAGTGAGAGAAATATCAGAAAAAATCCAGAAAATCTTGGACCAACATCCTACTTTGGAAAAACTCGTCATGCACGCTGGATCAGCAGATATCGTGATGAGACAATCAGAGACTCTGAAGAGAGACTTTTCTGATCTCCTACAGAGACTTGATGGACTTAACGTAAACATCCTCATCAGCGGAACAGTCCCTGAAGGGAATGAAGAAAGATTTAGCACTCCGCATGCTCCATAAATGGTTAAAGAAACATTCAGCTGAGAAGTAGTTCACATTTATTAATAATTTCAAAGTATTTGGAAGTGCTAACCATCTGTTCAAAGAGGGGATACGTTATCTGAACAAGGCCGGAGTAAGGCTACTGGCAGCAAACATTTTGTCTTATCAAAATCAGAAAGCAAAGCACTTGCTCCCAAAAGCTGACCTTGAGGTGCCCATGGATATCAGAGAACAAAAACTGCAAGTCATGATGATACCACAGGCCCTAACAGAAAAACAACCATCAGAGATTAAGTCTTCTTGTGACTCAGCCACATCAAATGAGTCTCCATTTAGAAACTTTACAGACAGACTGAACAAGCAAATCAAATTTGGGACACAATTAACACCTAAACTTAGACTACACCAAACCCCTGGGACTAGTGTCAATAAGCCTGGGAGCTTCCCCCCACTGATTAATACAGATATTTGATATTTGAGGGAACCGGGCAGTAAATCTACCCCTACCGTCTCCCAGAACTCGCCCGGCACCCCTGAGTTTAGCATTCCAGTGCTTATCAGCAGCAGGAAACATAAACCGTTAACCACACGCTCTCATATTAAACAAAATCTCAAATTGATAACCTGTCAGAAGGTTCAGCTGCCCATCATCACAATACTTAAGTTAGCTTTATTAAACATTATATCTCTATCTGGAAAGTCTTTTCTTATCAATGACTTCATCACTGAGCATAATTTCCCCCCCCCTTTTTTTATCAGAAACTTGGCTAGATGAAAATAATGAAACATCTGCATTGATAGAATCTACTCCTCCAAATTACAATTTCTTAAGCGAGAGCAGGAAACACAGAAGAGGTGGAGGTGTAGCCACCATCTTTCACAACTCATTGAACTTTAAAAAGGTATCCCTGGGCATATTTGATTCTTTTGAATACCTAGCCACCCAGATAAATGAGCCTAACAACGCTTCATTTCTAAGTTTATATAAACCACCAAAACTTAACTCTAACTTCTTTAATGATTTCAATAACCTTTCTGTAATATGTATCGACTATGACCAACTAATCATTGTGGGGGATTTTAACATCCATACCGACAACCCCCAAGATAGACAAGCAAAAACATTAGATGATACTCTCCACAACTTTGGCCTGACCCAGCATGTCAAACAACCAACACACAATAAGGGACACACTCTAGACTTAATTATCAGAGAAGGATTAAATATTTCCAACATCTCAGTAATTGATATTGCATTATCTGACCATTTCTGTATTTTCTTTAAAAGTACCATCTCTGCTAAATTATACAGCCACAGTAAGACCACCATAAAAAAGCATTTTCTAGGGGACAGTTCAGTACAAACCTTTGAACGTATTTACCCTTCCACCGCATCCCCCTCATCTCCCAACTCAAACTCAGTAAATAAGCTGCTAGATGATTTCCTTGCAAAATCTCAGACATCATGGATTCCATTGCTCCAACTAAAGTGAAACTAGTCTCAGGTAGAAAGAAGTCTCCGTGGGCAAGTAATCCACTGGTACGTAGTGAAAAGAGAGTGTCGACGCGCCGAGTGAAAATGGCGGAAAACTCGACTCCAGGTTCACTGTGAGATCTACAAAGAGAGAATGAATAGATATCAGTTAACTATAAAAGATGCTAGGGAATCGTTCTTTTCTGAAATTATCAACAGAAACATTAATAATGTACAGACTCTATTTGCAATAGTGGAAAGACTAACTAATCCCTTAGTAACAGTAGCCCCTGAACTAAGCTGTACCAGGGCCTGCAATGAATTTGACAGCTTTTTCACTGAAAAGATTCTAACAATTAGACGGTCAATCTGTACCTCAATACTGAACCCACAACCAGTGCCATCCCCAATCAACAACAATGTGGAGAAAATGTCTGAATTCCACGAATTAAACAAAAACAGCCTTGAAAAAATAATTATCCAAATAAGCTCCTCCTCCTGCTGTCTTGATATCCTACCCACAGCTTTTCTAAAGAAAGTTCTTCCTGTCATTGGGTCTGATCTGATTCAAATAGTGAACTCATCCCTCCTGTCAGGTGTCTTCCCTCAGGCTTTAAAACAGCAGTTATTAAACCACTACTAAAGAAGAAGAATCTGGACAACACGTTAATGCAGAACTACAGGCCGATCTCTAATCTTACATTCATCAGTAAGATTATTGAAAAAGCTGTTTCAGCAGTTAAATGGCTTCATAACAATGACAAACCGTTTTGATGTTTTTCAGTCTGGTTTCCGTGCTCACCAGAGCACCTAGACTGCCCTCGTCAAAGTATTCAATGACATCCGCATAAATACAGACTATGGTAGAACCACAGTGCTGGTTCTGTTGGACCTTAGTGCAGCATTTGACACTGTTGATCATGATATATTATTAGAACGACTGGAGAGCTGGGTCGGGCTCTCTGGTACAGTACTTGGCTGGTTCGAGTCTTACCTAAAGAACAGGGACTTCTATGTTTCAATAAGAAACTTTTCATCAGAACGAACAGAAATCACATGTGGGGTGCCCCAGGGCTCCATCTTAGGGCCCCTTCTATTTAATATCTACATGCTCCCACTAGGCAAGATTATAGCAACCAATAACATTAGATACCATAACTACGCGGATGACACCCAGCTTTACATTACAATGTCACCAGGTGACTCTGAACCCATTCAAACCCTAAATCAATGCATTGACCAAATAAATGGATGGATGTGTCATAACTTTCTCCAGCTGAACAGAAACAAAACAGAAGTAATTACTTTTGGACCTAAAGAGGAACGATCAACAGTCAGCACACAGCTTCAGGTAATACAGCTAGAAACTACTGATCAGGCTCGAAATCTAGGTGTAGTAATGGACTCAGACCTGAACCTCCAGGGTCACATAAAGACAATAACAATGTCAGCCTTCGATCACCTGAAGAACATTTCTAGGATTAAACGACTGATGTTGCAACAGGACCTCGAAAAACTCATCCATGCGTTTATCTTTAGTCGGATTGATTACTGCAACAGCATCTTCACAGGTCTGCCTGAAAAGTCAATCAGACAGCTGCAGCTGATCCAGAACGCTGCTGCTCGCGTCCTCACTAGAACCAGGAAAGTAGAGCACATCACCCCAGTTCTAAAGTCCTTACACTGGCTCCCTGTAGCCCAGAGAATAGACTTCAAAATACTCCTACTAGTTTATAAATCATTACATGGCTTAGCACCAAAATATGTTGAAGACTTGTTGTCACGGTACCAACCACCCAGACCACTCAGGTCCTCCAACTCTAGCCTACTAAACATCCCTAGACTCAGAACTAAACAAGGAGAAGCAGCTTTCAGTTTTTATGCTCCCCTTACCTGGAACAGACTTCCTGACGAGTGCAGAGCTGCTGAAACTCTGAACTGCTTTAAATCGAAACTAAAAACCCATACATAATTGCATTACTGGGTAAATGTACATTGCGTAGAATAGTATAGTTTTTCATAGTTTGACATAAGAACATATTTTGAAAATTTGGTCTATTCCAACATGACTTTGCAGTCCTCATTTACTTTGTGTAGCATCTCAGGAAGACTTCTAGTATCCAGCTGTTTGACAAGTGGTACATGACATAGAATACTCATACAAAATTTCCATAGATTTCAAACCAGCATGCGCATCATCAGTGCTAATACAATGGCCGAGCCATGACGTCCTCTGCCATGCTTCACTTATATAGGTATACTGTCAGGTGGAAACAATAACTGACTGGACAAAATCAGATTATTATCCTCACAGAACTGCAACATATGCTTAGCAAACACAGACTGGCTATCCGAAATGTCAGCATTAGTGTCTCCTACCACACAAATAGATGTAGAATGATGCTCATGAAGAAAAGGATTAATAAATGCATGTCTTTTCAGATATTCATTCTATAAACACTTACAGTGGCTTGCAGAAGTATTCGGCCCCCTTGAACTTTTCCACATTTTGTCACATTACAGCCACAAATATGAATCAATTTGATTGGAATTCCACGTGAAAGACCAATACAAAGTGGTGTACACGTGAGAAGTGGAACGAAAATCATAAATGATTCCAAACGTTTTTTACAAATAAATAACTGAAAAGTGGGTTGTGCGTAATTATTCAGTCCCCTTTGGTCTGAGTGCAGTCAGTTGCCCATAGACATTGCCTGATGAGTGCTAATGACTAAATAGAGTGCACCTGTGTGTAATCTAATGTCAGTACAAATACAGCTGCCCTGTGACGGCCTCAGAGGTTGTCTAAGAGAATGTTGGGAGCAACAACACAATGAAGTCCAAAGAACACACCGGACAGGTCAGGGATAAAGTTATTGAGAAATTTAAAGCAGGCTTAGGCTACAAAAATATTTCCCAAGTCTTGAACGTCCCACGGAGCACCGTTCAAGCGATCTTTCAGAAATGGAAGGAGTATGGGACAACTTTAAACCTACCAAGACAAGGCTGTCCACCTAAACTCACAGGCCGAACAAGGAGAGCACCGATCAGAAATGCAGCCAAGAGGCCCATGGTGACTCTGGACGAGTTGCAGAGATCTACAGCTCAGGTGGAGGAATCTGTCCATAGGACAACTATAAGTCGTGCACTGCACAAAGTTGGCCATTATGGTTGAGTGGCAAGAAGAAAGCCATTGTTAAAAGAAAACCATATAAGTCCCGTTTGCAGTTTGCCACAAGCCATGTGGGGGACACAGCAAACATGTGGAAGAAGGTGCTCTGGTCAGATGAGACCAAAATGGAACTTTTTGGCCAAAATGCAAAACGCTATGTGTGGCGGAAAACTAACACTGCACATCACTCTGAACACACCATCCCCACTGTCAAATATGGTGGTGGCAGCATCATTCTCTGGGGGTGCTTCTCTTCAGCAGGGACAGGGAAGCTGGTCAGAGTTGATGGGAAGATGGATGGAGCCAAATACAGGGCAATCTTGCAAGAAAACCTCTTGGAGTCTGCAAAAGACTTGAGACTGGGGCGGAGGTTCACCTTCCAGCAGGACAACAACCCTAAACATAAAGCCAGGGCAACAATGAAATGGTTTAAAACAAAACATATCCATGTGTTAGAATGGCCCAGTCAAAGTCCAGATCTAAATCAAATCGAGAATCTGTGGCAAGATCTGAAAACAGCTGTTAACAAACGAAGTCCATCTAATCTGACTGAGCTGGAGCTGTTTTGCAAAGAAGAATGGGCAAGAATTTCAGTCTGTAGTAGTGCAAAGCTGGTAGAGACATACCCTAAAAGACTGGCAGCTGGAATTGCAGCAAAAGGTGATTCTACAAAGTATTGACTCAGGGGGCTGAATAATTACGCACACCCCACTTTTCAGTTATTTATTTGTAAAAAAATGTTTGGAATTATGTATGATTTTCGTTCAACTTCTCACGTGTACACCACTTTGTATTGGTCTTTCACGTGGAATTCCATTAAAATTGATTCATTTTTGTGGCTGTAATGTGACAAAATGTGGAAAAGTTCAAGGGGGCCGAATACTTTTGCAAGCCACTGTATATGTTGTGTAGATGTTCAAAATTACAAACTTCTTATTTTCCAGCTTTACACGTACAGCTATACACCAATGAACTCCAGTCCTGACAACATTTCTCACTGAGTCCAACTTTTTATGCCATAGAATAGCCACGCCCCCAGCTATCCATTCTTTCACAATACCCATAATCAAATCCACCGAGGACTCCCCAGCTCCATGGAAACTGTCATTAACAGAGTTCAGCTGTTCCAAGTCCTGTCTAGACAAGAATGTTTCATGAAGACAAAGTACATCACATTTTTCCAGCTAGTTATCCACAAAAAGACGCCTTACTCTGTCCGCTGCAGTATTTCCAACACGCAGTTGTTACCGTGACAGTTGTAGGAAATGACTCGCATGATTTAATGAGATCGCGCAGCCACTGTTCCAGCGGATCCCGATGCAGAGTGTCACTGTGGTGATGGCAGGCCCTTTGGGCGTCATCTTCCTTGGCTCATAATATCACCGCACTAGCGACCCCTCGGGCCACAGTTGTACACCTCAGTTAAAGTTCAGGCCTGTTCTTTTATCAAGATAGCCAGGCTTTGTTTGCAACCTACATTCAGTACTTTTCCAGGTGAAAGTGGGCCATAAAACCTTAAAGGTTCCCTCGTAAAACAGTTTATAAACCGGGTTAGATTCGTAAAGATGAGGACTAGACGTGGTGTCGGGGATCAGACTTCTCACCCTTTCTTCTAACGACTGAGAAGGAATTACTTGGGTTCTGGTCTCAGACCCGGTTCCTCCATGATCCAAAGTTAGACCCGTCTCTGACCTTCTAGACATCACTGAGGGTTAGAACATCAACAACACATCCAGGTGAGTCGGTGATCCTTTAACCAGCTGCAGTGAGAGCTCCTCTGGGTGGAACAGGTGTTCAGATTGGACCAATCAGATCGCAGGTTGTTAAATGTATCCTGGATGAGTTCAGCAGTGAAAAGTGATTTTCTTCTTGTGGCTGCTGAAGGAGGAGCAGCCTCTCCTGATCTCGCCTGATCTCTCACAATCTCTCACCTTATTCAGTTTTCTGATTTTCTTTTCTTAGCTTTTTTCTTAGTTACTTTACACACACAGCCTCTGGAGTTACTGTATTAGATCAGATCTCATTTTGGATTACGTTTTGAAGGACTGGATTAACAAAATGGCATTTTGCTCAGCAGAGGACAAACTGCTCCCAAGAATGGACGCAATGGAGTTGAACATTCGTCACCTTGAAGTAAACATGGAAGTAAACACTGGATGTGGAAATGAGACAACTTTACTGATGACTACACGCAGAGAGCAAGAACCTGGCAGCCCGGTGTTAACTTAGTCCAACAGTGTCGCACAGAAGCCACAGAACAACACTACTCCCTCAGCCAAAAGGCGCTTAATGGGTAGAACACCCACTCACAGTTTGATGAACACTGGCCGGCTTTCAAGTGCGTGGAGACATCCACACCTGCATCATGAAATAGAAAAACAAAAGAAACCCAAAACCAAAACAAGAGATATTACCCCCCCAAACCAAAAGTTCTGATAGTTCATGATGGTTCAATAAATGGAATCGAAGACTTTTGCTGCCAGAGCACAAAAGTTTTTAGCTGCTCCATAAACACAGTGAGCAAAATATCCAGAAAAATCCTGACAATCATAGATCAACACCCAAAACTGGAAAAGTCTGTTATCCATGCAGGATCAGCTGATGTAGCCAAAAAACACTCCGAGATTCTGAATAGAGATTTTTTCTGATCTGCTACAGAGACTTGATGGATTAACCTAAAACTCTTTATCAGCGGACCAGTCCTTGAAGGGAATGATGAAAGATACAGTAGGCAAGGCAAGGTGAGGCAAGGCAATTTTATTTTTATAGCACATTTTCAACAACAAGGTGATTTAAGGTGCTTTATATGATTAGGAGGTAAAATAAAAATAGCACTAAAACACAGATAAAGTGAAAAAAGCAATTAAGCAACAAGCGTACACAGATACATCAAGGCAGTACAAAGCATATAGTGTAAAAACAGCAAGAAGCATACAAAACATGATACATCAAAGCATTACTCAAAGGCAGCTCTAAACAGATACATTTTTAGTTGTGATTTAAAAGAAATCAGTGTTTTGCAGTTTTCTGGAAGTTTGTTCCAGATAAGAGGAGCATAGAAACTGAGAGCTGCTTCTCCATGTTTGGTTCTAATTCTAGGGATGGTGAGTAGACTGGAATTAGAGGACCTGAGTGGTCTGGTGGGTTGGTATTGTAATAGTAGGTCTTCAATATACTTTGGTGCTAAGCCATTCAATGATTTATAAACTAGTAAAACAAGAGGTATCCTGTGGGACAAAGGGTCATAACTTAGCTCTGGGCCAAGATGCAGGACAGCACATTGAGTGTAAGGAGACAAAGGGCCATAAAACTATCTTTGTCTAAAATGGGGCAGAGCACATGGTGTGTACTGTCCACGTGGAAGGCCACAGCTTTAACTAACAGACAAAGAACAATGGAGTTAACCTTTCAGCTAACAGACCAGCTAACGCAGGTCGGACCGAGCCCGACTCTGCCAACCAGGTGATCAGAGAGCAAGAAAGGATGTGGAAAAGAGAGAAAAAGTGGGATCCACTCAAGATTACGTTGAATGAACTGGTTCAGTCCTACGTTGCTTTGAGGGAGGTCCAGTCCAAAAAGGGGAGCAAAATGTGTCCGTAGTTGAACCTTGATTTTAGGACCTTGTGTCCCAAATGCAGCCCGGACGGCTTGCAGGTCAACGTAACGAACTGTTATGGCAAAAAAGTATCTCAGGGTTTCCATAATAAAGAAGACTGAGTCCCAGAAGGCGTTTAAGTATTTAATACAAACATGTTTGGCCAGAACATTTGGAGGGGACAGAGTTACTCGTGCATCACCCTAACCAACCTATCTGACTAACCGCTTAAATAGTATTCAGCAATCATTGTTTATCTCTGTAGATGTCTTCTCCAACCTTCACGCCCCGCCTCTGGAGAAACTGGTTCATGCGAGTCTGATATCAATGCATGAAACAGCCCATCCGAAGGCCGGACTGTTATCTTACAGCCCCGAGGTCTGTCTCTCGGGTGACCTGACACAAATATATTACAAACATTAAGTTGGAACAATAACCTTGTCCTCTTACCCTAGATGCATTTACTAAACAGAGAATATACACTTAATTCCTAATTACATAACAATTTTCTTGGAACAATTCGGATATAACCCAAGCTGGATGCACAGACAGCAGTGGGTACTTCGAAGCTTTGAAATGAGTTCTCCCCGGTCCAGCGGGTCAGAACAAAAGAGAATATTCACCGGTGGGACGTCCTCTCTATAGCAGAAGTTTCTGCTGAGAACAATTTGAAATGGCCGCCACCACCGTCTTATAGCCCTTTGGCCGTGATGTCATCATTGATGTCACCATTGGTGGTCATGGAGCAATGGGAGTGTGTTGGGGTCACTGCTAGGAACGCTGGGAAATGCAGTTTGCTCAGTTAAAAAACAAAACAAAAATCTAATTTCTTCCCCGTAACTGTTGTTTAGTCACCAGCCCCTCTGGTTTGTATATATATTTTTTTCCTTTTGAAGCTGTGACTCGTTTTATACTCATGTCTACAGTACATAAATGAATGACTGCTTATGAATCTAGCTTAACATGTTTATAATCTTTGGAAAGATTTCATTTAAAACAGGCATACAAAAGCTTCTTTTAAGTAACTTTCAATTAAGTGTATAATTGTGCTTTTAAAAACCAACAGACCTGGGTCTGATATGACTAATATTTAGTATTGTTCAGGGAGTTTAATAACTTTTCAGGTGAGGAGTGCATATGGAGCTTGTGCATGTTAAGAAGGTTACGTAGATTGTGTATCGAGCCTGTGCGCTTGAGAGGCACTGCTTTCGTTCAGGAGGAGTCAGCGAAACACCTCCCCCTTGAGTCACAGAATCTGATAGTCGAGAAGAATGACAGATCAATTAAATATTAAAATCTAATTTGATATAATGCAGCCCATTTTTAAATTTTGTATTTTCGATCCAAGAATAAAATTTTAAATATAAGAAACGAGACCTGTTTCGTTTTTTTGTATCTAATTTAAAAACGAGTTTAAAAAAGCCAATCCCCAATCACATTGTCATTCTTTGATTTTTGTTTGTCAATCAAAAATAGAAATGACGAATAATACAGGGATCCTTCAGGTCTCAGAATCTCCAGCAGCAACCCCCTACAGGCTGAGTGGGGAACAGCTGCATCTAGAAATCGTTTCACTCCTGTGTCTATGTAACACATTTCTATACATTTTCATGGAAAAATTCTGGCATTTCCACATTCAAAAGTTCTCAGTTGTATTTTTAGTCCACTTTTTAACCGGACTCCCTGACTCAGCCCCAAGGTTGTATATTACATCACAGGCGACAGACTCTGGGATTGAACTGAGAGGAGTTTCATTGTCTCACATTAATGCACACATACATGCACGCACGCTCACGCCACAGCTACAGACATGCACGCAGTCCTGGATTTCAACATGCTCGCGGTACCCTAAGACTCCTGCCCACTCTTCAGACAGCGAAATGATGGGCGCGTGCTTTGGATGGCCGCGACCGGTTTCTCTGTACGGAGGGTTCCCGAACCTCCCCCCCGTCCCATTTGTGTTCTCATATGTTATGACCGATACATGTGCTTATATGTTTTTGCAGTGGTTTTTTCAGCACCTCGGCTCGGCTCCCTGTAGGGGGCTGGGCTGAGTTGCCTTTTTTTTCCCCCCTGTTCACCCCCCCTCCTATTGTGAATCATTTCTATCTGCTAAAAGGGGCGCTGGTAAAGCCGGCTGCTACCGCGGTCTTCCAAATCCTGTAATGTGTTAATGTTTGTAATTGTTTGTATGATCTTGGATTGGTTGTACCGAAACTTAATTTCCCCACGGGGATTATTAAAGTATCTCTTATCTTATCTTATCTTATCTTAAAGGATGGATTAAAATAACAAAATAATTGATGTAAGAGTACTTTCTATATTAAAGAAAGCAAAAAATTGATAACAGGACACAGGGGAAGCTCAGCTACTGGGATGCCCCCCATCCAACAGGGCATTGCAGCCAAGCAGGATACCAGACCAGGTATATCTTCTATGGATAGAAAAACACTGAGAAAAACAAAGTTAACAGTCGAAATAACATCAAATAATGCAACTGGAGAGTAGTAGAAAAGAGAAGTAGCAGAGTGAAGAAAAGTGGTCCGTCTGTCCTCCAGCAGTCTAAGCCTAGAGCAGCATAACTACATAGATAGCTCAGGATGACCTAATAATGCCTAAATATGGACACTGCATTAAACCACAGACTGTGAGGAAGAGGAGGCATGAAAGAAGACAACATTTCTAATACATAATCTGTTTTCCTAATAAAATGCCCCTCCCATCACCTGACCAACATCCACCTGTCAAAGGTTCAGAGGCGTCGGAGCCTGCAGGAATCTGCTGTTTTAGGCACACAGCTCTGCCTAAAAGGATCAGCTCTAAAGATGACGAGGTCAATAAAGATGTGGTCTGCTGAGATCATAGGAAGCATCTGAATGATCTCTAGAAAAGCCAGGGTAAACAGTGCTCTGATTGAACACTATTAAGTTTAATGTATGGAATAAGACACAGAATAAGGACTGTAGAAAAATGCTTTTTCCATTATTTTCTCTTTCCAAAGCTGGAAAATTAGTAAATCAAATTTAAGACTTTTCCAAACAGATGAAATATTGAAATAAAGACTAAAAGCAGAACCAAACTGCAAGATAATAAACCACTTTGGTGATTTATTCTTAAATGTGATAAATTCCCAATGTCATTTGTTCCTAGGAATGGGAATACACCTTACATCAGAGCAGGAACATATATTTCATCATCCAAGATCCTGGGTCTAATGAAATCCACTTAAACCCAGCAAGCCCTAACCACCTCCTTTCTGAATATTTGACATCTGAAGACATTTGTTTTAATTTATTATGGAAAGGGACAGGGCATTTGTTCTACGTCAATTTATTCATAGCAAAATCCTGGCTTTCCTACTGTAAATACTATAAGACCCTTGTGCTAACATGTAACAGAAACATAACTAATAACAAGGAAAACACAGTAGTCTAAAAATAAACCAAAAGTATCTTCCAACGAATAAAAGATCCATCACTAGGTCATTTAAACTGGCTTTATTAAACATTAATTATTTTCAGGAAAGCTTTTTTTTCTTTTTTTGTAAAGTGTCGCAAGATGTGTTGGGAATTGGCACTATATAAATAAACTGAATTGAACTGAATTGTGTTTTTTTAGTCACGTGCTGTTTTGGGTTGGTGAAGACTTAATTGAGTCCAACCAGTCATGTTAAACTTCGCAGGGATTACTTCAATCCCAGGTTGATTAGGAAGCAAATTATATTCAATACATATTGTTATTTTTTTCCATATTTTTCAGAAACACCATTGATTGCCCAGGTTGCATATGCGCTATCCCAGAAGAGCATAATGCTCAGCTCTTCTCACACGTGCTGCTGGGAGTGTTGAGGGCCACTCTGGGATTCGCAGAGGGACAGCAACGGCAAAAAAGATGGGCAGCATATAGTACACATATAGTTAGATACATGTTTAAATAATTTAGTGAGGGGACCATTAAGGCCACCTCAACAGGGGGTATTGAAGGAAAGTTCTGTTAGCGCTTAGATTTAGTGCTTGGGAAAGTATGCTATTAGGAGCACAGCTTTCCTGCTTCTGCATGCATGATTATACTTCCACAAGAGACAGGAATGCAAGGTCACACTTCCACAGGAGACAGTAATACATTTTAAAACAATGAACAAGGGATTCTACTCTACATGTAGAAGAGGGAGGCAGGCTAATGAATAGTATGAATCATGGAAGGAGAGGGAGCTCAGACTTCTTTTGGGAAACAGCTGCTGGAAGAAACACGATGCTGTAATATTCTCTGCTAGACTGCTTTTAGATTTTTGTGTTTAATTCTTAATTAAATCAACTTAAAGGCATTTTTGCTTCCCTAGTACTTTTAAGTATTTGCCTGACGCTGAAACAAAAAAACAGATTGTAGGAATTCTTGAGGTATCCAAGCTTGCTCCCGCTGGAGAGCTAGGCAGGATTCTAACAGGGGCTTTGTAATCATCTGACTGATCACCTCTGGGATGATGTTATTAGGACATCTAAAAGTTTATTAGAAACAAATAATAAAACTATTAAAGCTTAAGAAATCAAACCTTTTCTGGATTTTACAATGAATCCACATCATTGGCTGAAGATCTAACACTTTCAGCGTTTGTTAAGGATGAGGTCATTATAGGCTTTATTAAACCTGATTAGCTGGCTTGGCCCCAGACAGTTACACAAGAAGGAAGGTGTGACAACATTAGAGCATGTAAATATAATTGAGCAGCATATACAGACATACAGGATCTGACATGATGATAGCAGTTTGGATTTATTTTTACAGTTTAGGAAACTTTTCTAATATGAGCTTCCAATTTAAAATTATCAAAGTTGGGAATCCAGAACAAGATGGATTTCTTTGTTATTGATTAAAACAATGAAAGTACAGACTTTTCATCTGAGAAACACATGGAGACAGTGATGGTCCAATTGTAGGGCAGAAAAGGATTGTAAAAAACTGAAAGACTCCAGTCATTAGCCCATGCAATAGCCTGCTGCGGAGTCTTTGCAGTTACATAAAAGATCACCTGCAAGAACTTGGCACTGAACATGTTTACAATGTTTAGGTCATTCATTATTGCATAAACAAAATAGCACCAGTCCCAGCATGGATACTTGTAGAACACCCATTTTATAGCTTTGAAGAGTTGTTGCTCTATGAACTCTAACACATTGTTCTCACTTCTTGAAACAGAAACTAAACCCACAGAGAGCTTGTTGTGAAAAGTGTCCCTTTTGCAGTTTATGTAAGATTACAGTTTGAAGCAGATATGAAGCTGAGCTGAAAACAAACAGATAAACAGTAAGATCAGATGAGATCACCACCAGTTTCCTGGTTAAAAACACCAAGTTTCAATCTGATCAACAAGGTTTCATTTGGAGTTTGTGTTCTTCATGGTGAGAACATCAGAGCTGCTGTTTGATCACTGAGATCTTCATCGGTAGGATCTTTAATTTAACAGCGGTGAAGATGGGAAACATCTTGTCAGTGAAGGTGTGTGTGAAGGTGTGTATGTGTGTGTTAGTATCCAGATCAGAGAACGACAGCTTTCCTCTGTCCCAGTCCAGATTCACTCTGATCCTCTGGAGATTCTTCTGGTCTGAGAGATCTATGGGAGGAGCTGATGGAGACTCTGCTGAGTATTTACCTTTATAGAACCATATATCCAACCTTCCAGACTCTATGACTCCCTTCCTCCGGACAGACTCTGCTATCACACCAAGCACCCAGACTTTACTGTCTCCAACATCAACATCCCAGCTGTGGTTCCCTGAGTTAAAGCCCTCAGAACTCAGGAGAGAACAACATGACATGAACCTCTCTGGATTATCAGGAAGCTGGTGTTTCTCTCCTACAGTCCCACTGGTCAGATCTTCAGACAGGAGGACGTTTGGGTGAGCAGTGTTTGGGTCCAGAATGAGAGGAGTGTAGGACACCATGTTCTTCATGTTGCTCCAGATGTTGAAGGCCAGGTTGCCCAGATGTTTGGCCTGGTCTATCAGAGCTCCTGAGGGCAGCTGTGGATCCTCCAGCAGGGGGCAGCGCTGGACTCTTTCCACTGCAGCCTTGTAGTTGTGCAGGAATGAGACGACTTCAGCTCTCAGCTCCTCCTCTGTGGCTCGGACTGTGTCTGAAAGAGCTGCTATCTCTCTGCTCAGAGCCTCCATCTTCTCCTTCATCATCCCACTCTTCTGCTCCTCTTCCTCCCTCAGTGCAGCCAGCCTGGCCTCCTCTTCCTCTGCTAGAAACTGATGAAGCTTCTTAAACTGCTCCTTAATCTGCCTCTCTGTGTGTCGGGCCTGGACCTTCATGTGTTCTGCTGTCTGATCAAACTCCTCTTGAACTTTCTTCCTGAGCTCCAGGTTCTTCTTTAAAGGCTCCAGAGTTTCCTGAAGGTTCTTCTTGTGTTGCTGAGCAGCTTCATCCATGGGTCTGAATCTGTGGTTGGTGTGTTTTTCTGAATCTCTGCAGACGAGACACACTGGCTGCTGATGGTCCAGACAGAAGAGTTTGAGTTTCTCAGAGTGCAGACTGCAGAGATCCTCTGAAGCTCTCTGGTCTCTCTGCTGTAAGAAGGTCTCACACAGGTTCTTCAGAGCCAGATTACGGGGTGGATCTTTGGTGAATGACATTGTCTTACAAACTGGACACTCTCTTGCTGGTTTCTCTCTCCACCAGTTCTTCAGACACTCCTTACAGAAGCTGTGGCTACATGACAGAAGAACCGGATCCTTAAAGACGTCCTGACAGACCGGACAGCAGAGATCCTCCTCTGATCTGGAAGCCATTTAGTCTCTGAGTGAAGCTGAAAACACAGCAGACAGAACGTTAAACCAGGAAGTCAGTTTCTCTCCTGCAGAAACTTTCTTCTCTTACTTTCACTTTGATCTTCTTGTTTTTCCTCCTGCAGCAGTCTGTGTTTCAGTGTCTCCGTCTCTCACCTCTCTCTGTTCTCCTTGTTCAGTGTTAGTCTGCCCAGAGTAGGTGATGAAGGTCAGTTATGAAGGTGATCCTCAGTGTTTATTCTGCTGGAGTTTTTTTCTCTCTAAACTGCTTCCTGTTCTCATTACAGTTTTGAGGCAGCGATGTGGCGCCCTCTGGAGGAATTCCTGTGTATCTCCAGTTTCGGAAAAAAAAAATACTTTATATCAGCTGTTTCTGAATCATCAGTTTGTTTCTGCTTTCAGAGATAAATGTCTTGTTTCCTCTCATTAAACTCTTGTAGGGTCTCCACTAACTGGAGCCTTCAGATGAACACGTTTCATAATCTGTGTCCTGTTTGCTGTTTCTCTGTCAGATTCAGACTCTGTGGAGGTGAAGGTGGTGTATGGTGTTGAGGGAAACTCCACCTTCCTGGAGTGCATTCCTCGGTCGCTGCAGGCTGAGCTCAGCTGGACGCTGCAGAAACCTCTCAGACAGGTGTGTAGTGCATACCAACACCTCAGATCTGACCTTTGACCCACGTTTACCTGCTTCCACCAAGGTTTCTCCAAGGCTTCCTCATTGACCTTTGATCTGGTTAGATGGAGCTCCTTTCCTGCAGATGATATCCTGAAACCTAAACGATATCTGGTGTTTAATGATGTGCTGTTTTGATCAAAGCTCTCAAAGTTTCCTTTAAAATGATCAATTCTACTTTGGTGATATAAAAACCGAAGAAAAGCTTTTTAAAATCAGCCAAAATAAATCCAGGATCAATTCCAGCTTTAAACAGAGATGAATCAATCAGATCTTTTCTTCAATAGAACGACTGGATGTGAGAACATTGAGTGTGAGAAGCTGCTTCCAGCCTGAAGATGGTTCTGATCCACAACGCTTGGTTCTAGTCTGGTGTCTCTGAGCTTAAAGAAAATAAATAGCATTTCTCTTCTTGGCTGAGTGGAGCTGAGAGCAGATTCATGACTGACCAGAAAAATCCAATAGAAAGAAGCCATCACGGAGTTCTGATCGACCAGTCAGAACCGGGTCTGATCAGTTCTGGTCCACTTTGGTTCAGATGTTTTTTACTCTTTGGATTTTCTAGTTTTTTGTCCTGCAAACATTTGTTTTTCTCCACACATGAACACAGTGGAGGCCGGTTCTGACTCAGTTCTGGACTGATCCAGTCGTACTAAACTTTGGTTGAATCCACAGCTGCTTTGGGTTAGCTGAGCTCAGAAACTGGTATTTCAGAACGTCATGGGCAGCGATCCAGATGAAGCTCCATGAATAAAATAATGGCCAGATTCTGATCCAACAAGACAAGTCCTCATGGTTCTGTTGGTCCAAGTTCTGATGGGAGGAGCTGACGGGTCCAGGTGACTTGGAAACACTGAATCCTCCTAGTCTTTCCTTCCACCAAACTCTCCTCTTGTTAAATTAAAGAACTCAGGTTCTTTCTTTAAGCTCCAGAGAGAGACCAGAAGTTTTGATCCAGTCAATCCTAGGTTTCTTTTTAGTACAGTTGCCAAACTTACACAGAGTCATAGCTCTGTTAAGCCAACTATTCCCCCAGCCATTAGTAGTGATGATTTTATGGGATTCTTCATAAATAAAATTAATTCTATTAACCCTATCCTCCCAAACATGATTACTATTTCCTCAGTAAATGAGGCAGCATATGAAAGAACTGTAGAACCTCATTTGTGCTTAGGTTGTTTTAATTCAGTCGAGCTTTCGGAATTATCAAAAATTTTAGCCTCATCTAAACCTTGAACTTGTATGTTGGACCCAATCCCAACCAAATTATTTAAGGAAGTCTTCCCTTTGGTTCCTGGCCCCATTTTGGATATGATGAATCTATCCTTAGTAAACGGATACGTACCACAGGAATTTAAGATAGGTGTAATTAAACCTTTACACAAGAAACCTTCCCTTGATCAAGATGACTTAGTGAATTACAGACCTATATCTAACCTTCCTTTCTTATCCAAAGTCCTTGAGAAAATTGTTGCTAATCAAGTCTGTGAGCATCTAAACAGTAACGAGCTGTTTGAAGAGTTTCAGTCAGGTTTTAGAGCTCATCATAGCACTGAAACAGCACTGGTGAAGGTTACTAATGATATTCTCATGGCCTCAGATAATGGACTTGTGTCTGTTCTGGTTTTGTAAGATCTCAGTGCTGCTTTTGACACAGTCGATCATAATATTCTCTTAGAAAGGCTTGAACATGTTGCAGGGATCAAAGGAACAGCACTAGGCTGGTTTAAATCATATTTGTCTGATAGATTCCAGTTTGTTCATCTAAATGATAAATGTTCTTCACTCTCAAGGGTTACTTGTGGAGTTCCACATGGTTCTGTGCTTGGACCAATTCTGTTCACCATATATATGCTTCCAATTGGTAGAATCATTAGACAGCATGGGATAAATTTCCACAGCTATGCCGATGATACACAACTATATTTATCCATAAATCCTGATGAACCCAGTCAGTTAGGTAGATTACAGGCATGTCTGGAAGACATAAACACATGGATGAATCTAAACTTTTTGCTTTTGAATTCTGACAAAACAGAAGTTGCTGTCTTTGGACCAGAAGTTCTAAAACAGAAACTGATTAGTCAATCACTTCATCTGGATGGCATTAAATTGGCCCCCAGTAATAACGTAAAGAACCTCGGCGTTATTTTTGACCAAGACTTGACATTTAAATCCCATATTAAACAGGTTTCTAGGATTTCTTTCTTTCACCTCTGGAATATTGCTAAAATTAGAAACATCCTGTCCAGGTGTGATGGTGAGAAACTAGTCCATGCATTTGTTACCTCAAGGCTGGACTACTGTAATTCTTTACTATCAGGAAGTCCACAAAATGCCATTAAAAGCCTTCAGTTGATCCAAAATGCGGCAGCAAGAGTTCTGATGAATATTAAAAAGAGAGATCACATTTCTCCTGTTTTAGCTTCCCTTCATTGGCTCCCTGTTAAATCCAGAATAGAATCTAAGATCCTTCTTCTTACATATAAAGCCCATAGTAATCAAGCTCCAACATACATCAGAGATCTAATTGTTCCATATGTTCCTAACAGAGCACTTTGCTCTCAGACTGCAGGTTTACTTGTAGTTCCTAGGATTTCTAAAAGTAGAATGGGAGGCAGATCTTTTAGTTATCAGGCTCCTCTCCTGTGGAACCAGCTCCCAGCTTTAGTCCGTGAGGCAGACACTCTGTTTACTTTTAAGGCCAGGCTTAAAACTTTCCTTTTTGATAAAGCTTATAGTTAGAGTGGCTAAGGTCATCCTGAGCTATCTCTGTAGTTATGCTGCTATAGGCTTAGACTGCTGGAGGACAGAGTTACCAATTTTCTTCACTCTCATACTTCCTTTTCTCTCCTACTACTCTCCAGTTGTATTACAGTACATTCTGTTATTTCAACTGTTAACTTTGTTTTCTCTCAGTGTTTTTCTCTCCATAGAAGATATACCTGGTCTGGTATCCTGCTTGGCTGCAATGCCCTGTTGGACGGGGGGCATCGACTGGGATGATCCTCCCAGTAACTGAACATCCACTGTGTCCTTTTATCAACTTTTTACTTTCTGTAACATAGAAAGTTCTCTTATATCAGATCTTCTGTTCCTTCTGTGTTTCTGCTCTGTCTTCTCAAACCCCCAGACGGTCGTGGCAGATGGCCGCTCCTACTGAGCCTGGTTCTGTTGGAGGTTTCTTCCTGTTAAAGTGGAGTTTTTCCTCTCCACCGTCGCTACATGCTTGCTCAGTATGAGGGATTGCTGAAGGATTGGTATAAATGTATTGAAATGACTTCTTGTTAAGAGCCTTGAGATGACATCTGTTGTGAATCGGCACTATATAAATAAACTGAATTGAATAATAATGTTCTAAAGGTTCTGACCCGGTCATAGAAACATTTCTTTCAGTGTTTGGTTTGTTTTTGTTTCCTTATTCATCAAAGAGATCAGAGTCATCAGTTATTAATATAATCCTTGATTAGATGCAGTTAATCTGATTAGTGAATAAATCTGATAAATCATCTTAACTGCCTCATTCCTTTATAAAATCCACTAAATCACCACAAGCAGAAACACACATGAACTTTAATAATGTCCCATTTTGAACACTGAGGCTTTAATATGATGCTGGTCCACCCTATCAGCCTCATTTTTCCAGAAATAGGTGAGATTAGAATGCCTGGCTTGCAGTCTCTGCTACAGCTGTCAGGTTGAGGTCAGAACTCAGAGCAGACCAGTTACTCCACATCAAACTCCCTCCTCCATGTCTTCCTGGATCTTGCTTTGTGCTCTTGGGTCCAGTCATGTTGCAGGAGGAAGGCGGCAAGTTTTGTGTGTGTGTGTGTGTGTATATATATATATATATATATATATATATATATATATATATATATATATATATATACACACACACATATATATATATATATATACACAAACATATATATATATATATATATACACATATACATATATAGACTACCGTTCAAAAGTTTGGGGTCACATTGAAATGTCCTTATTTTTGAAGGAAAAGCACTGTACTTTTCAATGAAGATAACTTTAAACTAGTCTTAACTTTAAAGAAATACACTCTATACATTGCTAATGTGGTAAGTGACTATTCTTGGTGCAATATCTACATAGGTGTATAGAGGCCCATTTCCAGCAACTATCACTCCAGTGTTCTAATGGTACAATGTGTTTGCTCATTGGCTCAGAAGGCTAATTGATGATTAGAAAACCCTTGTGCAATCATGTTCATACATCTGAAAACAGTTTAGCTCGGTACAGAAGCTACAAAACTGACCTTCCTTTGAGCAGATTGAGTTTCTGGAGCATCACATTTGTGGGGTCAATTAAACGCTCAAAATGGCCAGAAAAAGAGAACTTTCATCTGAAACTCGACAGTCTATTCTTGTTCTTAGAAATGAAGGCTATTCCATGCGAGAAATTGCTAAGAAATTGAAGATTTCCTACAACGGTGTGTACTACTCCCTTCAGAGGACAGCACAAACAGGCTCTAACCAGAGTAGAAAAAGAAGTGGGAGGCCGCGTTGCAGAACTGAGCAAGAAGATAAGTACATTAGAGTCTCTAGTTTGAGAACCAGACGCCTCACAGGTCCCCAACTGGCATCTTCATTAAATAGTACCCGCAAAACACCAGTGTCAACATCTACAGTGAAGAGGCGGCTGCGGGATTCTGGGCTTCAGGGCAGAGTGGCAAAGAAAAAGCCATATCTGAGACTGGCCAATAAAAGAAAAAGATTAAGATGGGCAAAAGAACACAGACATTGGACAGAGGAAGACTGGAAAAAAGTGTTGTGGATGGATGAATCCAAGTTTGAGGTGTTTGGATCACAAAGAAGAACGTTTGTGAGACGCAGAACAACTGAAAAGATGCTGGAAGAATGCCTGACGCCATCTGTTAAGCATGATGGAGGTAATGTGATGGTCTGGGGTTGCTTTGGTGCTGGTAAGGTGGGAGATTTGTACAGGGTAAAAGGGATTCTGAATAAGGAAGGCTATCACTCCATTTTGCAACGCCATGCCATACCCAGTGGACAGCGCTTGATTGGAGCCAATTTCATCCTACAACAGGACAATGACCCAAAACACACCTCCAAATTGTGCAAGAACTATTTAGAGAAGAAGCAGGCAGCTGGTATTCTATCGGTAATGGAGTGGCCAGCGCAGTCACCAGATTTGAACCCCATTGAGCTGTTGTGGGAGCAGCTTGACCGTATGGTACGCAAGAAGTGCCCATCCAACCAATCCAAATTGTGGGAGCTGCTTCTAGAAGCGTGGGGTGCAATTTCTCCAGATTACCTCAACAAATTAACAGCTAGAATGCCAAAGGTCTGCAATGCTGTAATTGCTGCAAATGGAGGATTCTTTGACGAAGCAAAGTTTGATGTAAAAAAAATCTTATTTCAAATAAAAATCATTATTTCTAACCTTGTCAATGTCTTGACTCTATTTTCTATTCATTTCACAACGTATGGTGGTGAATAAGTGTGACTTTTCATGGAAAACACAAAATTGTTTGGGTGACCCCAAACTTTTGAACGGTAGTGTATATACACATATACATATATATATACACATATACATATATATATATATATATATATATATATATATATACACATATACATATATATATATATATATATACACATATACATATATATATACACATATACATATATATATACACATATACATATATATATACACATATACTGATCCTGTTTTGACGCCATATGGTATTTTCACCAAAAAGTGAATTTGTTACCTTTTTACACCACGGGACTTTCTTTTCTTGGTTTGTCTCTTTTACATTTGTCAAAGTGAAATTTTTTTAATACACACACAGCAACCTTAGACAGGACAACAGTAGCATTTTTGAGTTATGAGTTTTCCATTGCCTCATGCAGCCAATACATTCCTCCATTCTACAAACCCTGTTTATTACATCTATTCAGTCTTTATGTCATGTATTAGTGATAAATGATCAAACTGATTAAATAAAACAGCAAAACGAAAGCAATGATTGAGCCCGGGAGCAACCAACAGAGAAACAGCCCCACCTTATGGAAGGAAGCAGTACTGCATTACTATGTGCCAGAATCTGAGACCATTTTCCCCCCAAAACCCATCAGCCCTCTTCATCCAGTTTACAGAAAACATCTCTAGGTTACAGGACTGATTGGAGAAACCAAACAGATATAATAGGAAACTAAAACTATAAAGCTACCTTGAGAGTAGGGTTGATCTGACATTTAAAGCTCTCGGATAGATGTTGCACTCATTATTGAGAAAGATGCCCCTGACAACACAACTCTCTCACCCAAGCAGTACATGAATCCCCAGTCCAAGACCAAGACCAGTGCATTTCCACAAGATGAAATGTAAGAAATAAAAAATGAATAGAGGCAATGTCTTTCTCCTTCTGGTTTATTGGATGGAGCCAGAATACTGATTAATCTGTTCACTGAAAGACTTTTTAAAAAAGAATCATAATTTCCATCTCAACAACAAAGTTTTAATGGAAAAATTGCTTCTGCTGTTTGGTATTAAAACATAGTTGTTGTGTAATAATGACTTTAGCTCCTTTTTACCTTCTGAACCTCTTTATGCTGCATTGAGCAACAACTGTCACCAAACTTATTACAGCCACAGACAGCCTGAATGAATCTTAACGAGCCAACACATGAAGTCCTCAACAATATGCATATTTCATAGAGGGATTTTGGTGATGATGATAGACTTTTAACATATTGTGCTGACCTGGCATGAATAACTTTTCAAGTTACTGTAAAAACACTTAAAAGGTCAGGGTCAAATTTTTTTTCTATAGCACATTTACAGTAGCACAAGCTGCCCCAAAGTGTTGAACAAAACAGAACACAAGCAGTTGCAAACAATCTATAAAAGGATGTAAAATAGTAGTAGTCCCCCAAATAAAAAATAAAAAAACAACTTGGGAAGCTTAGCTCCAGGCTCAGGGCTAGAGATGTTTATGAAACGGAAGAACAAACCTATAAGTTCTGTCAGCTCATGGCTGCAAGGTTTGCAGCAACATGTGACAAAAACACTGACCTATCATGTATTTCAGTAGAGTCTGGGACAGAGGTAGGAAAAAAAACATGAACAAAGGTTCTGTCATGCTGCCCTAATCCCCCTCTCCTCATCATTGTCCTCACCTGTGTCTCGTCAATCATTCACACCTGATCCTACTCACCTCCAGCTTTTAAAACCCGTCACTTCCCTTCACTCAGTGCCGGATCATTATTTATGTCTCGTGTGCCTACCTTGTTGTGCTCCTTCCCAATTGGCCGATGTCCTGTCTCTCCGTTCCTGCCGTCACCACCATAATCACCTTCACCAACAGCACCTTTAATAAACATCCTTCACCTTTCATTGGCGTCTGGGTCCTTACTCCACACATTCCTGTTCTGATCATTATAGAAGTGAGAACGAGGATTTACCGTTTCCTGGTCTCTAGACATGTTTTAATGTCGAGTTCAACAAAACAATTTGTTAGGGGAGATTTTCTCTTGTAAAATGTGAAAAACAGGAGATTCCTTGTTTTGCACATAATGTTTTAGTTCTTTTTAAGGAAATTGCTTGAACCCCAGCACAGTTATTTGTGAAAATATTAGTGAATAACTGACATGATCGGTTTTATTGACTCTAACGAGGCAACAGCTCCAGTCAGCAAACAAGTTAGTTGTATGTTAAAAGCTTTATTGAATGGAGGAAAGTTGGAAGGAAACCGGAGGTTCGTCTCGGGAGGAACCGGAATTTCTGGAAGGATCTACAAAGAGAGCAAAAGGTGATCTTGGAATAGTTTGATAAGATTTCTCCAAAGTAAGTTTGGCCAAATACCACGCTAGGAACGAGAACCAACTGGCGCCAGCCTCCGGGATCCGTTCCCCTTTTAAGCTGGAGAATTGATGAGGTGCTGATTGGAGACACCTGGAACTGCTGCCTGACACACTCTGAAGATAAGGTAGGAGGAGAAACACACACACACTCTCTCCAGCACACAGTCACAAAATCCCAACAATAACAGTAAATGTGGGGCTTTTTGGCTACTTCTTGCTCTCCGCGAGGATGGACGCTGTTCTCTTTCCCTCCCTACTGTTGCCTACTTCTGCATTCTTTTGTCTAGTCAACTATTCTATTTGGAGCCTCTCTCTGCTTTCTCCTCCTGTAAGAACAACCATGGTTCTGGATCTGGTTCTGGTCAGCTGGTCTCTTAATACAATTAATCAAATGTTTTCCAAGAGAACGGCTAAAAAGAAGAGCCGAGTTGTTCCGATGGAACATCGTGGAGGATCTTGTGTCTCTCGCTTTTGACCATAGAGGACGTTGGAAACATTTACACTACCGTTCAAAAGTTTGGGGTCACATTGAAATGTCCTTATTTTTGAAGGAAAAGCACTGTACTTTTCAATGAAGATAACTTTAAACTAGTCTTAACTTTAAAGAAATACACTCTATACATTGCTAATGTGGTAAATGACTATTCTAGCTGCAAATGTCTGGTTTTTGGTGCAATATCTACATAGGTGTATAGAGGCCCATTTCCAGCAACTATCACTCCAGTGTTCTAATGGTACAATGTGTTTGCTCATTGGCTCAGAAGGCTAATTGATGATTAGAAAACCCTTGTGCAATCATGTTCATACATCTGAAAACAGTTTAGCTCGGTACAGAAGCTACAAAACTGACCTTCCTTTGAGCAGATTGAGTTTCTGGAGCATCACATTTGTGGGGTCAATTAAACGCTCAAAATGGCCAGAAAAAGAGAACTTTCATCTGAAACTCGACAGTCTATTCTTGTTCTTAGAAATGAAGGCTATTCCATGCGAGAAATTGCTAAGAAATTGAAGATTTCCTACAACGGTGTGTACTACTCCCTTCAGAGGACAGCACAAACAGGCTCTAACCAGAGTAGAAAAAGAAGTGGGAGGCCGCGTTGCAGAACTGAGCAAGAAGATAAGTACATTAGAGTCTCTAGTTTGAGAAACAGACGCCTCACAGGTCCCCAACTGGCATCTTCATTAAATAGTACCCGCAAACACCAGTGTCAACATCTACAGTGAAGAGGCGGCTGCGGGATTCTGGGCTTCAGGGCAGAGTGGCAAAGAAAAAGCCATATCTGAGACTGGCCAATAAAAGAAAAAGATTAAGATGGGCAAAAGAACACAGACATTGGACAGAGGAAGACTGGAAAAAAGTGTTGTGGATGGATGAATCCAAGTTTGAGGTGTTTGGATCACAAAGAAGAACGTTTGTGAGACGCAGAACAACTGAAAAGATGCTGGATGAATGCCTGACGCCATCTGTTAAGCATGATGGAGGTAATGTGATGGTCTGGGGTTGCTTTGGTGCTGGTAAGGTGGGAGATTTGTACAGGGTAAAAGGGATTCTGAATAAGGAAGGCTATCACTCCATTTTGCAACGCCATGCCATACCCAGTGGACAGCGCTTGATTGGAGCCAATTTCATCCGACAACAGGACAATGACCCAAAACACACCTCCAAATTGTGCAAGAACTATTTAGAGAAGAAGCAGGCAGCTGGTATTCTATCGGTAATGGAGTGGCCAGCGCAGTCACCAGATTTGAACCCCATTGAGCTGTTGTGGGAGCAGCTTGACCATATGGTACGCAAGAAGTGCCCATCCAACCAATCCAAATTGTGGGAGCTGCTTCTAGAAGCGTGGGGTGCAATTTCTCCAGATTACCTCAACAAATTAACAGCTAGAATGCCAAAGGTCTGCAATGCTGTAATTGCTGCAAATGGAGGATTCTTTGACGAAAGCAAAGTTTGATGTAAAAAAAAATCTTATTTCAAATACAAATCATTATTTCTAACCTTGTCAATGTCTTGACTCTATTTTCTATTAATTTCACAACGTATGGTGGTGAATAAGTGTGACTTTTCATGGAAAACACAAAATTGTTTGGGTGACCCCAAACTTTTGAACGGTAGTGTATATAATTGGATTCATGATAGCCGGATATCTTCTGATTATCGCAGGTGGATTTTCTGAGGTATCGTAAACTTCAAGCTTAAGACAGCAATTGGCAGGCTGCCCCGGCTTCAGGAAGGTTGCTGTGTTGTCAACACTCAGACTATTTGCGATGCGCGAGCAAAAATTGACTCGTTTCGCTGCGTGGGTAATAAATTGGAGAAGTTCTTAGCCAGCTGGAAGGTAATCTGACCCACAATTTTGGCCATTTGGACTGAACTCGGACCACTGATGGACTCTAAGGCAAGAGAAAAAGTAATCTTCGCCTTTCTCTAAAACAATTTCTTATCTACTGGAATTTGACTCCATTGTCTTGGTAGACCGAACAAAAACCTCCCTTGGATGTGTGTGCAAAAGGACGCTCCATCCCACCCCACTCCCCCATCCCCCCACATGAGCCTGTGAGCTCCCTGACTCAGACCCAAGGTTGTATATTACATCACAGGCGACAGACTCTGGGATTGAACTGAGAGGAGTTTCATGGTCTCACTTTAATGCACACATACACGCACTCACACTCACGCAACAGCTAGGTCTTCCAAATCCTGTATTGTGTTAATGTTTGTAAGTGTTTGTATGATCTTGGATTGGTTGTACTGAAACTTAACTTCCCCATGGGGATTATTAAAGTATCTCTTATTCTTATTATTATACTTATTATTGGTTTCTTAAATTATTTTCTTTCACTACATAATTATAAACCTTTTGGTTAATAAATATGGTCAGAATGAAAAAAGTGGAATTCAGAAAAATAAAAATTGAAAAAGTGGAATTTGGGAAAAAAAGAAGTTGATTTCTAAAGGTGATGAACTGTCAAAGAGAAAGTGAACTGCGTGACTTTTGGACCATTGTTCACAACGACTTGAGTGAAAAAGAGGATGTGCCCCCCAGCCAACGCTGTCTAAGAAGGAGAGAAAAACAACCAAATGTTGAAGCTTAAGTGTCTAGACAAAAGGGCATGAGTGGGCTGTTTGACCTGTTTACCAGAGAAGATGATCATGTTTGCGGAACTTAAGGTGTGTTAAAGTGTATAAATACTCATGCATACGTGGACTCGGGGCTCTGCTCTCTGACTTGTCAGTGACAGAGTCTTCGAATGCTGTTTGCCTTCGAATAAATACAAGACAAAGGATCGATCTTTTCTCTAAGTGATTTTATCAACATTGTCTCATCCCAGAATTCCACAACAACATGGTGTCAGATGTGGGATGTGACGTGTCAGGAAGGTGTTTGGAAAACTGAACACGCTCGAGTAAAAGGTTTCTTAGAACTTCTTCACGTAAGGAAAGAGCGCAAGGCGAGCAGGAGACGTCCTGACTGATAAGATGGGATCCAGATCCTCTAGGGAAGGGATGTGGAGGGATAACCCTGACACTAACAGTCCATTAATGGCCAAAATGAGGGGGGGAAAAATACAGTAACAATTGTGTTATTTGCAACAACAAAAAAATGGGTAAAAGACTATGGTTTTTCAAAGGGGGAAAGTTTGGGGAAAAAAACAGCTGTTAAAGGTAAAGGAATAGCTGGAAAGAGAGATGGAAAAGATGGTTAAAGTAAGTGTAGTAGAGCAACCTAGAAAAACATGACTTCAATTGAATTAATGAAAATGGCGGGGGAAAAAGATTTTAAGTGGAGACATGGCCAGATGGGCAGATAATACCTCCTTGCCATCAGCTCCATTTCCCATATAGTTCTAGTGGTCCCTCAGCCTCTCTTTATGTTTGCAGGCCCTCCGAGTCGCGGACCCGGACCTGGACTCCTGTGCCCCTCGACGTCCGAGCCCACCAGACAATGTCACCTACAGAGATCAGCTAGGCCTCCATCACACAGACATTTCCAAGCAAAAACAACATCCAGGCTCTGCAGAGAATCAAGCAGGGATCCGGTGAACCCGTGATTGACTTTTTACACAGAACAGAGGAAGCCTTCGACAAACATTCCTGCCTGGAGAGGCCAGCAGACCTGGGGTCCATGCCAGGTCCCTGGGAGAGACTGTTATGTGCATATATAATGCATGGACTCCTTCCTGACGTGGCTGCCCAAACCCACAGCAACTACGTGGGACATGAGGTTTGCCTCACTGAATTAAAGAGACATTGTCTGCATAGTGCTGATGTACTTTGCCAGAAGAACACCAAGAAAAGAAAGAAAAAAAAAGATAAGAGAGAGACTGATTTGCACCTGGCTGTCCTGACCATGTTCTCTCCCATGTATCGCCAACTCGTTTGAGGGGGGTCAGACCAGAAGACTGAGTTTCCACATACACACACACACCGCTACACCCAACTATTGCTATTTTGGGCCCTGCTTTTACTGATCCACCTGCACTCACATGCACATACACTTAGATGAACCCAGTAATTGCTTTAGGACCTATGTTTTCACAGAAGCCCCTGCCTTTAAGAAAATGCCCATTTTGACTCTGACCGTTGCTGGTGTGAAGTTGGATTTTGTGGTAGATTCTGCTGCCACATACTCTGTGTTATCTGCTAAATTATTGACAGCTGTTCCCCCTCTCATTTCAGATTTCACCTATTCTGTCCCAGCCTCAAGAGAAACTGCTAAAGAAAAATTCCCGATACCTCTAACTTGTTGCATTAAAGAAGGAATTAGGTCAAACATTGTAACATTGTTTTCTGGTTTTAGATCTTTGGCCAATAAATTCATTGGGGAGAGATCTTATGTGCGAGTTACACATGACATTGATCTCAATAAATGAAGGGGTAGGTGTAATCACTCCCAGTGACGTCATAAGGCCTGAGCTCTTCTACACAGCTGTGCACTTCTCTGTTTCTGTTCTGCTGTATGTGTATGAGTGACAACTTCCTGGTGCTGCATTCTCACAGCATTCCCTGACTTTGGCCACGGCTGCAGTTCAGCCTGACTCAGACTTTATGCGTCTGACAGACTTACACTGTACTGCCTGTGTTTCTGTAGGACCAGACCCAGACTTTGAGAAAAAACTGGTACCGTGACCATGAAGACAGACTGACTGTTAACATTTTTTTTTGGAATGACAACACAGCAGTGTTGGCTGTGTCCCTGACAGATAAACAGAACAAACTTTTTTTCATGTGTACAGATCTGCACCCCCCATCTCCCTGGCCAAACCGCGTTCGCAACGATGGGAAGATCTGAGGCCTCTTGTTATACGTTGTGAAACCATCACTGATTGGGAAAAGACATCTGATCCTTATGTGTTTTACTCTGTTTCCCAACATGTGTTTAAATTTACATTTACCTCTGTTACCCTATGCACACACTCTGTGGAACTCGTTTCTCCACACTCAGGGCCCCCTCCCACACTTCGGTCTGCCACCGCGCCCGCAGACTCTGATTATGATCTGGAAAGACTGCCCAGAGCGTTATGGGCTCAAAATTAATGTGATGTTGGGCTCATAAAATGTGATCCTGTTGTGATTGCACCAAAATCTGATTTTAGACCATGTCAAAAACAATACCCACTTAAACAGGAAGCATTACAGAGCACTGAACCCGTTTTCCATGCTCTGTTTAATACAGGTATTATTGTGCTATGTCCAAATTCTTTTTTTTTTACGTGTCCTGTTTGGCAGTGTGGAGCTCAGAATTGGTGTCTGAGTACCAAGTAGAGGCCCAACAGATTTACTTTCACAAGCAGAGCAGGACAGCTTTTACTATAGTACTCCATGTGTGAAAAATCTTTATTATGAATTGCTGGGGGTTTTATTTCCTGATGTTATGGACACGGAGACGGAAAATTAAGGGGAAGAAAGAAAGAAGATGAAGAAGAGAGGTAGGAAACAAAAAGTCAAGAGAGAGGGTGAGTTGAAAATAAAAGAGAGGAAGGGGAACAAAGAAAACACAGGAAAACATTGAAGTCTGCCTCCATACCCACAGGACGGCAGAGAGAGGGGGAAAACAAAACAAAACACGAAAAAGGAACACTGACAAAACAAACCTAACATCCTGAACTAAGAACTACACAACCACATCACACAAGAATGGATATAAAAATACAACAACAATGTCACAGAAAAACTCATGGTAGTGATTAATCAAGCTCTAGTAATGATAACCTCAGCCCAAGAATATATCTGTAAACACCAGAGACCCCACATCCATGTGTGTGTTAGCATGCTGGTGCATATAAGGTTTCTCCATAAGAGTGTTCGATAGCTGGTGTGAGCAGGCATCAATCCGTCTCCCAGGAATCGATGCAGACATGAAGGAGATCAGAGCAAAGACGTCCAAAGGACCGCCAGAGCCCCAGGCGGACCCGGGCGGGGCCGACCGCATCCCCCAAGAGAGGAGCAGAGGAGAACCCCAGGGGAACATCCAGCGGCCACCACGCAGGGGCCCAGGGGGCAGCAGTGACGTGCCCACGGGCCCCGCCAGCAACCAGCCGCGCCGGGGCGGGCCGGTCAATGGACTGGGAGAGCCGGGGCCCAGGGGCGCCCAACCCCCCAGCAGAGACCCGACAAGGGACCGCCCGACGAGGGGCCCCCGGCACCGCAGGGGCCGCGGCCGGCCGCCACGCGCCACCACAACCCCGGGCCAACATCCCAGCGCCCCACCCCTGCCCCACGTCGGGGGGCCCCACCGGTAGCCGCAGCGGATGGATAGCATACCCAGGCCAAGCTCAGCCAGCACCTGGACACCAAGTTGTACCAGCTCCCGAGTCCTGATCCCGCGCAACACAGAGCGCCGAGACCAGGCATCCTACAAAGGCCAGGGCCGGTCCAAACCCCCCAATGAACCGACCACGCACGGTGCGCACAGAACAGGTGATCGAACGAGCAGAGACGCCGGATCCGTGTCCCGCCGAGCCACCGAGCAGGCACCACCCAACAATCCCAAACCTGGCACCCCTAAAAGAGGTGCCCCAACCAACCATAGGAAGATATCGGCCCAGCACATCGGCCGACCGACGCACCGGCACCCCCAGGCCCGGCCAGCCACGCACCAGGTCCGAACCGGATTGACCACCGACGCACCAGTAGGCAGGGGCATCCGTCACCGGCGGGGAGTGACGGAGGGGAAATAGGCCCCCCATTAAATGTAAGTCCTGAGGTGCGCCAGGCGAGAGGGCAGCCCAAGACCCAACCTGACAGGCAGACAAAGACATACAGACAGTCATACGTTCCCTCCCTCTTAAACACATACATTCTCACTAACTCACCAAGACACCCAAGAAATGACGCTGTACCCTCACTCATACAACCCATATACACTTCATGCTCCCAGGTCCCGATGCCCCAGTAGAGCCACCAGCCCCCGGACCCAGGAGATGGACCCCCTACCTTCTAGGACGGAGACAAGCAGACCGCCAAGGCCCCCACAGTGGTGAGGCAGCCCGACAGCCCAGGACCCCGACCAGACCACCTGTTCCTCCTCCGGACCCCAACCCCTGATGGCCGGTATCGAACAGGGGTGTAAGAAGACCCCTAGCCTCTATCCTCTCCTGCTGTGTCCAAATTCACCTGTGCGCTCTCCACTGTCTCCAGTGAAGAAAAGACGGCCTCCTTTGGTCCCCGATGAATGGAGATTCGTCCAAGACCTCCGAAAAATTAATAGAGCCATGATCATTCACGCTTTGTCCATGCCAAATAAACACACCATTTTGTCGCAAATTCCATCTTCTTCCACTCATTTCTTTGTGATTGACCTGTCCAATGCATGTTTCTCCATCCCTGTTCACAAAGACAGCCAGTTTTGGTTTGCTTTTGAATTTAAAGGTAAACCTTACACTTTCACCAGGCTCTGTCAGGGCTACGCTGAAAGCACTTACAACACTGCTTTGAGCGACTCACTGGCATCACTGTTTTTATCCCCAGGTTCTGTTCTTTTGCAGTACGTGGATGACCTATTGGTGTGCAGCCCCTCAGCTGAACAGTGCAGAAGGGACACTCTGGCTTTGCTTCGCCACCTGCATTCTGAAGGTCACATGGTCTCCCGCAATTTGTTCAGTCTCAGGTGACCTTCTTAGGTCACGTGTTGTCTCATAACTGTCAGGTTCTGTCCCCACAGAGAATTGAGGAGGTGCAGAAAATCCCAAAACCACGCACAAAGAAACAAATGATGTCTTTCCTGAGTATGACTTCATACTGCAGGACCTTCAGTCCAAATTATGCAACAAAAGAGGCTCCTCTCTCCTCTTTGATCCATAGACGGAACCTGGGAGCTCACAACATATTCACTTGGACTGAGGAAGCTGAGTTAGCTTTTCTAGCCTTGAAACAGGTCCCTCGTTCTGCACCGGCCTTGGCTCTCCCTGATTCAGCCAAACCTTTTGTGCAGATTGTAGATGAAAAGTCTTGTTTTGATGTCATCTGTTTTATTACAGAAACACGGTGACAAGCTGCACCCAGTTGCTTACCACTCATCAAAACTGGATTCTGTGGCTGCAGGGCTTCCTGGTTGCCTCAGAGATGTGTCTGCAGCATAGAAGGTTGTTGTTGCATCACATGACATTGTGGGCTATTCTGACCTCACTGTTTTTGTCCTCGTGCAGTTTCAATCATTCTCCTGGAGCAGAAAACCTCTCATCTCTCTGCTGCCAGATGGTTGAGATATTCCTAAAACCTTTACTCCTTGTCCAGATTTGTCTGATATCCCGCTTTCTAACCCTGACCTTGTGTTATATGTTGATGGTTCCTCCTCCAGATCTGACACAGGTGTAAATCAGGTTGCTTTCGCCGTTTGCTCCGACTCTGCAGTGCTGCTCTCAGGCCCTCTGCCTTCCCACTACTCTGCACAAACAGCTGAGCTGAGGCATGTAAGTTGGCTAAAGACTTGACTTTACATGACATGCAGAGTTTTGCAGCACCTGAAGAGAGGACCCAGTGGTGAAGAGGAGGTTGTATATTCGATCCTGCCCGTGGCTGGACTGTAGCAGGTGGTAGACCGTGTCTACCCAAACATTTCTTACTCTGGTTTTGTAAATAGTCACATGGGTTAGACCATGTGTCCAAAGGGGGAATGGTTAGCAAAGTAACACAAAAATGGTACACTAAGGGATTCACGGTCGCAGCAGAAAGATTCTGTAATAAATGTTTGATCTACCAGTCCCATAACCCCTCAAAAGCTCCTGACCAGCCATTTAAAACACATCCTCCTCCAGATTATCCATTCCAACACCTGATGATGGATTTCATAGAGCCCAGCCCTGCAGAAGTCAGGGGGCGCAGTTGAGCATGAAAATTTAGTCATTAAACAGTGCAGTGCTGTGCAGAAACTGGACTATCATGACCTAAAGCATTACCCCTTGTGTTGCTGTATATGAGAACTAGGACCAGAACCAGAGCCAACCTTAGCCCATTTGAAATCCTAATTAGAAGGCCTGCGAACACTGGAGGAGAAACCAAAAATGATGGGTTTTAACGACTCACAGGTATGAAAAACAAATGTTGGAATAGTGCAAAAGCCTGTCAAAGTCTCTTTCCAATCTCACCAGGCTGTTAAAGCGGCAGCTGAAGTTTCCTAACACCCATTTCAGCCAGGTGACTGGGTGCTGATTAGGGACACCAGAAGGAACAAGTGGAAGGATAAAAGATGGCTGGGACCATTCCAGGTGCCTTAGTGACCCATACTGCCGTCAAGGTCAAAGGAAGGAACACCTGGGTGCACGCCACACATTGCAAAAGGCTCAAGGAGGACTCAACACCAGAACCCCCTACACAGGGGCTTCCACCTGACGGCCCACCTGTATCCTCAGGGTGACAGGGCAGCGTGAAGCGCAGAGCCACCCTGGGAATCAGGGGCAGCTGGATTCGAGGAGCAGCAACATTGCACCCATAAAAGGAAAAACAATATAAGAGGAAAATATTTGAAACTCTCTCAAAATGCAGTTGGAGATTCTTATGGGTCCTGACAGGCCTGTCGTTATTCTGGATCATTCCTTTGTTGTTATGGGAATATAAGTCATTTCATGGATCCAAAACCGACTTAACAGACACTTTGAAGAGTGAAAAAACTTCAGCGAACCTCACAGCATCACAGCACCAGTGGAAGAGGAGGTCAGCTTCCTCAGGTGGAAGAACAAGACACTCGTGCCTGAAAACATATGGGGGATGGAACTGAACTACATAGCAGGAGCCCAAACACATTTTCAGTTTGTCTTATGTGATGTTAATTATTGTGGTTCTAATTTTGGTAGCTGGAGAAGTTATTACGTTTACCAATGTGTTTTAATTTAATTTCATGTTCATCCTTATCATAAAAATTTATTTCTTGTGATTTTTGTGTTCAGAAGAGAGGGATGTGATGGAAAATGTTAATATTGCTCATGTCTAAGAATCTAAGGTCATGAACTATGAAAGCAGAAGTGAACTTGATGTCTAAAGGTGAGGAACTGTCAAACAGAAAGTGGACTGCGTGACGTTTGGACCATTGCTCACAACGACTTGAGGGAAAAAGAGGATGTGCCCCCCAGCCAACGCTGTCTAAGAAGGAGAGAAAAACAACCAAATGTAGAAGCTTAAGTGTCTAGACAAAAGGGCATGAGTGGGATGTTTGACCTGTTTACCAGAGAAGATGATCATGTTTGCGAAACTTAAGGTGTGTTAAAGTGTATAAATACTCATGTATACTTGGACTCGGGGCTCTGCTCTCTGACTTGTCAGTGACAGAGTCTTCGAACGCTGTTAGCCTTCGAATAAATACAAGACAAAGGATCGACCTTTTCTCTAAGTGATTTTATCAACATTGTCTCATCCCAGAATTCCACAACAGTAACAAGCTGGTGTAGCTGACAAGTAACCAATGTTTCCAGTTAAAAAAAGTTTTGAATGTTACTGTTTAGTGTAAAAAGGCACATCCCAGTGAATCATTTGGGCCTTTTATCTGCTAATGATCACAGAGTGAACAGTCTGGATTAAATGTTATGATTTTAGTTAATAAACTGAACTTAGAATACAATAAAAAGAGCTGCAACAACATAACATTGAAGTTGTTGCAGCTAATTGTTTTAATCTGTTCTGATAATCAGGAGATTGTATGCAGAATGCCAGTGGTTTGTACAGATACATGATTATATATTATCAGGTTCTGAATAGTAATTCAATTCAGGGGGGGGCGTGAATAAATGTAAGTTCTCTGGGGGGCATGACAGAAAATAATGGAGAACCACTGCTCTAAACTATGTGTGGTCCTTATGTGAGCTGGAAGGCTGTTCCATTCCACCAAAACAAGCTCTGTCACCACGGGTCATTAAACGAGTTTTAGAGATCTCATCAAAGCGCTCATCCAGCGGACTCCTCTGCAGAAGAAGCGTCTTATTGTTCAGATGCTCCTTCAGGCTCCTATGGGACTGAAAATAATAATTCATGCAGTGAAACGAAGAAACCTCTGACTGATTTGGGATGTTTTGCATCACCTTAAATAGTTGATAATAAGCAAACTGTTACATTTCTATCTAGTTAATAAGAAGGATTATTCTGAATTCACAATTCAGTCAATTTCTATGGCACCAATTCACAACATGTAATCTCAAGGCACTTCACAGGAAAAGTCATTTCATTTCAGTCATCCATACATTCCAATAAATCATTAATTTCATTATTCCAATCAGTTTAAAAGTTTTTACCAAAGGAAACCCAGCAGATTGCGTCACTCCTCCTGGATGAACGTGTAGAAACAGAACAGAAATATCACTCTTTCACACTGTTGAAGTTTTCTTTCTCAGAATTGATAGATGTTGGGTTTAATTTGAGCAGATTTTGAGGATTTTCTGTGGACACCCAAGATATGTATTTTCTTCCACTCAAACGGAGTCTTGCCGTATTTCTGACGGTCCGTGAACGCAGCACGGTCGTTTCCCTTTAAGTGCGGATGAAAGGCTGAGCAGCAGTTGTGTAATTTGGGTGAAAGAGGAGAAAAAGGAGAAAGGAGGAGTGAATGGAAGACAGAACCAGGAGGAGCCGGACAGGTACGGTTCTTCTTCTTCTTCTTTTTCTTCTTCTGCTGCTGCTGGACAGGTGCTTCTGCTCAGGTGTTATTCGGACCGGGTCCATCCACAGTTTCGCAGGTTTTCCGAGTCTTCTTCCTGTTCTGGGTTTATGTAACCGACGTTATTCAGCGGTTTTAGACCGGCCCTCTGTATGTTATGGAAATGGAAGTTATTTATAATGACAGCCTAATTTCCTTTCATGCCTCTTTTATAAACTATCCCATAATATCCTCCAGTTTATATCAGCTGCAAACTTTCACAACCGGTTTTATTAATCAGTATTACAGTTTTAGCTCCGCCTACTTATATCTAGTTATTGTTAAAGCTACAGTTGTGTTTATAACTCATGGATGTTCACTGATTTTAGTCAGGTTATTTTATTCGGGTTTTTTTGTTGTTGTTAATTATTAAATAATAACAAAAATAACCTAACTGACTCTGATGAAAGCTTTACAGAACCTGGTTTCTACCTTTTATAGGCCGTTTAGAGTCTTATGTGTCAATAGATCAGAACATCCAGGAAACTTCTGATCCATTTGGGTCGTTTCTGTTACGATTTCAAAAGACAAAATCCTGTTGTATGATTATACATGGCTCCGCTTGACCGCTAACCCTGGATTAAAAGGTAATTATGGTTTTAAGATGTTTATTTTGTGCAACAACGTATTTAAAAGTGTTATCCATCAAATCATCCCCCAGTTTGCTGCTTTTTACCTTCTAAGAATGCTACATTTATGATTTTATTTAAAGTTTCAAAATCCCAAGAAAAGCAAAACAAAAAACTAAACACCACAGAAGAAGTAAGAGAAGGTTTAAAACAGCGTTATAAAAACAATAGCAGAGGTAAGTACTAAAATAACATAAAATATATTAATAAAACATATATAAAATATGTGGAACCTCATTGAAGAAGAATAACAGTTTTATGACTAAAATATTCATTTAAATGTGATTTTTAAGGCTGGAAGTGATTCCTCCAGTCTTATGTCTGCATGGAGATCATTCAGTCAGTTTGGTGGAGGACCTTCTGGCCTCGCTGAGGAGGAAATCAGACATGGGACTTCTGGCCAGAAATGGGCTTTTGCCCAGGGCACTGTGACAAGAGGGGGCGTATAAGTATGTGTGAGTTGTACCCTAAACGAGTTTCCTTTTGCCTTTATTCATTTAGTCAGTAGCAGAGGTCGCATTAGCCATTGTGTTGTCTGTGTGACATTGCACTTAGAATCCAAACACGTGCTGTGGCCTGAACACACAGACTCACTTCTTCCTCCTGCTCTACATGGAACTGAAACGATCACCTGCTTGTTCGTGATCAAATAGTGGGATTGCTGCAGAGGTTTCAGCCTCGGACAGCTGACTTCTCATGGGGGTCTAGTTGTTGTTCTGGAGGCTGAATCCGCGCTCCGCTGCCACACTGGAGACTGGGATTAAAGCTCCACTTCAGCTAAAGATTAGACATCAGGGAACATTTCTCCAGTTGAAGTGATCCGAAGTCAGAAAGACTCTCTGAACGAGCCGTTTCCTGACCCACAAGCTATCGCTTCAGTGGGAGGAAATCCCTCAGCATGCACCAGTTTTGCTTTTTTTATCCCACCCCAGAATCTAGTTTTCTCATCTGAATTAGCTGAGCGGCTTGCAGGAGGTTCAATGCCATCCAGCTCCTGATGTCTTACATACAGTCAGTTATGCAATTTTTCTCTGGTTTTGAATGCTGAGCAGCTGGAAGGATTTTTGCTACTTTTGTTAACTTTTGGACATTTGTTATGATGCATAACCATGGTAACTAGGTGGTTTACTACTGGGAGCAGTTGAATAACATCACAAAAGCTCAAATAATACCTCAACTGCAGCCACAAAACCCTGATGAGTAGAAAAGGAGACGCCATGTATCCAGAGCAGGGGCAAAGAGGAGAGAGAAAAGGAGGAATTTCAAACCATCTCCATCAATCCTAATGGGCAATGTGAGATTGTTGGCAAACAGTTTGGATCCTGAGAATCCTCTGGAGATTAGTGTGCAAAATATGATTCTTCATAAAATGAACATTATGGACAACGCTGAGCGTCCTCTACATCAGACTGTCATACAACTACAGAGCGTCTTCAGTCAGAGGCTTCTTCAGATCTGTAGAGCGCTACAGGGGATCATCCTTACCCACAGCCATCAGCATCTACAACAAATCTTTAAAGGGGGGGTATTATGGTTCTTCCAGGACATGTTACCCTTCTATAGCACACTCCAATAAAATTGTCACCTTAAGTCTTTTAATAGTCCGTCATATATCCAAATCCACCTTAAAGAAATTTACTGCCGTATTGGACGCCTTGATTTTCGCCTGTGCCTCTCTAAGACCCTCCTACTCTTTCTGACACTCCCCCTTCAGTTCGTCACATACCGTTCAGCATCGCAGCACGGAGTCGGAAAATAAATCCCACAAAAGACGCGCAGCTGCAGCTGGTGTGTTATAATTACTGCACCTGGGACTCAGCTGGAGTTGTGTGAGGTGGGGAGGGGTGGGGGAGCTCTGCAGGGGCGGGGCTCTCGGCTGAGTACGTAAGGTCGGAGGAGGAGATGGGTGGAAAAGGCGGGGATAGGTGGGAGCAGGTGTTTCAGCAACCCCGAGAACTACCAGCAGAGACCGACAGAGACTCAAAGATTACTCTAACATGAGTGAATGGGTCAGAGCAACACTTCAGGTATGTTTTTAAAGAGGGAAAGACAGGTTCTCAGGATATTAAGCTTCAGAAAGTCCATTTTGCATAATATCCCCCCTTTAAAGAAACTTGGATAATGAGTTACAACAACATTTAATTTCCCTTTGGGATTAATAAAGTAATTTTGAATTTAATTGAATTGAATGTCATCAGCATCAGGATGAATATTCTCGATATGTCTGCAGATCCTCCAGAGGTACAGGAGCGGTTGTTGGTGGAGCTGACCTTGGCCAGACTGAGGTCCAGGTGTTTAGTTCTGCAGGAGGACAGTTGATACAGCTGTCACAGAGAGATCTGCTGCGACTGCTGAAGGAGGAGCAGCTGCTCTCTGTCTCTCTCCAGATCCATTCACTTTATTTTATTTTCTGTTTGCTTTTCTTATTTTCTTTTCTTAACTTTTCTTAGTTACTTTATCTACCCAGCCCCTGGAGTTTCTGTATTAGACCAGATCTCTTCTTGGATTACTTTTTTATGGACTTATCAACATGGTTTTTTGCTCAGCTGAGGATTTTGAAAAACTGCTCCACAGAATTGAGGGCATTGAAACGAAGCTACGTCGTCTGGAAATTAATTTTGATCTTCATGCTGATTATGGACAAAATGACACAACTTTACCGTTGAATACAAACAGGGAACAACCTATCAGCCCGGTGTTACATCGGTCTAACCGTGTCACAGAGACTCCCTACAGGCGTCTGAGCGGCAGAACTCCGCACTATAATGAAGACTGGCCAGCATTAAAACGCACGGAATCATCAACCCCAGCCTGTTCTCCGAGGAAGAAAAAACAAAAGAAACTCCGGCACAGAGAAAGCTCTGAACCCAGAACTGCCGCTTCTGCTAAAAGTAAACAAAAGAGGTTTCAGCCAAAAACAAGAGATAATTCTCCACCTGGAATCCCACTGAAAAACAGATTCGCAGCCTTGAGTTCCCTGAAAGATGACGCAGCCCCCAGGACCAGTCAAAGCCACCAGGAGAAACCCAGCCGCATCAAACAGACACATAACAAAGTAAGAGCGCCCCCAGCAAAGATTGTTATCATACAAGACGGATCAATTAATGGAACTGAGGCTTTTTGATGAAAGATTTAGCAGACTCCGCATGCTCCATAAATGGTTGAAGAAACAATCAGCTGAGAAGTCGTTCACATTTATTAATAATTTCAAAGTATTTGGAAGTGCTAATCATCTGTTCAAAGAAGGGATGCGTTATCTGAACAAGGCCGGAGTAAGGCTCTTAGCAGCAAACATTTTTTCTTATCAAAATCAGAAAGCAAAACACTTGCTCCCAAAAGCTGACCTTGAGGCACCCATGGATATCAGAGAACAAAAACAGCAAGTCACGATGACACCACAGGACCGAACAGATAAACAACCATCAGAGATTAAGTCTTCATCTTCCTGTGACTCAGCCACATCAAATGAGTCTCCATTTAGAAACTTTACAGACAGACTGAATGAGCAAATCAAATTTGGGACACAATTAACACCTAAACTTAGACTACACCAAACCCCTGGGACTAGTGTCAATAAGTCATGGAGCTTCCCCCCACTGATTATTACAGATATTTGATATTTGAGGGAACCGGGCAATAAATCCACCCCTACCGTCTCCCAGAATTCACCCGGCACCCCTGAGGCTATATCAGTGATTATCAGCAGCAGGAAACATAAACAGTTAACCACACGCTCTCATATTAAACAAAATCTCAAATTGATAACCTGTCAGAAGGTTCAGCTGACCATCATCACAATACTTAAGTTAGCTTTATTAAACATTAGATCTCTATCCGGGAAGTCTTTTCTTATCAATGACTTCATCACTGAGCATAATTTACACGTTCTTTTTTTATCAGAAACTTGGCTAGATGAAAATAACGAAACAACTTCATTAATAGAATCTAGATGATACTCTCCACAACTTCGGACTGATCCAGCATGTCAAACAACCAACACACAATAAAGGACACACTCTAGACTTAATTATCAGCAAAGGTTTGAATATTTCCAACATCTCTGTAATTAATATTGCATTATCTGACCATTTCTGTATTTTCTTTGAAAGTACCATCTCTGCTAAATTATCCAGCCACAGTAAGACCACTATAAAAAAGCGTTTTCTAGGGGACAGTTCAGTAGAAACCTTTAAACGTATTTATCCTTCCACCTTATCCCCCTCATCTCCCAACTCAAACTTAGTAAATAAGTTGGTAGATAATTTCCTTGCGAAAATCTCAGACATCATGGATTCCATTGCTCCAACTAAAGTGAAAGTAGTCTCAGGTAGAAAAAAGTCTCAGTGGACAAGTAATCCACTGGTACGTAGTGAAAAAAGGGAGTGTCGACGAGCCGAGAGAAAATGGCGGAAAACTCGACTCCAGGTTCACAGTGAGATCTACAAAGAGAGACTGAATAGATATCAGCTAACTATAAAAGATGCTAGGGAATCGTTCTTTTCTGAAATCATCAACAGAAACACATAACAAAGTAAGAGCGCCCCCAGCAAAGATTGTTATCATACAAGACGGATCAATTAATGGAACTGAGGCTTTTTGATGAAAGATTTAGCAGACTCCGCATGCTCCATAAATGGTTGAAGAAACAATCAGCTGAGAAGGCGTTCACATTTATTAATAATTTCAAAGTATTTGGAAGTGCTAATCATCTGTTCAAAGAAGGGATGCGTTATCTGAACAAGGCCGGAGTAAGGCTCTTAGCAGCAAACATTTTTTCTTATCAAAATCAGAAAGCAAAACACTTGCTCCCAAAAGCTGACCTTGAGGCACCCATGGATATCAGAGAACAAAAACAGCAAGTCATGATGACACCACAGGGCCGAACAGATAAACAACCATCAGAGATTAAGTCTTCATCTTCCTGTGACTCAGCCACATCAAATGAGTCTCCATTTAGAAACTTTACAGACAGACTGAATGAGCAAATCAAATTTGGGACACAATTAACACCTAAACTTAGACTACACCAAACCCCTGGGACTAGTGTCAATAAGTCATGGAGCTTCCCCCCACTGATTATTACAGATATTTGATATTTGAGGGAACCGGGCAATAAATCCACCCCTACCATCTCCCAGAATTCACCCGGCACCCCTGAGGCTATATCAGTGATTATCAGCAGCAGGAAACATAAACAGTTAACCACACGCTCTCATATTAAACAAAATCTAAAATTGATAACCTGTCAGAAGGTTCAGCTGCCCATCAACACAATACTTAAGTTAGCTTTATTAAACATTAGATCTCTATCCGGAAAGTCTTTTCTTATCAATGACTTCATCACTGAGCATAATTTACACGTTCTTTTTTTATCAGAAACTTGGCTAGATGAAAATAACGAAACAACTTCATTAATAGAATCTAGATGATACTCTCCACAACTTCGGACTGATCCAGCATGTCAAACAACCAACACACAATAAAGGACACACTCTGGACTTAATTATCAGCAAAGGTTTGAATATTTCCAACATCTCTGTAATTAATATTGCATTATCTGACCATTTCTGTATTTTCTTTGAAAGTACCATCTCTGCTAAATTATCCAGCCACAGTAAGACCACTATAAAAAAGCGTTTTCTAGGGGACAGTTCAGTAGAAACCTTTAAACGTATTTATCCTTCCACCTTATCCCCCTCATCTCCCAACTCAAACTTAGTAAATAAGTTGGTAGATAATTTCCTTGCGAAAATCTCAGACATCATGGATTCCATTGCTCCAACTAAAGTGAAAGTAGTCTCAGGTAGAAAGAAGTCTCCGTGGACGAATGATCCACTGGTACGTAGTGAAAAAAGGGAGTGTCGAGAGAAAATGGCGGAAAACTCGACTCCAGGTTCACAGTGAGATCTACAAAGAGAGACTGAATAGATATCAGCTAACTATAAAAGATGCTAGGGAATCGTTCTTTTCTGAAATCATCAACAGAAACAATAATGCACGGACCCTATTTGCAACAGTGGAATGACTAACTAATCCTTAAGTAACAGTAGCCCCTGAACTAAATTCTACCAGGGCCTGCAATGAATTTGCCAGCTTTTTCTCTGAAAAGATTCTAACACTTAGATGGTCAATCTGTACCTTAATATCGAACCCACAACCAGTGCCATCCCCAATCAACAACAATGTAGAGAAAATGTATGAATTCCACGAATTAAACCAGAACAGCCTTGAAAAAAATCATTATCCAATTAAGCTCCTCCTCCTGCTATCTTGATATCCTACCCACAGCTTTTCTAAAGAAAGTTCTTCCTGTTATTGGGTCTGATCTTGTTCAAATAGTGAACTCATCGCTGCTATCTGGTGTCTTCCCTCAGGCTTTAAAAACAGCAGTTATTAAACCACTGCTAAAGAAGAAAAATCTGGACAACACGTTAATGCAGAACTACAGGCCGATCTCTAAGCTTCCATTCATCAGTAAGATTATTGAAAAAGCTGTTTCAGCAGTTAAATGGCTTCATAACAATGACAAACCGTTTTGATGTTTTTCAGTCTGGTTTCCGCGCTCACCACAGCACTGAGACTGTCCTCGTCAAAGTATTTAATGGCATCTGCATAAATACAGACTGTGGAAGAACCACAGTGCTGGTTCTGTTGGACCTCAGTGCAGCATTTGACACTGTTGATCATGATATTTTATTCGAACGACTGGAGAGCTGGGTCGGACCCTCTGGTACACTACTTGGCTGGTTCGAGTCTTACCTAAAGAACAGGGACTTCTATGTTTCAATAGGAAACTTTTCATCAGAACGAACAGAAATCACATGTGGGGTGCCCCAGGGCTCCATCCTGGGGCCCCTCTTATTTAATATCTACATGCTCCCACTAGGCAAGATTATAGCAACCAAAAACATTAGCTACCATAACTACGCGGATGACACTCAGCTCTACATTACAATGTCACCAGGTGACTCTGAACCCATTCAAACCCTAAATCAATGCATTGACCAAATAAATGGATGGATGTGCCATAACTTTCTCCAGCTGAATAGAAACAAAACTGAAGTGATTATTTTTGGACCCAAGGAGGAACGATCAAGAGTCAGCACACAGCTTCAATTAATACAGCTAGAAACTACTGATCAGGTTCGAAACCTAGGTGTAGTAATGCACTCAGACCTGAACCTCCAGGGTCACATAAAGGCAATAACAAGCTCAGCCTTCTATCAGCTGAAGAACATCTCTAGGATTAAAGGACTGATTTTGCAACACGACCTAGAAAAACTCATCCATGTGTTTATCTTTAGTCGGATTGATTACTGCAACAGCATCTTCACAGGTCTGCCTGAAAAGTCAATCAGACAGCTGCAGCTGATCCAGAACGCTGCTGCTCGTGTTCCTCACTAGAACCAGGAAAGTAGAGCACATCACCCCAGTTCTAAAGTCCTTACACTGGCTCCCTGTAGCTCAGAGAATAGACTTTAAAATACTTTTACTAGTTTATAAATCATTACATGGCTTAGCACCAAAATATGTTGAAGACCTGTTGTCACGGTACCAACCACCAAGACCACTCAGGTCATCCAACTCTAGCCTATTAAACATCCCTAGACTCAGAACTAAACATGGAGAAGCAGCTTTCAGTTTCTATGCTCCCCTTATCTGGAACAAACTTCCTGACGAGTGTAGAGCTGCTGAAACTCTGAACTGCTTTAAATCGAGACTAAAAACCATCTGTTTAGAATTGCCTTTGAGTAAATGCTTGCTGTCATATGTATGAAATGTGTTCATGCTCTCTTGCTTTTTTTATTTTTCTCTTGCTTTATTGTGTATCATGTGTAATGTGTGTTTCTTTTATGGGTTTTTTTAAATCACCAAATCATGTAAAGGACCTTGAATTACCCTGCTGTTGAAAGTGTGCTATACAAATAAAATTGCCTTGCCTTGCCTAGCTGTGTTCTCAGATGGTGTCGTTGGAAATTTGATCACAGAGATCAACTCTGAGAACATGAAGAAGACAGATATGGTTTCAGGATGGTCCATTCCTTCAATCTATAGTTACTAATAAACCATCAGAACCTTGTTATAATAATAACTTGTTCTTTGGGCTTTCTGGACGTAATGAAAACTGATCAACACAGCAAAAACTCAGAGTGCCATGAAAAAGTCTTCCATCTCTTACAGATTTCTCCTGCCTTTGCTTTCTAGTGGGGGGATTTCACTTTTTAATCTCTGGTTTTGGTATTGAGTTATGTACGGTTGCTGATATCATCATCATCAGAGCATTTCCTTTCATTCTAGTTACCTTGACAGTTTCCTGTCCATAAATTGGACCTGTTGATGTGTCTGAGTTCCTGTTGCTGCGTCTATGTTTAGTTTTTATTCATCAGGTGAAGTCCAGGGAGGAGAACACTGAACTGACCAGACGTTTTGTTGTTTTAAAGGCGTCTGCAGCAGCGATGGAGCTCAGCGTGGCTAAAACCTTAATGGTAACAGGAGGGGTTCTGCTCCTTCATGTACTCGCCTTCGTTATGTCCCTGGCGTTCTGGCCCGGAGGGCTCCTGAAGGCCTACAACTGGTAAACACACACAGAACACACTTCTTCCATTAATCGCTAATGTTCAGTGGGACCAGTTCCTTCCTGGGGAGATTCACTGTAAATCACCGTTTTACGTCAACATCAGCAGATGAGAAAAGCATCAATAAACTGTGTTAATGTGTCAAAATGATCCATGTCATAATTAAGAGATCCATCATGTAGAATCATGAGTGCTTCACCTAAACGGTGTGTTTTAAAGAAGGCACGAGGGCTTGGGTTACCTGCAGTTACCAGCAGGGGGCGTAGTCTAGGTGGAAGGTTACTATCATATCTGGAAGGTTTCAGAACATCATCTGCTGGATTAAGTTTACCCGATCTAAAGACATGATGAAGACCTCCATGGGAGGAAGGAAATGTGTGTGAAAGGTCAGATCTAAGGTGTTGGTCGACACTTCAAGGTCCTTCAAAGGTTTTCTTTGAACTTTGGACCTGATAAAACTAAAGCAGCAGAGTCTTAGATAAGCTCTAAATCTGCTAACATAAAGTTTTAACTGTGCTGTTATAAAAGAAGCCGCTGGCTGCCTGCAGGACATGAAACACTCACACTGTCACACATTCATCTTCAGCAGCTTGGTCACATGGTTTCAGATATTTAGAACCAGATGAAGGGACTTCAGATCTGAAACCCAAACCTTCTCAGCTGTCTGCAGAGCAGGAGGATCAGTAGGATCAGGGAGATGTGATGTTCTCCAGAGTCAGTTGGGAGGAAAATGGTGATTTTGTTCCAGGATGATTAGACATCAGAAGCTTTCAGATCCCATTCCTGCTCTTTATTCCTCTGATGCTACATCAGGTTAATCTATCCAGTTCCAACTATTTTACAGCAGTAAAAGCTGATGATCTAATCCAGTACTGTGCAAAAGTCCGAGATCCTAATCACTGTCTCTCCAACGGTCCTGAAGGTCTTTGGCTTCTTGTTCTCCACTTCTTCCTTGGTTTTAGTCCAGTAAGCAGGCTTTTACATAGGAATGTTTTTCCTCTGACCTGAATAAGTCAGGCATAAAAAAATCATCAACGAAGGAAATGCAGAGTTCATACGTGTGCTTAAAATCCATGAAAATGCTTGACTTTTAACTAGGTGTTTTCACGGTTTTGAAAGTGCTTGATTTTTGTCTAAAAGTCCTTGAAAATGCTTGGAGCTAAATTAGGACAATCCTGGAGGGAAACCTGTTAGAGGCTGCAGAAGACCTGAGAGTTCATATTTCATGAAATGAATGTCTTTCACTGATTCTGCATCATTTTTTCCCCTCAAGCTCAACTTCACGATGTCTTTTAGCTTCTAAAGACTTCTTTCTTCTCCACTTTTATATAATATATTTCAGCTTAATCTGTGGCTGCAGAGTTCCTCACCAACATCCGGTGTTTGGATCAGAACTTAGATGAGCTGATACACACATGATGGTACCATGTGCAGGTCTGGAGTACATTTCAGTCAGAGTCCAAAAGAAACACGGAGAACCTTCAGGACTGGAGAACGGTTGATCGGAACCAGATTAAAGGATTAGAGGAGCTTCTGGATCAGGAGGTTTAACCTGCTCTCCTTCCTCCCCAGGTACTGGCGCCGCAGGCTGGGATTGGTGGTCCGTTGCTCCCACAGTGGAACTTATCGCTTCTGTTATTCCAGCCGGGGGACACCAGGAGGCACCACACCGTCTCTGCTGCTGCTGCACGGTTTCTCTGCCACCAAGGACATGTGGCTGCCTGTCATCAACGTAACAAACACAACTCCTGCCACACACACACACTTAATAATACGAGAAATGTTTCTTTAGATCATTGAGGTTCTTCACGATGGAAGCAAAGCTGTATCATGATTCAGATTAAAACGCATTAGCTGAAATGTCCTGATCATGTCTTGGATGACTGTGAATTTACACAAACATTAGCTGACATGCTTTATCATTTTCACTATGCAACAGCAAATTTTGACTCATAAGTAAAATCAATAAGAAACCATCCAAAAACAACTTTTTCATTTTCTTCTTCAACATCGCTGATTCTGTGACTAAATGAAAACGATAAAGAAAAGGACATTACTTTTTCGTTTACATGCCCGCCCTGCAAAAAATGTTCCATAATTCAATTTGAGTTGGCAATCGCAAGTGGTGCAGTCACAAAATGAGCGACTTTGAGGAAGAAAATTATAAGGCAGTTTGGAAGATTTTTTTTTTTTACATTTTATTTGAGGCATAAATGCAGTTGTATTCTGAAAATGAAAAAGAATTTCAGCTAATGCGTTTGAATTTTCAAATGGAATTTTGTAACCATTTTGCTAGAGTGTTTTTTGAACATTAAATCTTAAATCCCTTTTTCTTTATCATTTTCATTTAGTCACAGAATGAGCGATGTTGAGGAAGAAAATGAAAAAGCAGTTTGGATGGTTTCCATATTCCTTTTATTTATGAGTCAAAATTGCCAGTTGCATTGTGAAAATGAAAAAGCTTTTCAGCTAATGCGTTTTAATTTGAATTATGATACAGATTCGCTTCCATACTTCTCAGCTCTATCATGGTCCAGCATCTCCTCTCTGGTCTCTTCTGTCCCAGAAGTCTTGTCCTCCATCCAGATGCAGCTCAGCTAACATCAGTCCTGCCACCATCTTGTTTCTCCTTCAACCCTTCCAAGCAGCCATGCTGGTTCAGGGTCATGAACTTTAACCTTTAACCTGCTAACTCTGGGGTTTCTGGTCATTTCTCTGCGCTTCCCGCTCTGACCTTGGGCTGAATCTGCTGGGACGTCTGAGATGTTCTCCTCTCTGGAGGATGATGGACTTCAGATGGTTTGGAGTTGACCTTTGAACCCTTCCCAGGTTAACGGGCAGCAGCAGTTGCTTCTCTGAGATCATTGTTAATGTCTTTCCATGTTGGCTTGGATGTCATCATATCAGTCTTTTATTTAACGCTCAGTTTCTGCATTCTGTATCAGTTTTTAGTCAAAACACAACAAACAGCATACATTCTCCTTTATTTGATGATTTATTTGCTTCACTTTCAGACAACAGAAGGATCAGAACATCTTCATTATGTGTTTGTTGGTTTTTCCTTCCAGTTCCTCCCTAAGAACCTGCATGTGGTTTGTGTGGACATGCCTGGACATGAGGGCACGAGTCGAACCGGTGCAGAAGATTACAGCATCCAGGGTCAGGCCAGACGAGTCCATCAGGTTGGAACCAGCGCTGGAAGCTTTAATCTCCCTGTGCTGATTCTATGCTCCCTTTACCTCATTGGCTTTAAAATGTGCCACTGATCTCATATGGTCCAAAAGTCTTTGTATTTTCCACCCGTCTCTGATGTTGTGATGTGTTTTTTGCATCATTTAGGACATTTACTAATAAAACTTGTTAAACTGATTCGATGTTTTTTACATCAGAGACAAACGGTGAAGCCACATGCTGAAAATGGTCGTCTGTGTGTTTGTTGTGTGCCTGAGCAGTTCGTCCAGAGCATCGGTCTGGATAAAACACCGTTCCACCTGGTCGGCACGTCGATGGGCGGGAACGTCGCCGGCGTCTACGCCGCTCGTTACCCGTCTGACCTCTGCAGCCTCACCTTGGTGTGTCCAGCAGGTAAATCTGCAGCTTCCTTCAGTTTTTCCTTCCACGCTGGCAGACTTCGGTTCCACGCTTTTTGAAGACCTTCATCTCAGATGAAGAAGTGATGGGTGTCGTTCCTGGGGCTTCATGATGCTCCTCCTCGTCTCTTCCCTGCAGGTCTGGTTTATCCCACAGAGTCCAAGTTCATCAGCCGCCTGAGGGAGCTGGAGAAGAAAAATGAGCCCAACGAGTCCATCCCCCTCATCCCCAGCACCCTGCAGGACCTGGATACCATGCTGAAGCTGTGCTGTCACAACCCTCCCAACCTCCCCCGGCAGGTAGAGGACCAAGATCAGCTGAGCCGCCTCCTCTGGGTTTTAGTTTCACGCTGCAGCTCCAGCAGAAATGTTGACTAATCTTCTGATTGGTTGTCAGGTCCTCCGGGGCCTCCTGGCCAACAGGATCCCAAACAACGACTTTTACAAAGAAGGTCAGTGTTTGGGTTCTTCCCCTAAGTCTCCACCGTTCCTCAGATTTAAACAGAATAAAGGCCACATTGTGGAAAATAGTTAAAGTTCTTCATAAAACTTCCTGTATGTAAGATTTGTCTCTGAACTAAAGACCGGTTACTGTTAGAGGAAAGCTGCAGAGATCCGCTTCCAGACGACGTCTCTCTGTTTGCTCCACATCACACTTCCTGTGTGTTTGCTTCTATAAAGGCAAAGAAAGTTCACCGGTTAGGCTGTTTGTCACATAACCTGTGCAAAAATAAGCAGCCAACTAACCCTGGATTTTCAGAGATAACCTTCAAATGATCTGTTATATTCGCACACATGAAACCTACCATAAACTCCTTCTGCATTTGTCATGTAAACATGCAACATCCTGATGCAATGAGCTAAATACAAGTTAATTTAGTTATTGGTAATTATAATCCAACAAATGTAAAACCTTCAGATGTGATTTACGGACAGTCGGCTCCATACAGGCACAAACTTCTCCAGAGGACGTTAAGCAACTCTGAGCTGCTCTCTCGGGTTTTGATTGGCTGCTGTTAATTGTTTCAGCAGGTGTGCCGACCAATGACGGTGCAAAGCAGACTTTAACGCACAGACCGGCTGAACTCTAGTGTTTTCCTCAGTATCGATGTTAAACCACAGAGATATCTGAGCCGTTATGTCTCTGTTTTAATATCACATGATATGCTATAGCATTAAGTTGGCCTCCAGTTATAATGTAAAGAACCTTGGTGTGAGCTTTGACTAGGACATTTAAACCCTATATTTCTAAGCTGGAATATTATAATTCTAGACTATCAGGAAGGCAGAACATGAAGTAAAAACCTTCAGCTGGTTCTGATGAAACAACAGGAGCTCATATGTCTCCAGGGGCTTCATGTTAGACCCAGACTAGAACTGAGTCGGGCTTCAAAGACTTTCTGCTCCAAGGATCTAAACCGTCGGCTTCATCATTCATCAGAAAGGTTGTTTCTGTTCACTCTGGTGGTTTTATTCATGCAAATATTTTATATGTTTAGTGTTCGTGGAGATTGTGGGGGAGAAGTCTCGCCACTCGCTGCAGGAACACCTGCATCTGATCACAGCGCCCCTGCAGGTCATCTGGGGGAAGCACGACCAGGTAAATAAATCAGGGCCTGGGAATGAACTTAGTTTGGCTGTGCTGTGAACGCCTCCCGTAGAACCGGCCCGTCTGTCTCCTCCCTCAGGTTCTGGACGTTTCAGGAGCGGCGGTGATCCAGACGGCGCTGCCTCGTTGCCAGGTGGACGTCCTGGACGACTGCGGCCACTCCGTCGCCTTGGAGAGGCCCAGAAAACTGGCTAAATACATGATGGACTTCGTCCACAACGAAGCAAAGAAACGAGTCTGAGGAAGACCTTTACTGGGGGGGATGAAGAATGTGATGGAGCTGAAACTAGCTAATGAAATCTGATTAAATCCACAATTTACTGACTGTTATGATATTGTTGGAAGCTTATCAGCACTTAGTTTAATTTAATTGCACAAATGAGTCTCATCCTTGTTCTGAATATCATTCCATGAGAAAAATGTTAACGTTTTCAGTTTTTTTGTTTGTTTTTTAGGAAAAACTTTTAACCAACCAGACAATTAAAACCTCCAAAGTGAGACTAAAAACCAGAACTGGGGGCAAACGGCTCCTGATTCCTCTGATTTTTTATCTGTAAGCTATAAACATTGATAAAGATCAGAGTTAAAACAATAATTTCACACAAACATTTTCAAAAACTGAAGAATTAAATTTTTTAAAAAGAAAGTTGGGTTTTAGTCATTTTTCTTCCGTGCAGTAACATGATTTGTCCACAGGAGGGCAATACCACATACAGTCTTGACAACTCTGTCAAAGAGTAGGCGAAAGATGCAAGATGCATCACTCTGTTCTTTTCCAGCAACATAATTATTACAACTAGAAAAAGATATGGAACATTTGAATGTTTTAAAATATTCAGCTCATATATTTTATTTTTTGATGTAATGATCTCTATAACAAACCGAACATTAAAAACCTTTTTCTTTTTTTGAGTGGGTAAAACAAAATAATTTGACCAAGAATAAACAGTTTTTTTATATATATAAATGTCCCAAATATTGATTTTTAACTCTGAAAAACATGATGCTTCCGTTCATATAAAGTCAAACTGCTTAACAAGCTGTCGTTAAGTTCCCGGTTTTAGAAACATCCAGAAAAACTAAGCAGGAAGTTCGGTTTCTGTGACAGAGTGAGACCTCTTCCTTACAAACATAGATGAAGTGAGTGCGCATGCGCCGGCCACTTTGATGGCGGCAGGGAAAACACGCTGCAAGTCTTTCTCCACGTAGATGAAGAAGGTGAGTAGAGACAGGTTCATAGACTGAAAGATCTGATCTGATCCTGTGACATTCTAATGACCTTTTGATGACCTCACAGCCGCATGGAGCTCCTTCCTGACCTCTTTCTCTGCACCACGAGCTTCCCGAGGTCACGAGATGTGACCCCAGTTTGTCTCAGAGTTTCAGATCTTCTGGTGGTCCACCGAGAGGAGCTCCAAAAACTAGAAGATCATGAAAAACTTTGATGGTTTTGTCCCTCTTATATAGATCTATAAAGTGAAATATTTAAACCCTTTTTTTCTTGTCATTTTAATTATTCTGCTTCACAGAGATAAAAAAAACAACCTAGAATATCGTGATAAAGTTGAATATTATATTCTTGGGAAGTTTAGTGGAGGGAAAAAGTGTGGTAGGAAACGGTGCAACAGCGTCAGAACATCTAGATCCACTTGGCCCAGACGAGTTCTACACCTGGACTACAAGCGTCTCACCTGGGCTGAGGAGAACCACAACCGGACTGTTAGTGGTCCAAAGTCCTCTTCTCAGAGGAAAGTTTTATTTAATCTGGAGATCAAGGTCCCAGAGTCTGGAGGAAGAGTGGAGAGGACCAGAACCCCCATGGTGCTGGAGGTCCAGAGTGAAGTTTCCACAGTCAGAGATGATCTGGTACCATGTCATCTGCTGGTTCTGGTCCACTGGGTTTTCTGGAGTCCACAGTCAGGGCAGCATCTACCAGAACATTTAGAGCTTCATGAAGATGCTGGTGTCATTCTCCAGCAGGTCTTGGTACCGACCCACTCTGCTGAAGTTACCAGAAGCTGGTCCATTGACCTTGGTGGTACTGAGCTGACTGGCCAGTTAACGGGTCTGACCAGAACCTTATAGAGAATCTATGGAGGATTGTCCAGAGGAAGATGATTTTATTTTAGATTTAAATTTTCAGATGAGGTGAATTCTGGGTTTTTATTCTCTGTGAACCAGAACCATCCGAACTACAACAAATAGAGGCTGGAAATATTCCCATCTATGTGTTCTAGATCTATATAATGTCTGAGTTTCACTGTGCAGGTGAAATCTCTGCGCTAAGCTGCAGCCAATACTCTGTAGTTCTATAGTTTTATTTTTCAGTTGCATCGTTTTGTAATTCTAATAATCATGATTTTATTTTGTTGGTTTTGTTTTTATTTTATCTGAAATATTTGAACCGTTCAGAAGTAATTTCTGAATAAAGTTGGCTAAAAAAGAGCTAACATTAGCCTGCATGCTAACAGACCTAAACCAAACAGAACTGTTACCTCTTCACTGTTTTATCTGGTTCTGTTGAGTCCAAAGATCCGAGGATTTAGGATCCGGGCCTTTAAGCCTCTGTCGACGTTTATATATTAAAAACTCTCATTATCCAGATACTGATATCTGTATCGGTCCTGATGGTGAAGAAAGTTCTGGATCGGGTATTGGAGGTGAGAGAAGTGGGTCGGTGCGTCTCTGATTCTGTCCTGACCTGTTTTCCTCTTCAGTTTTTTCCAGACTGCAGAACATGAGATGGAACGTGGAATGAGACCAGAACCTTGTGGTTTCCAACGGGTCGTTCTGAAGAACGCGTCGCCGCATCACTACCTGAAAGTCCGTCTGTAAGTGTCCGTATGTCTGGATGAGCGCCGGTTCTGTTTCCCCGTTCTGAGTCCGATCCTCCCTGCAGGCTGCTGGAGGATGAGTCGCCCAGACTGAGCGCCGTCGACCTGAAGACCTTCATCGTCTCCTGCCTCAGGGGTCTGTACGGAGAGGTGAGACCATCCTGTAAAGTTCTGACCCGCTCAGATTGGACCTTCGCCTGTTTGAGAGGCTTCCTCTAACCTCGACGTGTGAACCTGCTCCAGGTCGGAGCGGCGCTGGACGTGGACGTGTTGAAGTACGAGGAGGAGAATCGGACCGCCCTGCTGCGCGTCCACAGCCGGTACCGGTCCTGGAACCAGGTTGAAGCCACATGTAGAACCTGGAGCCGGGTTGTCTTCTTCATCTGGGTTTTTGTTTCAGGGGTTTGGTGAAGCTGTGGAGCTCCCTGACCCTGCAGGGATCCTACCAGAACCGGGCCTGTGCGTTCAGGGTTCTGCAGGTCAGTGGATCTCAGCGGTCAGCGCCGTCCCAGTTACATTTAGCTCCTCCATCCGTTTGACTTTTAGATCAGGCGACCCGAAATACTAATGCACCGATGGGAAGATTTGGCCCAATAACCGATATTTACAGATTTTATATTTACACTAATCTCAATAAGTTAGGGATATTATTTACATAAGTCCTATTTGGTCTGAATTTTAATGAAATAAGTTAAAGTATCGTTTGATATTACTAATAATGAATGAGAAGAAACACCATTTTCATTAGTGTAATATTTATTACCCCAAAAATGTAGACTATAACAAGTGTAGCCCCAGATAACACAAATGAACAATGTCAGTAACGAGTGTTTCCACCATTTGCTGCAATGACAGCTTAACAGCGACGCCTCATGCTCCTCACTGCGTTCCACTCTTCTACACGTAGTTCTGCCAGGATCACGTTGGGGGGGGGGGTACGATCATCCAGTCTCTGCTTCAGCTGGTCCCAAACGTGCTCTATGGGGTTAAAGGTCAGGGGACATTGCTGGCCGTACCATATGAGGCACTCTGACTTCCTGAAGTCGAGCTGTTACAATTCTGGCACGATGTGGTGGAGCGTTATCATCCATGAACAGGAAGTTGGGGGATGATGATGGGTTCTATGATGTCTCTGAAGGTAAGAACATGCAGAGACTGACCATCTACAATAACTAAATCAGTTTTGTGCTGACTGGTGATGCCAGCCCAGACTGTTACACCTCCTCCACCAAAGCTAACCCTGCGGACCATGTTGATCTCAACGTATCGCTCACCTCGATCATCATTTCTGAGCAAGGTGACCCGACACTCGTCAGTGAACAGGACGGTAGACCACTGCTGCATTGTCCAGGTCACATGGTCTTGTGTCCACTGCAAACGTTCACGGCGGTGTCTTGGTGTCAGTGGAGTCACCTGCAACGGTCGTCTGGCATTCAAGCCAAAGCGGTGGAGTCGGTTGTAAATGGTTTGTCTGGAAACCCTAGAACCCCTCACATCTGGTAAACGGGCCTGCAGCTGTGTGGCATTAGCATGACGATGTCTGAGTGCATAGCTCCTTAGGTTCTGGTCATCGTTGGGGTCTGTCACTCGTGGGGCTCCACCCCTGGGTCTGTCATGAACTCTGCCAGTGGTTCTGTGTCTTGATGCAAGTCTGCTGATGACACTTTGAGACACACCAAGTTCACCTGCAACATCTGACTGCCTGCCACCGACCTGAAGGCGCGATACGGCCAGGTGGCGCTGCTCGTCCGTTAAGTGACGTCGTGTTCATGGCTGTTTGAAGGATGGAGTTAGAATGACTTACTGACAATAGCAGCTTTTTAAACCCACAGAATGTTGATGCCACATTGAAAAGGCTTGTCTTTAGTATTATTTGGTGTTGGCCCCAATATGTAAGGCACACTGTACACAGTGAGACCATTAGGTGGAAAACACAATATGAGGCGTGTCATTTGTGCCTCCCTATCCCAAAAATCTCTGAAGTGAAACAAACACCATATGTATGACATCCACTGAGTCTCTCACCATATTCCTAACTTATTGTGAGTAGTTTATTTTCCTGCTCTTTTCACACTGTGAAAAAACAACCAGACTGTTGACCTAATGCCACTTCTACACTCCTAGATCTAGATTAACCATTTATTTGAGCTTTTATTATTTTAATTTTCATCCTCATCATGCCTCATGAAGTCTGATGTCTCATAGGATGGAACCTCATATTCCCAAGCTATAATTACTAGTATTCAATAATCGTCTAAACCATATAATTTTTAGATATATTTTATATTTATAAAACATCAACAACTTTAAAAACCAAGACCACACTATTTCATATATGAAAAAAAGCATATATATTATTCTTTAGGTGAATCAATACATCAATATACATGGATTGGCTGAAATGAGACAGAAAGGTCAAATGATGAATAGTGCACTTTTAACCAAAAATACAAGATGTTTTTTTTTTTTTTTACTTAATAAATAATTTTAAAAATGCATTATTTTACTGAAACTAATGGAATCAGGTTTTTGTAGAAACATGGTTTGTAAATTATCACAGATGGAAAACACAGATGGAAAAGTGTGAATTTTATTCTCTTGAACTAAATTGATTCTGGAAATCAGTCGTTCTTTTAAGAAGTTGTTGTTTTTTCCTTAACTTTAATGATTTGAGTCTTTATTTTAGCAAAGATGTTTGTGCTCCTCTTCATGTTAACTTTAAATGAAAGCAAAAATAAAATCAACAATTAATCTGGCTAATAATTAAAGACAGAAACTGTATCTTGCGATACTCTATCTTTCTTAATCTTATAAACATCTTAATAACCAAAGGGGGACCCATTAGAAATAGTTTGGGAACCACTGGGTTAGCATAATTATACAGTTGAAACCAGATATTTACAGACAGTTCAGATAAAAACCTTTATTTTACTGTCAAACATCAAATCAGACTAAACGTTTATTTTTTTCTTAGATTAATAAATCTAAAAACATTGTATTTGTTCAATTTACGTATAAAGAGAGAATTTGTATGTATTTTTAAATGCAAATTGCACCAACATTGTCTTTAAAATTGAGCCACACTTGTGGAGGTCCACTGTATCTTGTTACTAACTGTTCTAGAAAACTACAGATTGTTTCAGTCTGCATTAGATGGCTGAGGTAGAGGACACCTCAAAACAACCTGAAGGGCTGCAAATGGCCCCGGGGCCGCAGTTTGGTCCCCTCTGGCTCAGATGTATGAATCTTTTACACTTCAGAAAGCTTCACTGGTTTCTGTGGTTCCCACAGTAGGAAGTCACATGACCTGAAGAGGCGGGGCTGTAGCCTCTAGTGTTTCTGTTTCCTGCTGAAGTCAGAGTAAATCTGTTTTAGGACAGATTCTGCTCCTCTGGAGCATCTCAGATGATGCATCGCTCAGGTTCTGCTCCAAGTTCAATCAGCTTGTCGGAGTTCTGGACCTGAGTCCAGCGCTGCGTTCTTGGCTCAGCTCCTATCAGTGGGGAAAACCTGGCTGCCCCTCCCAACCTAATGCCTCAGCAATAGTAGCATCAACCTCTCACAGCTCATAGAGTTAGTCTGTTCTGGACCCAAAAACGGACCTGGCAGAGCCGAACAGAACCATCCCGCTAAGAAAACATGGATCCGTGTTCTGGACTGGATTCTTGGTTCTGATGCAGAATCTGAGTTGCAGGTTCTAAACGAAGGTTCTGATGCGAGTGCTTCCAGCTTTATTAGAGCGGTTCAGCTGAAATATGAATCTGTTTATTTTTAAGGTTCTGCTCTCGTTTCATTTTTAAGAAAAAATAACTTTAAAGATATGAAACAAAATAAAAAAGGAGTTTTTTTTAGTCCAGTAGAAAATCACCCTGCATATACATCTAAATATACAGTATGACAAAATCACTTAATGGGACTTTATAAAGCAATACTTAATTAATATCATGGATTTATAAAAACATTTTGAAGTTAATTATGTATTTAATTTGTTTTAATCTAGTTTAAATATCTATGTTTCTGTTTGTGTGATGTCTTAGTTTGAAGTTTTCTCAGACATCAGTAGGAATAACTTTGTTCTCTCATGATGCCTTCAGGTGTCTCCGTTCCTTCTGGCGCTGAGCGGAAACAGCCGTGATCTGCAGCTGGACTGAGACATGATGGCTCCAGCTTGGAGAACGTTCTTCAGCAGGCTCCGCCCCTCCTCCCTGGCGGCAGCCCCGCCCATCAGACGGCTGCTCCACGTCGGCCAGCGAGCCTCCATCACCAAGGCGTTCTCCTCCCGCGATGTGGCGCTGTTCGCCGAGCTGACGGGCGACACCAACCCGCTCCACCTGGACCCGGCCTACGCCAGCACCACGTCCTTCGAGGCGCCCATCGTGCACGGCGTCCTCATCAACGGCCTGATCTCCGCCGTGCTCGGCACCAAGATGCCCGGCCCCGGCTGCGTCTTCCTGTACCAGGAGATCCGCTTCCCGGCCCCGCTCTTGGTCGGAGAGGAGGTTCTGGCCGAGGCAGAGGTCCGTAAGATCAAGATGTCGTTCGCCTTCATCGCCGTGTCGTGCTCTGTGAAGGACAAGGTGGTGATGGAGGGGGAGGTGATGGTGATGATGCCTGTGAAGCCGCAGCAGGAGGAGAATTGAGGAAGAGGAGGAGCTGATGAAGATTTCATCAGGTCTCTCCAGCCGCTCTGTCTGCTTTAAGTTTATTAAGTGATTAGAGATTATCAACATGTCTGAAGTTTATGTTGTTGCTGCATTCAGTTCTGTAGGAAATCTTTCATTAAATAAAAAATTATTGTTTAAAATGAAACGAATGTTTTATTTCCTGGCTGGAAACTTTCATCCTGCCGACTAAAAGTAGAGCTAGAGTCGCCTGACTGAATCCTCTGATCAACTGATCATCGCTGGGGTTCAGGAATCCTGGATTCTTGGCAGAGGAGAGTAGAAGACCCAAAAATTATACTCAAGTAAGAATAGAACTACTTCAACAGATTTTTACTCAAAAGTAAAAAGTAGGCGTCCAAAAAAGTACTAGAGTAAGAGTAAAAAAGGATTTGGTAAAAAGGCTACTTGAGTTCTGAGTAACAACTGATCTAAAATGTTCTAAAATTATGTCAGAAAAATATAAAGTTATTGGCAAATTCTGGTATTTTAAAGATCAAAGTGAAAAGAAATATTCAAATAAATCACATATTTACAAAATAACATTTTGAGCAGAAGACACATTTTTCTAAATCAGTGTTTTTCAATATAATACCAATACGTATAGTAGATAATAGGGATATATATGTATGTATAGTAGGGATGTGTGTTGGTAAGAACCTGGTGATACGATATGTATCGCGATACAGGGGAGATGATACGATATATCGCGATACTATGAGTAAGACTATATATTGTGATTTTTAAAACTGAATTCAACTGTAGAAAAACTGTCCCAGCGTTATAAACACTCCATACTTTAACAGTTTTACTAATAGATCTAGTCGATCCACTGGAACGAAGAAGGTGAAAACAGCCACAAAACTACCAGTTATATTTTTTATTTTACTACAGAAATTATTGTCATTAATGGTTCCATTCAAATCCTAAATAATAATTAATAAAATTTAAATCTGTAGTTTAGTTTTGAATATCGATACAATATCGGGAAATAAAATATATCGGTGTATCGATATTTTCTTACATCCCTAGTAGATAATGTACATATATATCTTAGAACCAGGTATGTTTATCACCTGACCTCAAATTACAACAACAAGCTCAACAGATAGAAAATTAAATCAGAAAACCAAAGCTTGTGTAGAAACAGGAGGTCTCCTTAAATTAACTATAGATGTGTCTGGTATATTTTTGAAAACACGTTTTTTCTTCATTCAGTGAATTTACTCAGTCAGTTGAGCATCCAGAAATTTTACTCAAGTAAGAGTAGCAATACTTCATATTAATATTACTCAAGCAAAAATTCAAGTAAAGCTACTCTTAAAAGTAAATTTTAGCCAGGAAGTTACTCAAGTAAATGTAAGTAGTTATTAGCCACCTCTGATTGTGGGATATTAATAATAAACTCTAATATATGCTTTGGCTCGGATTTTTCTTTTCAGTGATTAAACTATATTTCCAAAGTTGCTTCAGATCATTAAGAAGTGGCTCCTGGCTCCTTCAGGGCCCACAGTTTTTCCCCCTGAATCTTTAATGATCATTCTCAGGAGTCTTCTGAATGCACCAGGTACATTTACTTTTATAATGACATTATCATAACTTCACCCACTTTGCATTAAAATCAAAATAACCTTCAGAAGAATATTTGTTTTACTAATGTCAGATTTAGGCTACCATCATATTCAATAAATTAGAACATTTGGCTTGTATGGGAAAATTAGAGCATATTTTGAAAATAACCCTTAATCATGTATTAAATATACTTTTTAGTTAAGCTCAGATTTCTGTATTCACTTTATTATTGGTCTAATGTAATATTCTAATCTTAAATGTCTTGTTTTCATGAACTCGAAGCTGATAATAGAATAGAATGATCCTTTATTGTCCCACAACGGAGAAATTCAACTGTAACAGCAGCAAATTAACAGATAATAGAAGCAGGATGAAAACAGAATTAAGACTTATACATCTACATCCTTTTGGGAGGGGCGGGGGTATAACTGTGATCATGTCTTTATTCTGGGGGAATCTTAGCATCTCAAAGTGCTTTACACTTTGAGATGCTATTTTGTATGAAAAGCGCTTTATAAATAAAGTTTGATTTGATGATTTGATCAAGAAAACAATTGCAAAAACCAGAGTATTGTGCAATTATTTAAAAAATCTGAACAGAAATAAAGGCTTGAAAACATAATTCTAAATGAATTAGCCTAATAATTTGTTTCACAACTTTTCAGTATTATTCTCATTTATAGAATATGCTCATATTTACCTTCCTTCCTTTGAAAGTAAAGATCATGTTGAACATATTTAAAAAATATAAATGTATACAATTGGCTCACTGATATTTTGAAGTTTGTTTCTTGATAAATGTTGATTTTGTATTTATTTTTCTGTCATAGTGCCTCCCTTGATAAATGAAGCTTTATTCACTGTGTCATATTAAATGCTGCCCATGTCCTGTTTCTATGCTAATAAAGATTTGGGGGGAGTGGCGTTGTTCTAAAACAACGGTCTGATTCATCTGTTTTCTTCTAGCTGACTGAACCTCAGAAAATATTTAAAACATTTAAATTTCAAAGACAAAAGAAGAAGAAATTCTTCCAGCACTGCCGTGTTCCACCTAGCTTGGTTTCCTCTAGCCTCCATGGCTGTCGGACCGGCTAGGCTAGGCTAGGCTAGGCTAGGCTAGGCTAAGCTAAGCTAGGCTAACTAGTTCTAAATTCAGTTCAGCCAGATAAAAAATGAAGAGATATTTTTTATCTCTGTGAAAAATCCAAAGTTTTAAATATGATTCCACGCTTGTTTTTGTTTCTTCACTAAAATTATTCGATTTTTAGTGTCGAATTAAAAGAATATCTCTTTCAGGCAGATCTGGGTATGATTGAAACATGTTTCTATAATGAAAATGACAGAAATATTAACATACAAATATAATGAAGAAGCTGATCAGTTGCCACAACTAATGGTCAAAGTAAAACAAACTTACAAACCTGAGCCAGAAAACATCTGACAAAGAGCTACATGAAGAGTCCATCAGATGGAGAACCAACCTAAATAATCAGGAAACAACCTGTTCATGATCAGAACACCTGGATCTGCTGTCAGAACCAAACTAAACTCCACATCATCCACTTTATGTCACATTTAGTTTGTAGCATCTGGACAGATTATGAAGCAGATCTATAGTTGAGCTGAAAACAACCAGATGATCAGATCATCTCCAGTTTCCTGGTTAAAAACTCAGAGTTACAATCTGATCAATAAGGTTTAATTTGGACTTTGTGTTCTTCATGCTGAGAACATCAGAGCTGCTGTTTGATCACTGAGATCTTCATTGGTAGGATCTTTAGTTGATTCCCAGTGTAGAAGCATGGAAACATCTTGTCAGTGAAGGTGTGTGTGAAGGTGTGTATGTGTGTGTTAGTATCCAGATCAGAGAACGACAGCTTTCCTCTGTCCCAGTCCAGATTCACTCTGATCCTCTGGAGATTCTTCTGGACTGAGAGAAATGTGTGAGGAGCTGGTGGAGACCATGCTGAGTATATATCTTCATAGAAACCAATTACCAACAATCCAGACTCTATGACTCCCTTCCTCTGGACAGACTCTGCTATCACACCAAGAGACCAGACATCACTGTCTCCAACATCAACATCCCAGCTGTGGTTCCCTGAGTTAAAGCCCTCAGAACTCAGGACAGAACACTCAAAATCAAACCTCTCTGGATTATCAGGAAGCTGCTGTTTCTCTCCATAAGTCCCACCGATCAGATCTTCAGACAGGAGGAGTTCTGAACCAGCAGTGTTTGGGTCCAGGATGAGAGGAGTGTAGGACACCATGTTCTTCATGTTGCTCCAGATGTTGAAGGCCAGGTTGCCCAGATGTTTGGCCTGGTCTATCAGAGCTCCTGAGGGCAGCTGTGGATCCTCCAGCAGGGGGCAGCGCTGGACTCTTTCCACTGCAGCCTTGTAGTTGTGCAGGAATGAGACGTCTTCAGCTCTCAGCTCCTCCTCTGTGGCTCTGACTGTGTCTGAAAGAGCTGATATCTCTCTGCTCAGAGCCTCCATCTTCTCCTTCATCATCCCACTCTTCTGCTCCTCTTCCTCCCTCAGTGCAGCCAGCCTGGCCTCCTCTTCCTCTGCTAGAAACTGATGAAGCTTCTTAAACTGCTCCTTAATCTGCCTCTCTGTGTGTCGGGCCTGGACCTTCATGTGTTCTGATGTCTGATCAAACTCCTCTTGAACTTTCTTCCTGAGCTCCAGGTTCTTCTTTAAAGCCTCCAGAAATGTTTTCAGATTCTCTCTGTGATCCTGAGCAGCTTCATCCATGGGTCTGAATCTGTGGTTTATGTGTCTTTTTGAATCTCTGCAGACGAGACACACTGGCTGCTGATGGTCCAGACAGAAGAGTTTGAGTTTCTCAGAGTGCAGACTGCAGAGATCCTCTGAAGCTCTCTGGTCTCTCTGCTGTAAGAAGGTCTCACACAGGTTCTTTAGAGCCCGATTACAGGGTGGTTTATCTTTTGCTGATCTTTTCCTACAAACTGGACACTCTCTTGCTGGTTTCTCTCTCCACCAGTCCTTCAGACACTCCTTACAGAAGCTGTGGCTACATGACAGAAGAACCGGATCCTTAAAGACGTCCTGACAGACCGGACAGCAGAGATCCTCCTCTGATCTGGAAGCCATTTAGTCTCTGAGTGAAGCTGAAAACACAGAAGGTCCAGTCAGTCATGGCTCCCCTCCCTCCTCTACTAACTTCCCTCAAAGTGACTCTGAGTGCTGTTCTTGGTCCAACTCACCTTCAGTGTGTGGAGTGTGAGCAGCTTGAAGCAGCAGTGTTGGAGGTTTCCACTTTTCTCTCCTGCAGCTGGACTCACTCAGAGGAAGCTGCTAGTTTGGTCTGAAGGTGAATCTGATCGTCTGGGAGTCTCTCTGCAGGGACCAACAACCACAAACTGATTCGTGCTTTAGTTCAGCTTTAACTGAGGTGTGTTTCATTCCAGAGTCCAGAATTCAACCTCTGAGCTGCTATAAAACTCACTGATTAACAGGTTTTCTTGTTCTCTGCTCAGATCAGATCAGAACCTGTAATAAAAAGAATAAAATAAACTGTCTTTGGTTGTTCACCTTTGTTTGAACTTGGTAACAATGAAGCTCATTCAAATATATTTAGCCAAACTTAAAACTGGGAACTCAACAAGCTTCCTATGTTCATCCAGTGTGTGCTCCTCTTCCAAAGGAGGAGCAGTAGAGAAGTTTGGCTTAAAGCCACAGTGCCATAACACTTAAATACTGCATATTGGCACAAATGCTTTCCACCAAGTATCAAGTACAGTGGTGAATGTCTCACCATTTGGGCTGATCTTTAGATGTTCACCATCACCTCATTTGACCAGTCATTTCTTTTCAAATTTAATTGGGTTTTAGTTTGCCCCTCAGTGGCAAATCTGCTGACTCTGGCATTTAGAGACTCTGGTACTTAGAGACCCTAGTGACCATAGTCGCTGGTGCCTCTAATGCACTATATCTCTTTTTTCAAATGTTTGCCAGGGGCCAGAATGGGCAACATCAAATCATACCTATTACATGCTGGCTCAGGTTAAGCGTGAATAGAACAATATTGTCACTCAAGCTTTCAGTAATAACATCAGATTACGTCAATCAAAGGTCATGATAACTGGTGTTGCTTGTTTGCCAAAACGATGTTGAACGCCGTGATTTTCTCTGGTCCAATCCCTGATCTGGTAACATGTTCAATCACATAATGTAATTCAACCCATAGTAGTGTAGGAGGCATCCTGAAAACGATGTGAGAAATATTGATAATTGGCAAACATCTTGGGGAAAACCTGGTCTGATCTGGTAGTGGAACCGCACCTTTAGATTCCATGTCACCAACCTCCCTTAGAACAAGAGAGAAATTCTCCCAGAGGCGTGTTCCTCAACCAGACGTTCAGAGCTCAACCTTACTGTGAACTCCACTAGGAGCACCACATGGTGCCCCTTTAAGACACTATCCACAGACTCCCAGAAGGCCAGGTGATATTAACTGCTGATGGGTGCATAGGCACAGACAACAGAACTTTCCCTCTTGCAACCATAAGTCTCAAACAGGCGACTCTCTCACTCCAGAATCAGCCAAGGGTCTCCCAATGATCCTAGGAGCTATGTTGTCGGGGGCTTTTGCTCCTGGTAGGGTCACCCATGGCAATTTGGTTCTAGGTGAGGGATCAGACAAAGTGCAGCCCAAAAGACCCCTATGAAGAAAACGACAGATGGACTCAGTGTTCCCTCGCCCGGACGCGGGTCACCAGGGCCCCCCTCTGGAGCCAGGCCTGGAGGTGGGGCACGTTGGCGAGCGCCTGGTGGCCGGGCCTTTACCCATGGGGCCCGGTCGGGCTTAGCCCGAAGAGGTAACATGGGCCCCCCTTCCCATGAGCTCACCACCTGTGGGAGGGGCCATAGGGGTTGGGTGCTGTGCAGGATGGGCGGTGGCCAAAGGCGGGGACCTTGGCGGTCCGATCCTCGGCTGCAGAAGCTGGCTCTCGGGACGTGGAACGTCACCTCTCTGGTGGGGAAGGAGCCGGAGCTGGTGTGCAAGGTTGAGAGGTTCCGACTGGACATCGTCGGACTCACCTCGGCGCACGGCTCTGGCTCTGGAACCCGTCTCCTCGAGAGAGGTTGGACTCTCTTCCACTCTGGGGTTGCCCCCGCTGAGAGGCGCCGAGCTGGGGTGAGCATACTTGTTGCCCCCCATCTCGGCGCCTGTACGTTGGGGTTTACCCTGGTGAGGGTAGCCTCCCTCCGCCTTCGGGTGGGGGGACGGGTCCTGACTGTTGTTTGTGCTTACGCGCCAAACAGCAGATTAGATTACCCACCCTTCTTGGAGTCTTTGGAAGGGGTGCTGGAGAGTGCTCCTCCTGGGGACTCCCTTGTTCTGCTGGGGGACTTCAACGCTCACGTGGGCAATGACAGTGAGACCTGGAGGGGTGTGGTTGGGCGGAATGGCCCCCCCGATCTAAACCCGAGTGGTGTCTTGTTATTGGACTGCTGTGCTCGTCATGGATTGTCCATAACAAACACCATGTTCAAGCATAAAGGTGTCCATATGTGCACTTGGCACCAGGACACCTTAGGCCGCAGCTCAATGATCGACTTGGTTGTCGTCTCATCTGATCTGCGGCCGCATGTTTTGGACACTCGGGTGAAGAGAGGGGCAGAGCTGTCCACTGACCACTACCTGGTGGTGAGTCGGCTCCGATGGTGGGGGAGGACGCCGGACAGACCTGGAAGGCCTAAACGTGTTGTGAGGGTCTGCTGGGAACGTCTGGCAGAGTCTCCTGTCAGAAGGAGCTTTAACTCACACCTCCGGCAGAACTTTGAACACGTCCCGGGGGAGGCGGGGGACATCGAGTCCGAGTGGACCATGTTCCGCGCCTCCATTGCCGAGGCGGCTGACCGAAGCTGTGGCCGCAAGGTGGTCGGTGCCTGTCGCGGCGGCAACCCCCGAACCCGGTGGTGGACACCGGCGGTAAGGGATGCTGTCAGGCTGAAGAAGGAGTCCTACCGGGTCTTTTTGGCTTGTGGGACCCCTGAAGCAGCTGATAGGTACCGACAGGCCAAGCGGGATGCGGCTCGGATGGTTGCTGAGGCAAAAACTCGGGCGTGGGAGGAGTTTGGAGAGACCATGGAAAACTACTTCCGTACGACTTCGAAGCGATTCTGGTCCACCATCCTGGGTCTCAGGGGGGGAAAGCGGTCTGCCATCAACACTGTTTACAGTGGGGATGGTGTGCTGCTGACCTCGACGCGGGACGTTTTGGGTCGGTGGATGGAATACTTCGAAGACCTCCTCAATCCCACCGGCACGCCTTCCAATCTGGAAGCAGGGTTTGGGGACTTGGGGTCGGGCTCTCCAATCTCTGGTGCCGAGGTCACCGAGGTCGTTAAAAAGCTCCTCGGTGGCAAGGCTCCGGGGGTGGATGAGATTCGACCGGAGTTCCTCAGGGCTCTGGATGTTGTGGGGCTGTGTTGGTTAACGCGGCTCTGCAATATTGCGTGGACATCGGGGGCAGTTCCCTTGGATTGGCAGACCGGGGTGGTGGTCCCCCTGTTTAAAAAGGGGGACCACAGGGTGTGTTCCAACTACAGGGGGATCACACTTCTGAGCCTCCCTGGTAAGGTCTATTCAGGGGTTCTGGAGAGGAGGGTCCGACGGATAGTCGAACCTCGGATCCAGGAGGAACAATGCGGTTTTCGTCCTGGCCGTGGAACACTGGACCAGCTCTACACCCTCAGCAGGGTCCTGGAGGGTGCGTGGGAGTTCGCCCAACCGGTCTACATGTGTTTTGTGGACTTGGAGAAGGCGTTCGACCGTGTCCCTCGGGGAGCCCTGTGGGGGGTGCTCCGGGAGTATGGGGTACCGGGCCCCTTGATACGGGCTGTTAGGTCCCTGTACGACCGGTGCCAGAGTTTGGTTCGCATTGCCGGCAGTAAGTCGGGCTTGTTTCCGGTGAGAGTTGGACTCCGCCAAGGTTGCCCTTTGTCACCGATCCTGTTCCTAACTTTTATGGACAGGATTTCTAGGCGCAGCCAAGGCGTTGAGGGGATCCGTTTTGGTGGCCTCAGGATCGGGTCTCTGCTTTTTGCAGATGACGTGGTCCTGTTGGCTTCATCGGAGCGTGATCTACAGCTTTCGCTGGAGCTGTTTGCAGCCGAGTGTGAAGCGGCTGGAATGAGAATCAGCACCTCCAAATCCGAGGCCATGGTCTTGAGCCGGAAAAGGGTGGGGTGCCTCCTCCGGGTCAGGGATGGGGTCCTTCCCCAAGTGGAGGAGTTTAAGTATCTGGGGGTCTTGTTCACGAATGAGGGAAAAATGGAGCGGGAGATCGATAAGACGGATTGGTGGGGCATCTGCAGTTATGCGGGCGCTCTACCAGTCTGTCGTGGTGAAGAGAGAGCTGAGCCAAAAGGCGAAGCTCTCGATTTACCGGTCGATCTACGTTCCTACCCTCATCTATGGTCACGAACTCTGGGTGGTGACCGAAAGAACGAGATCACGGATACAAGCGGCTGAAATGAGTTTCCTCCGCAGAGTGTCTGGGTTCTCCCTTAGAGATAGGGTGAGAAGCTCAGTCATCCGGAGGGGGCTCAGAGTAGAGCCGCTGCTTCTCCACATCGAGAGGAGTCAGTTGAGGTGGCTCGGGCATCTGGTTAGGATGCCTCCTGGACGCCTCCCTGGTGAGGTGTTTCAGGCACGTCCCACCGGGAGGAGGCCCAGGGGAAGGCCCAGGACACGCTGGAGGGACGATGTTTCTCGGCTGGCCTGGGAGCGCCTTGGGGTTCCTCCCGAGGAGCTGGAACAAGTGGCTGGGGAGAGGGAAGTCTGGGTCTCTTTGCTTAGGCTGCTGCCCCCGCGACCCGACCCCGGATAAGCGGAAGAAAATGGATGGATGGATGGAAAATACAACAGTAGTGTAATGTTGGAAGACGGAAGCTGGATTTTAACTTAACTTTGAGTTCATTTTGCCTCTATTATAAAATCCAACAGGCCTGAAGTTCCAGCATGGAGGAAGGAAAGGAAGAGAGAAGCGTCTGAACATTGGATGGAAATAACATTTATTTCCACACATTTCCAGTCTGTGTAGGATCTCTGTAGCAGACATAATTCAGTGGTCGGGTACTAAGCTGAAGACCTTCAGAAAACCTGCAGAACTGTGGATCCAGGCCAAGGTTCTGGAGAACTGAGTGATCCGGACCGCAGGTCATGTTTATTTTCCCTCAACGTCTTCATGGAGCCAAAACCCGTCAGCAGCATTTATTCTTCACGAAGAAGCTAAAAAGTCTCTATCTTCAAAAGAATCACAAACCAACAGTTTTATTTCAAATTTCAATGGCTTTATGTTTTATGTATATATATTTGTATATATATATATATATATATATATATATATATATATATATATATATATATGTAACAACTTATTCTCAGTTGCTTGATTATCATCTTTTGTTCAAACGACATGACACTAAGACCAGGGCATTCCACATGATCGTGTCTTAGACGAGAGTAAAGATCCCAAAGATCACATGGACACAAAAACTATAAAAAGCCTGAGGAAAGTGAGAGTTGATCTATAAACTGACTGTGGAGGATGAAGATGCAAACTAAACAGGGTTAAGCACTTTTTATTGTGTTTTTGAGTCTGCAGCTGTTTACTTTTATTACAGTGAAAAGAAAATAATACTTGTTTTCTCAGAAGATCAGTTCAGATTTTTCTTCGGTTTTTGTCCAGTGCAATTTAAAAACTAAACTATTATTGTTGCTGGTAACTTTTTTAATTCAGAAGAGTAACTATTTCTATTATAATTTATTTCCAGAGATTATCAAATAATTTTTCTACTTGTGAAAGACTTTTTAAAGTTTGTTATTTAACTAATCTTTTCTAACCACATTGAGAATGCACACTTTAAATATGTTAAAATCAAACGTCTTGACCAAGTCCTGAAACGTTTCACTACTGTGCCAGATGTCCTCTTTTTTTGGAAATCAAAATATGGTGACCCTACTTTATATGAGAAAACAAATTCTATCACATACACAGGACACATTAAGATCACATTAGATTATTAATTAAGCAACAAGACAGAACAGAACCAGGGCTGTATCTAGACACCAGGACTAAACCACAGTTCAACCAAACCCAAAACTGATCCGGGATTAAAACAGGACTGTAACAGTTCTAAATCAGGATTACTTCAGGACTGAACCAAGACAGAACCAGAATCTAAACTAGATCATAGTAGCACTGAAAATCAAATCCTCTTTATTGTGGCAACATGAGAATGTATCTTTGAGGCATTTCAGGGTCAATATTATTCAAGTATTCCTTTTTTAAATGGATAATATGGTTAAATCATTCAGCCTCTCTTGTCCCATGGTTCTCCTTGGCCAAGTGTGGAGACGACGCGAGACACTCAAACAGCTGCAGCTACTGACAGGATTGGTTCCCAAAGTGGGGGGGCACAGAGTCATTGCTGGGGGGCGAGGAATGAATGGGTAAAATAAATGCTTGGACACTGCTAACATAATTGGCAGGTTTATGACGAGGCTCCCATATAAATGTAAAGCAGAACATAAAACATCACCAAATAAGCTTCTAAACGAACCTCCTTCCATCCAAAGAGTGGAAAATATGATGAAGCATATCTCTCCTTTGGTTTTGGTATCCCAAACATCTGCAAATGTTCAACTGAGATCAAAAACGTTTTGAATCGAGTGGCAAAGAGTAAAAAGCTTCACCCAATTATAGAAGATTTAATACTGTAACACGGACATGATTCCAACAATGACTGACAACAGCAGCAGCACACTACCAGTTATTCCACTGTCCAGCAACACCAGGGGTCACACTAGATATTTTTGCAGGGTAAAAAAAACATCGATAATCTATTTTTACAAGTCAATTTTTAAAATGAAAACATATTCAATAGTTGTTTTTTTTTTGTTTGTTTTGTTTTTAAAATAATAATCAGTCCAAACAAGCTGAACAGAGAACTTGAAATAAACACTGAAATTAAAGGTACTTTGCTTGAACGCACAGACTCGCATCCTCCTCCCGGTCTGCATGGAACTGAAATGATCACTAATGTTTAATCAAATGTCTCAGATTGCTGCAGAGATCATTTTGGATTTTTCCTCGAACAGATGACTTCTCATTTTGATCTTGTTCTGGAGGCTGAATCTGCGCTCCGCTGCCACATTGGAGACTAGAATTAAGCGCCACTTCAGCCAAAGTTTTGACATCAGGGAACATTTCTCCAACTGAAGCGATCCGAAGTCGGAAAGACTCCGAACGAACCGTTTCCTGACCCGAAAGCCAATGCTTTTGTGGGAAGAAATACCACAGAAATCACCAGTAAAGCCTCTGTAACAAACAGACAGGGCGCAGAGGGCTGCAGGAAGCGCGTCTCCCCCATATGCGGGTCTAAATAGTCGAGTTCAGAGCTAAATGATGTAACGATTGACGTCTTTGGCACAACTACTAGTCAACTACTTAAAAACACGACCTGTCAAAGGATCTTTGTGGTACTGTGCGAGGAAATAGGCTCCAACTAACCAGACAGCTGCTCTGGGTCGTAGCGAGTCCTGACGACTGTCAGGTGGGGAGGTGCTGTCCAGGGTCTTTGAACTGTAAGATGATATCCGCATCTTTTGAAGGAAGATCGCAGCGATCGTGCATACAAATTTTACTGTCACAAGTTCTTCATTAAACTTGTTTACAGTGATTTGTTTTTCTAAAACCAATGCTCAATGTTCAAACCAATGTTTGAACATTTCTTACATCTTATAAACATCTTATAAACCAAAGGGGGACCCATTAGAAATAGTTTGGGAACCACTGGGTTAGCATAATTATACAGTTGAAACCAGATATTTACAGACAGTTCAGATAAAAACCTTTATTTTACTGTCAAACATCAAATCAGACTAAACATTTATTTTTTTCTTAGATTAATAAATCTAAAAACATTGTATTTGTTCAATTTACGTATAAAGAGAGAATTTGTATGTATTTTTAAATGCAAATTGCACCAAAATTGTCTTTAAAATTGAGCCACACTTGTGGAGGTCCACTGTATCTTGTTACTAACTGTTTCCAGTTCAAGAAGATTTAAAAATCGCAGGGAAAATCTAGAAAACTACAGATTGTTTCAGTCTGCATTAGATGGCTGAGGTAGAGGACACCTCAAAACAACCTGAAGGGCTGCAAATGGCCCCGGGGCCGCAGTTTGGTCCCCTCTGGCTCAGATGTATGAATCTTTTACACTTCAGAAAGCTTCACTGGTTTCTGTGGTTCCCACAGTAGGAAGTCACATGACCTGAAGAGGCGGGGCTGTAGCCTCTAGTGTTTCTGTTTCCTGCTGAAGTCAGAGTAAATCTGTTTTAGGACAGATTCTGCTCCTCTGGAGCATCTCAGATGATGCATCGCTCAGGTTCTGCTCCAAGTTCAATCAGCTTGTCGGAGTTCTGGACCTGAGTCCAGCGCTGTGTTCTTGGCTCAGCTCCTATCAGTGGGGAAAACCTGGCTGCCCCTCCCAACCTAATGCCTCAGCAACCTCTCACAGCTCATAGAGTTAGTCTGTTCTGAACCCAAAAACGGACCTGGCAGAGCCGAACAGAACCATCCCGCTAAGAGAACATGGATCCATGTTCTGGACAATTCATGGTTCTGATTCAGAATCCGAGCTGCAGGTTCTAAACGAAGGTTCTGATGTGAGTGCTTCCAGCTTTAATAGAGCGGTTCGGCTGAAATATGAATCTGTTCATTTAAAGTTCTGCTATTTTTTTCACTCATATCATTTTTAAGACAAAATAACTTTTAAAATATGAAACAAAAAAAAGAACCATCATTTAGCCCAGTAGAAAATCTGACAAATACACAGTATGCCAAAAATTATAAATTATAACTTATAATTTATAAAGAAATATTTAATTAATATCATGGATTTATTACATTTTTTGTGAAATGAATTATGTTTTAAATTTAGTTTAATCTAGTTTAAATATTTATGTTTCTAATTGTGTGATTTCAGGCCTTTTTTCAGCTGAAATCTTACAGATCAGATCTTCCATTCTGCCTTGGATCATAGCTCGCTCCCTCCTTGTTCTGCATCCTGGTGTCAATTTCAAACTGTCTCTTTGGAAGAACTATCAGTAACTGCTCACCACATAAGATCTTCTTATTGCCCTCTGGATGCTTACCACCCTTCAGCGTTGATAGCGCTGGCCCTTTTATTTTGAGGTTCGTCAATACTTCTCTTCTCTCAGCTCGTGTTCCCCAGTGCTTCAAACAGGCCATTGTGAAACCACTTTTTAAAAAACTATATTTTGATCAGACCAGTTTCTCAAACTTTAGACCAATCGCAAATCTAAATTTTCTTTCTAAAATTCTCGCAAAGGTTGTTCAAACTCAGCTCCAGGATTATTTGTCCTTAACATTTCAGAGAAATTTCTATCTGGTTTCAAGCCAGCACTGAAAGTGCTCTTTTATGAGTTCTTAATGACCTTCTTTTAATGGAGGATTCAGGCTGTTCGGCTGCTCTGATTTTGTTAGACCTATCGGCTGCCTTCGACACCGTTGATCACGGCATTTTGTTATCCCGCCTTGAGTGTTGTGTTGGGTTCGGAGGCATTCTTCTCCAGTGGTTAGGATCTTATTTACACAACAGGTCGTTCTCGGTTAATTCCTCCCTGCATCGCCTTCAGATGGTTCAGAATGCAGCGGCACACTTGCTGACTGGCACCAGCAAATGTGATCACATAACTTCTGGCTTCTCCTCATTGGCTCCCTGTGTCATGGAGGATCAATAAAAAAAATAAAAAAATAAATAAAAAATAATTTTTAGCCCTTCATGGCCTTGTTCCTCTTTATGTTTCTGAGCTTTTGACCGTTCACGTTCCTGTTAGAAACACGAGGTCCAGCTCTCAGGTTCTGTTAGTAATTCCAAAAACCCGCTTAAAGGAGTCTTGAAAAGTTACTTTTCCACGAGAATTTTTTTTGTTATGATTGCCTAACAATTATACACTGGCCGGGAAGGTGATATTTAAAATTGAAGCGTATGTTTACCCATTGGTTCGTCAACCAGCCCACGTGATGTTAATTTCTGGCCGACTTGACGTCAAGTCAGCGCAGGATATACCATACATGGGCAAAGCAGACCTATGCTGCAGGAAGCCCGCCCTCCCCTTTCCCATTACAGAATTCCGATTCGAAGTACGAACTCGACTGTGAAAGGTGCAGAAACGTAGTGCACATGTAAGTTGCTCTGTTGTTGACTGCCAGAATAAACATGGAAATATTTTTTCTCTCCCAAGAACGGACCAAGCTATCAGGGACCAGTGGATTAAATTCATTTTTAATGACGCTGTTCCTACAACCCTTCCCACTGGTTGAGGTGTCTGTACTAAACATTTTACGCCGGAATCCTTTACGAATTTGGGACAATATCAGGTGAAGTTGCCATCGAAGCTCCGTTTGGAAAAAGTGACAATTCCAACAATCAGAGACTTGCCTGCAATTGAAACGGTACGGCTGTGTTTTTATTGCTCTACTGTGTGTAACAAACAGCAGCTAACTGCTAATGCGGCTATTGTATGCTAGCGGCAGTAGTAGCTTCGAGGACAACACGGGTAATGGCTGCTACGTTGCAAACAACAAATGACCTAGAATGCAGTTACAATTGAAGGTCGGGTTCATTCACAACTTGCGCCATGATGTCATTTTGGAATGATATTCTGAAGCGTTACCTGCGGTGTCAACCCCCCTCCTTCCTGCCACCAATCAACACGTCCCTCATTTGCATTATTACAATGCTCGTCCATGACAGCCAAAGTATCGCATCAGATCTCACGAGACAATAATGCCTTCAGAAATAAGGGTCAGAGGAGCTCTGTGTTCATTTTTTTCAACTTTTATTTTTTAGAAGGGCCTGAAAGACTATAATAGAGCGTGGGTATCCAAGGTAATACTAGGTTATGACTCCTTGAAAAACTCGCGGAGATGGAGCCTTCGCAGTGGCTGGTCCCAGGATGTGGAATGCTCTTCCACCCCACATCAAGGCCAGCCAGAGTTTGCAACATTTTAAATCACTACTCAAGACGCACTTTTTCAACTTGGCCTTTAACACAGGCTGACTTGAGCATTTTAAACAGTTGTGTAAAAAAATATATATATATAATTTTAGTGTTGTCTTTTAAATCATTTATTTATCTGCAATTTTTTTTTATTTTCATTGCTGTGTTTGTGTTTTGTTCAGCACTTTGGGGCAGTTTGCGCTGCCGGAAATGTGCTATACAAATAAATTTGACCTTTGACTTTTGATGGATTAGTTTAAAGTTTTCTCAGACATCAGTAGGAATAACTTTGTTCACTCATGATGCCTTCAGGTGTCTCCGTTCCTTCTGACGCTGACTGGAAACAGCCGTGATCTGCAGCTGGACGGAGACATTATGGCTCCAGCCTGGAGAACGTTCTTCAGCAGGCTCCGCCCCTCCTCTTTGGCGGCGGAAGGATATGTCGTTCGCCGCCATCACCGTAACGTGCTCTGTGAAGGACAAGGTGGTGACGGAGGGGGAGGTGATGATGCCTGTGAAGCCGCATCCTGCCGACTAAAAGTAGAGCTAGAGTCGCCTGACTGAATCCTCTGATCAACTGATCATCGCTGGGGTTCAGGAATCATTCATTCTTGGCAGAGGAGAGTAGAAGACCCAAAAATTATACTCAAGTAAGAATAGAACTACTTCAACGTAGTAAAAGTAGAAAGTAGCCGTTTAAAAAAATGACTTGAGTAAGAGCAAAAAAGGATTTGGTAAAAAATGCTACTTGAGATCTGAGTAACATCTGATTAAAAATATTTCAAAATAATGTCAGAGGAAAAATATAAAGTTATGGGAAGGTATTTTAAAGATCAAAATGACATTATATATATATATATATATATATATATATATATATATATATATATTTATATATTTATATAAACTCAGCAAAAAAAGAAACGTCCCTTTTTCAGGACTGTATTTCAACAATAATGATGTAAAAATCCAAATAACTTTACAGATCTTCATTGTAAAGGGTTTAAACAATGTTTTCCATCCATGTTCAATTAACCATAATCAATTAATTAACATGCACCTGTGGAATGGTCGTTAAGACCTTAACAGCTTACAGAAAGTAGGCATTTAAGGTCACAGTTCTAAAAACTAAGGACACTAAAGAGACTTGTCTACCGACTGTGAAAAACACCCAAAGAAAGATGCCCAGGGTCCCTGCTCATCTGCGTGAACGTGCATTAGGCATGCTGCGGGGAGGCATGAGGACTGCTGATGTGGCTAATGTCCGCACTGTGAGACGCCTAAGACAGCGCTACAGGGAGACAGGAAGGACAGCTGATCATCCTCGCAGTGGAAGACCAGGTGTAACAACACCTGCACAGGATCGGTACATCCGAATATCACACCTGTGTGACAGGTACAGGATGGCCACAACAACTGCCCGAGTCACACCAGGAATACACAATCCCTCCATCAGTGCTCAGACTGTCCGCAATAGGCTGAGAGAGGCTGGACTGAGGGCTTGTAGGCCTGTTGTAAGGCAGGTCCTTACCAGACATCACCAGCAACAACGCCGCCTATGGGCACAAACCCACCTTCGCTGGACCAGACAGGAGTGGCAAAAAGTGCTCTTCACTGATGAGTCACGGTTTTGTCTCACCGGGGGTGATGGACGGATTCGTGTTTATCGTGGAAGGAATGAGCGTTACACCGAGGCCTGTACCCTGGAGCGGGATGGATTTGGAGGTGGGGGGTCCGTCATGGTCTGGGCCGGTATATCACATCACCATCGGACTGAGCTTGTTGTCATTGCAGGCAATCTCAATGCCTTGTGCGTGAGTTTCTGGATGACAGCAATGTCAGTGTTCTGCCATGGCCAGCGAAGAGCCCGGATCTCAACCCCATTGAGCACGTCTGGGACCTGTTGGGTCGCAGGGTGAGGGCTAGGGCCATTCCCCCCAGAAATGTCCAGGAACTTGCAAGTGCCTTGGTGGAAGAGTGGGGTAACATCTCACAGCAAGAACTGACCAATCTGGTCCAGTCCATGAGGAGGAGATGCTCTGCAGTACTTCAAGCAGCTGGTGGCCACACCAGATACTGACTGGTACTTTTGATTTTGAGCCTCCCTTCATTCAAGGTCACATTATTCTATTTCTGTTAGTCACATGTCTGTGAAACATTTTTAGTTTGTCTTACGGTGTTGACTCTTTTAGTGTTCATACAAATATTTACACACATTAAGTTTACTGAAAGTAAAAACAGTTGAAAGTCAGAGGACGTTTCTTTTTTTGCTGAGTTTATATATATATATATATATATATATATATATATATCTCACCGCTCTGGTGAAATGATGTTGGACTGACCAATCACAGACGTGCGCTCTCCATGGCGTTTAATAGATTGGGCTCTACTCCGTCCGTCCTTGCGTAGACTGATGATGGCGCTGCTTGTCTCCGCAGACAGAAAAGTATAAACTAGGCTTAACTCACCTTTTTTTTCTCACACTTAGAGGAATTTACGTTTCTTTTTTTACTGAGTTTATATTTTAGGTGCAGTCCTGCCCATTTTATGCTATTCTCTAATTAACTAATTGGGGGGAAAAACACACAAAAACTAAATTCAATTTTGCCCTTTATTCACACACCTTTTTTTTATTCAATTCAATTTTAATTCAATTCAGTTTATTTATATAGTGCCGATTCACAACAGATGTTTCATCTCAAGGCTCTTAACAAGAAGTCATTTCAATACATTTATACAAATATTCCAATCAGTTAAAAAGTTTCCTATTTAAGGAATCCCAGCAGATTGTGTCAGTCATTGGCGTGAGGTTGGGCCCCGTTGATGCAGACTTTCCAACCACAGCAATCCTTCAGCAATCCCTCATACTGAGCAAGCATGTAGCGACGGTGGAGAGGAAAAACTCCCCTTTAACAGGAAGAAACCTCCAACAGAACCAGGCTCAGTAGGAGCGGCAATCTGCCACGACCGTCTGGGGGTTTGAGAAGACAGAGCAGAAAGAGAGAAGGAACAGAAGATCTGATATAAGAGAACTTTCTATGTTACAGAAAGTAAAAAGTTGATAACAGGACACAGTGGATGTTCAGTTACTGAGAGGATCATCCCAGTCGATGCCCCCCGTCCAACAGGGCATTGCAGCCAAGCAGGATACCAGACCAGGTATATCTTCTATGGAGAGAAAAACACTGAGAGAAAACAAAGTTAACAGTCGAAATAACAGCATGTACTGTAATACAACTGGAGAGTAGTAGGAGAGAAAAGTAGCAGAGTGAAGAAAATTGGTAAGTCTGTCCTCCAGCAGTCTAAGCCTATAGCAGCATAACTACAGAGATAGCTCAGGATGACCTTAGCCACTCTAACTATAAGCTTTATCAAAAAGGAAAGTTTTAATCCTGGCCTTAAAAGTAAACAGAGTGTCTGCCTCACGGACTAAAGCTGGGAGCTGGTTCCACAGGAGAGGAGCCTGATAACTAAAAGATCTGCCTCCCATTCTACTTTTAGAAATCCTGGGAACTACAAGTAAACCTGCAGTCTGAGAGCAAAGTGCTCTGTTGGGAACATATGGACCAATCAGATCTCTGATGGATGATGGAGCTGATTATTATGGGCTTTATATGTAAGAAGAAGGATCTTAGATTCTATTCTGGATTTAACAGGGAGCCAATGAAGGGAAGCTAAAACAGGAGAAATGTGATCTCTCTTTTTAATATTCATCAGAACTCTTGCTGCAGCATTTTGGATCAACTGAAGGCTTTTAATGGCATTTTGTGGACTTCCTGATAGTAAAGAATTACAGTAGTCCAGCCTTGAGGTAACAAATGCATGGACTAGTTTCTCAGCATCACTCCTGGACAGGATGTTTCTAAACCACAACTGAAAGTTTGTAAGAACCAAAAACAAATTAAGACCTGGGTGTCATTAGTAAAAACTGACAAACAATGTTATTAACCATTATGTTATAGAATAAAAAATATTTAAATTATCTTTTTAATTTAAACTGTAGGTTTATCTAGATGGTATTTTACTTTGTTTTATAACCCTTTATTATATTAATGGCTCAGACCTTTGGTTTAGTTTGTGTAAAAACCGACCAGTAAATCTGATTCTGATTCAGTTCAGCTGCTGAAGCTAAAGCTAACAAGCTAACTAGCTACTGACTGATGGCTGACTGGAACAATGGAGCCCAGTCCAGTGACTGAGAGCCACCAAAATATTACTGACTTTTCCTGTGTTTTATTTTGGTCATTATTGTTACATTCAGTGTTGATGTGCGTCGCATTTTGGTTAAAAATGACTGTAGCAATAAGCTACCTGAAACTTTTTATTTTAATTTTATTGAACTTTTTCCCAATTCTTGTGAGTTTAAATGAAGGCAACCGTTTCGTCTCTCATCCAAAGCTTCTTCAGTTCTGAAAACTGGATTGGGATATCAGATTTATTAGACTAAGGTTAAGGCTCACTAATGGGGCAATTGTTATACCTAAGCTTCTAAAAAGCCCAGTTGCCTTTACTTAAACTCTAAATAATCTCAGGTACTGGATGACTGAGAATCTACACCAACGTAACTTTTTACCAACCTTATTTTTCTGTCACACCAGACATCTATTGATCAATATATATTGTTATTGAATTATCGTCCTGCCCTTACCTATTTTCTGATAAATTTGGCTAATAATCACTGAACAGCCCTTATCGAACATCGAAACTGAATTCCCAGAAATGGGAAAAAAAATCAAAATAAAAAGGCTGACCTTGCAGAAAATGAGCCTGAACCCAGTCCTGGCGTAGGAGGAAACCTTTAATCCCAACTATTCCAACCAAGAGAGCATTAAAGGAATAAAGCCTAGTTTATGCTTCTCCATCAGCAACTTTGCACCAAAGACGTTTTCCTTTTATACTTCTCCATTGGTCTGTCAGCATTGCAAACCAATTCCCCTCCAGGACAGCAGGGGGCGCAGACCTTTTCTGGCTGGTCTTTCTACCATTGCAGTGACAGTTTATTTACTTCAGCTTGGAAATGCACATTCACTCAAGGAGCAATAGCCGACAGAGAGTTTTATTGAGCTGGAAAGCTTTTTACTAGAAAAGTATAAACTAGGCTTAACTCACTTTTTTTTCCCTTGCACTTAGAGGAATTTACTTTGGCAACTACTAGCCTCTCTGAATATTTGACATAAACACTCCCAGTTAGAGGGACTAGGTCAGACGTGCCCAAGTCCAGCCCTCGAGATCTACCATCCTTCAACTTTTAGATGCATCCCGACTCCAACAAACCTGAATCAAGTGACTGAATTTCTTTATCTACATCTTTCAGTTTTGAAGAGGCCTGGTAACAAGTGATTCATTTGATTTAGGTGTGCAGAAGCAAGGATGCACCTACAAGTTGAAGGATGGTAGATCTCGAGGACTGGAGTTGGGCACTTCTGGACTAGATTCACCCTGACCAGTTCTGAACTGGGTTTTCAGAATCTCCTGCAGTTTTTCCCAGTTGATTCGATTTCCCTCATCCTGAACAGGATCCTAAACCGGGACGGGGAAGAATATCTGGTTCTGTTCCGGATCAGCCGACAGAATTCTGGTGAATCTGGTGAAAGGGTGACAGTTCAAACAGGTCGGACAGAGGTTGGATTTAAACCTGGAGCGTTTTACCCTGTCTGGTTACCATGGTTACATAAGAACCAAGCAATGTTCTCTGGGCAAGGCAAGTTAAGGCAAGTTAAGGCAATTTTATTTGTATAGCACTCTTTCAACAGCAGGGTAATTCAAGGTGCTTTACATGATTCGGTGATAAAGAAAAACAAAAAACAAAACAAACAGACATGGAATATAACACTGGAAATTAAAAGTAAAAGAAACACACATTACACATTATACACAATAAAGCAAGAGAAAGATCAAAAAAGCATAAACACATTTCATACATATGACATCAATTATTTACTCGAAGGCAATTCTAAACATGGTTTTTAGTCTCGATTTAAAGCAGTTCAGAGTTTCAGCAGCTCTACACTCGTCAGGAAGTTTGTTCCAGATTAGAGGAGCATAGAAACTGAAAGCTGCTTCTCCATGTTTAGTTCTGAGTCTAGGGATGTTTAGTAGGCTAGAGTTGGAGGACCTGAGTGGTCTTGGTGGTTGGTACCATGACAACAGGTCTTCAACATATTTGGGTGCTAAGCCATGTAATGATTTATAAACTAGTAAAAGTATTTAGAAGTCTATTCTCTGAGCTATAGGGAGCCAGTGTAAGGACTTTAGAACTGGGGTGATGTGCTCTACTTTCCTGGTTCTAGTGAGGACGCGAGCGGCAGCGTTCTGGATCAGCTGCAGCTGTATGATTGACTTTTTAGGCAGACCTGTGAAGACGCTGTTGCAGTAATCAATCCGACTAAAGATAAACGCATGAATGAGTTTTCTAGGTCCTGTTGCGACATCAGTCCTTTAATCCTAGAAATGTTCTTCAGGTGATAGAAGGATGACCTTGTTATTGCCTTTATGTGACCCTGGAGGTTCAGGTCTGAGTCCATTACTACACCTAGGTTTTGAGCCTGATCAGTAGTTTCTAGCTGTGTTAATTGAAGCTGTGTGCTGACTCTTGATCGTTCCTCTTTGGGTCCAAAAATAATTACTTCAGTTTTGTTTCTGTTTAGCTGGAGAAAATTATGGCACATCCATCCATTTATTTGGTCCATGCATTGATTTAGGGTGTGAATGGGTTCAGAGTCACCTGGTGACATTGTAATGTAGAGTTGAGTGTCATCCGAGTTGTTATGGTGGCTAATCTTATTGGTTGCTATAATCTTGCCTAGTGGGAGCATGTAGATATTAAATAGAAGATGTCATTGAATACTTGGTGAGCACGGAAACCAGACTGAAAAACATCAAAACGGTTTGTCATAGTTAGGAAGCTATTTCACTGCTGAAACAGCTTTTTCAATAATCTTACTGATGAATGGAAGATTAGAGATCGGCCTGTAGTTCTGCATTAACGTGTTGTCCAGATTCTTCTTCTTTAGTAGTGGTTTAATAACTGCTGTTTTTAAAGCCTGAGGGAAGACACCCGATAGCAGGGATGAGTTCACTATTTGAACAAGATCAGACCCAATAACAGGAAGAACTTTCTTTAGAAAAGCTGTGGGTAGGATATCAAGACAGCAGGAGGAGGAGCTTAATTGGATAATTATTTTTTCAAGGCTGTTTTGGTTTAATTTGTGGAATTCATAAATTTTCTCTACATTGTTTTTGATTGGGGATGGCACTGGTTGTGGGTTCAGTATTGAGGTACAGATTGACTGTCTAAGTGTTAGAATCTTTTCAGTGAAAAAGCTGGCAAATTCATTGCAGGCTCTGGTAGAGTTTAGTTCAGGGGCTACTGTCACTAAAGGATTAGTTAGTCTTTCCACTGTTGCAAATAGAGTCCGTGCATTATTATTGTTTCTGTTGATGATTTCAGAAAAGAACGAATCCCTAGCATCTGTTACAGTTAGCTGATATCTATTCAGTCTATCTTTGTAGATCTCACAGTGAACCTGGAGTCGAGTTTTGCGCCATTTTCTCTCAGCTCGTCGACACTCCCTTTTTTCACTACGTACCAGTGGATTACTTGCCCACGGAGAGTTCTTTCTACCTGAGACTACTTTCACTTTAGTTGGAGCAATGGAATCCATGATGTCTGAGATTTTCACAAGGAAATTATCTACCCGCTTGTTTACTGAGTTAGGGTTGGGAGATGAGGGGGATGTGGTGGAAGGGTAAATACATTTAAAGGTTTCTACTGAACTGTCCCCTAGAAAACGCTTTTTTATAGTGGTCTTACTGTGGCTGGATAATTTAGCAGAGATGGTACTTTCAAAGAAAATTCAGAAATGGTCAGATAATGCAATATTAATTACCGAGATGTTGGAAATATATAAACCTTTGCTGATAATTAAGTCCAGAGTGTTTCCTTTATTGTGTGTTGGTTGTTTGACATGCTGGATCAGGCCAAAGTTGTGGAGAGTATCATCTAATGTTTTTGCTTGTCTTTTTGGGGTTGTCGGTATGGATGTTAAAATCCCCCACAATGATTAGTTGGTCATAGTTGATACATATTACAGAAAGAAGGTAATAGAAATCATTAAAGAAGTTAAAGTTAAGTTTTGGGGGTTTATATAAACTTAGAAATAATGCTTTGTTAGGCTCATTTATCTGGTTGGCTAGGTATTCAAAAGAATCAAACGTGCCCAGAGTTACCTTTTTAAAGTTCATTGAGTTATGAAAAATGGTGGCTACACCTCCGCCTCGTTTGTGTTTTCTGTTCCCGCTTAAGAAATTGTAATTTGGAGGAGTAGATTCTATCAATGCTGATGTTTCATTATTTTCATCTAGCCAAGTTTCTGATAAAAAAAGAGGGCATGTAAATTATGCTTAGTGATGAGGTCATTGATAAGAAAAGACTTCCCGCATAGAGATCTAATGTTTAATAAAGCTAACTTAAGTATTGTGATGATGGGCAGCTGATCCTTCTGACAGGTTATCAATTTGAGATTTTGTTTAATATGAGAGCGTGTGGTTAACGGTTTATGTTTCCTGCTGCTGATAAGGGCTGGAATGCTAAACTCAGGGATGCCGGGCTAGTACTGGGAGACGGAAGTGGTAAATTTACTGCCCGGTTCCCTCAAATATCAAATATCTGTAATAATCAGTGGGGGGAAGCTCCCAGGCTTATTGACACTAGTGCCAGGGGTTTGGTGTAGTTTAAGTTTTGGTGTTAATTGTGTCCCAAATTTGATTTGCTCGTTCAGTCTATATGTAAAGTTTCTAAATGGAGACTCATTTGATGTGGCTGAGTCCCAGGAAGTTGAAGACTTATCTGTTAGGGCCTGTGGTGTCATCATGACTTGCTGTTTTTGTTCTCTGATATCCATGGGCGCCTCAAGGTTAGCTTTTGGGAGCAAGTGTTTTGCTTTCTGATTTTGATAGGAGAAAATGTTTGCTGCCAGTAGCCTCACTCCGGCCTTGTTCAGATAACGTAGCCTTTCTTTGAACAAATGATTTGCACTTCCAAATACTTTGAAATTATTAATAAGTGTGAACGACTTCTCAGCTGAATGTTTCTTTAACCATTGATGGATCTTACAGAGTCTGCTAAATCTTTGATCATTCCCTTCAGGGACTGGTCCGCTGATGAGGATGTTTACGTTAAGTCCATCAAGTCTCTGAAGGAGATCAAAAAATTCTCTCTTCAGAATCTCTGATTGTCTCATCGCAATATCTGCTGAACCTGCGTGAATTACGAGTTTTTCCAAAGTAGGATGTTTGTCCAAGATTTTCTGGAGTTTTTCTGATATTTCTCTCACTATATTTTTGTAGCAGCTATAAACTCTGGTGTTATTGCTACAAAAAGCCTCAATTCCAAAAATTGATCCGTCTTGTATGATAACAATCTTTGCTGGGGGGGCTCTTACTTTGTTTTTGGTTTTTTTCTCTCTTTTCTACACAAAAGACACTAGACAACCAGGTTGAGTTTGCCCCCCAATTTGTTGATATTCTAAGAATTTGTTTTTTATCAATTCCATATTGTGTAATTAATGTATTAAATGGGATAAAGTCTGTTCCTTCAAATATATGTTCCAGGTATTCAATTCCATTGCACCTCCAGTCTGGAAAACTTATCATACATTTTTTTTGCAAGATGTCGGGGTTATTCCAGATGGGTGTACGTCTGCATGGGATTATTGTGGACTCTGTCATTTTTAGAAACTCCCACCATGCTGTCAGAGAGGAGATGATATTTATGCTTTTAAAGCATTCATGTCGTTTTATATTTGAGCTAATAAATGGTAGGTCTGAAAGTTTTATCTTATTGCATAGTGTTTGTTCCACGTCTATCCAGGACTCATCTAGGTAGCTATGTTTTAAACATCTTGAGATGTATTGGAGCCTGTTGGCTAAGAAATAATGATGGAAGTTGGGTAGATCTAGACCTCCTTTTTCTTTGGTTTTTCTGCATTGTTTTTAAGCTGATACATGGGGGTTTATCTTTCCAAAGAAATTTAGAGACAGAGGAGTCCAGAGATCTAAACCATCTAGTGATGGTTTACTTGGGATCATTGAGAATAAGTAGTTGATTCTGGGCAAAACCATCATTTCTATTGAAGCAACCCTTCCCATAAGTGATATGGGTAGGGATTTCCTAGCAAGATCATCTTCCACTTTTTTTAAAAGTGGGATGTAGTTAAGCTTTATTAAATCTGCCAGTCTTGGTGAGACATTGATTCCTAAATAAGTAATATTCCCTGACTGCAGTTGTGTATTAGTTGGATTCTGGACAGAACAATTGATTGGAAGAACTGTAGATTGTAACCAATTTATAGAATAATCGGAAACGTTTCAGTAAGAGTTTATCAACCCGATTACCTGAGAGAAAGAGGATTGTGAATGCTGGAGAAAAAGTAATAAATCATCTGCATAAAGACTGATTTTATGTTCTATGTTATTGCATTTTATGCCTTTAATATTGTGAGTTTGCCTGATTGCTGCAGCTAGTGGTTCAATAAAAATAGCAAACAGGGAGGGAGAGAGAGGACATCCCTGCCCGGTACCTCTCTGAAGATAAAACCTAGATGATGTTTGGTTATTAGTCCTGATACATGCTGTTGATGAACTGTATAATATTTTCAACCAGTTTATAAAAGAATGTCCAAAGCCAAATTTATGTAAGGTTGCAAATAAAAATTTCCAGTTAACTCTATCAAATGCTTTTTCTGCATCTAGAGATAATATATTAGTTTCAATGTTTTTACAATAAGAAAAATCGATCAAATCTATTAATCTACGTGAATTTGTGGATGAAAATTTCCCTTTTATAAAACCAGTTTGATCACGATGCATTATAAGAGGAGTTACTTTCGCTATACTTTTTGTGAGGGCTTTGCAGATTGTTTTAAGATCTACATTAATGAAGGATATGGGACGATAGGTGGTAGGAAACAAAGGGTCTTTACCTGATTTTAGTAGAAGACAAATGTAGGCAGAATTCATATTTGGTGGAAGTTGGCCATTTTCCTTGGTTTCCTGCAGCATTCTGTGGAATGTTGGTGCCATAATATTCCAGAATTCTTTATAGAACTCTGGTGGAAATCCATCTGGGCCTGGAGCCTTATTATTGGGCATGCCTTGGAGGGCCTCCTGGAGTTCAGCCGCTGTTAGTGGTGAATCCAGGGCCATCACTTGACTTTCTGATAATTTAGGTAGTGTTATGTTATCCAAAAATTGTTCAATTTCAAGATCTGATGGGTTTCTCTCCGGTGAGTATAAAGCCTTGTAAAATTCTTTAAAGGTGTTGTTTATTCTTCCGGGATCATATACTGTATTCCCAGTCTGATCTTTAATAGCAGATTAAATGGGGGTAAGGCGTATTGCGTCATTTCCTGTTGTCACTGTTGTGCCCCCTGTAAGCTGTTTGGTGTTCAGATTCTCTTGAATTGATCTTATTTTCTCTGTGCTGAGGCCTTTCTAAGTTATTTTAACACACAAGCACACTAAAACACACGTTTTGTGGTGGTGTACTTTACGTTTTGGGAACTCCTTGTGTTTCACACAGCTTTTCTTTGGGTGGTAAGGTCTCGCTAGCTCAGTTAGCTTAGCTTCATTGCGGCTATGGCTACTCTTCTCTCTTGCTCTCTCTGTCAGATGTTTAGTTACTTCCCTGCCTCCTTTAGTGATAATGGTAACTGTAATAAATGTAATATTTTTGTAGCTTCGGAGGCGAGGGTATCAGAATTAGAAGCACGGCTCTGCGCTGTTGAAAAACCAGCTGATAGCCGAAGCCCATTAGCCAGCGCGGAGCCAACAAGGATAGAACCCCCTAGCTGTCCTCCGGTAGAGCCCGCGCAGCCGGGACCTCAGGCTGGTTGGGTGACTGTACGTAGGAAGCATAGTTCTAGGACCCAGCCCCCGGGCCACCACCAACCGGTCCGCGTTTCGAACAGATTTTCCCCACTCAGCGACACACCCGCTGAGAAGCCGACCCTGGTAATTGGCAGCTCCATAGTCAGAAACGTGGCATTAGAGACACCATTGACCACAGTCAAATGTTTGCCAGGGGCCAGAACGGGCGACATCAAATCCTACCTGAAACTGCTGGCTAAAGATAAGCGTAAATACAGTAAGATTGTTATTCACGCTGGCGGTAATGACACCCGGTTACGCCAATCGGAGGTCACTAAAATCAGTGTTGCTTCGGTGTGTAAGTTTGCCAAAACAATGTCCGACTCGGTAATCTTTTCTGTTCCCCTGCCTGATCGGACCAGTGACGACATGTTTAGCCGCATGCTGTCATTCCATCAATGGTTGTCTAGGTGGTGTCCTGCAAACGATGTGGGCTACATTGATAATTGGAGAACTTTTTTGGGAAAACCTGGTCTGATCCGGAGAGACGGCATCCATCCCACTTTGGATGGAGCAGCTCTTCTTTCTAGGAATATGGTCGAATTTATTAGTCCTCCAAAACACTGAAAACCCAGGGTCCAGACCAGGAAGCATAGTCGTAGTTTAACCCACCTCTCTGCTTCTTCTGTACTGTTACCCACCAATTACCCTATAGAAACAAGTCTTGCCCACGGCCAAAATTAAATGGATTAAAAATTAAGCCAACAAAAGCAAATCATGGAAATCTCATAAAAATAAATACAACTTTGACTGAACAGAAAAATAAATCTATTAAATGTGGTTTATTAAACACAAGATCTCTCTCCTCAAAGACTTTGTTAGTAAATGACTTGATTTGTGATAATCACATTGATTTCTTTTGTCTCACAGAAACCTGGTTGCAGCAGGAGGATTATGTCAGTATAAAAGAGTCAACTCCTTCCAGTCATTTAAATTTTCACATTCCTAGAAATACTGGGCGAGGAGGAGGAGTTGCAACCATTTATCGTTCTGATTTACTAATTAGTCCCAGACCAATTGATAGCTACAGTTCTTTTGAACATCTTACCCTTAATTTTCCTCATCCAAGTTGTAAAACATTAAGACCATTTTTGTTTGTGGTTTTGTATCGTCCACCAGGCCCTTACTCTCAATTCTTGGATCAGATCTCAAATTTCTTATCTGATTTAGTATTAAATACTGATAGGGTTATTATAGTGGGGGACTTTAATTTTCATGTGGATACTGAAAGTGATAGCCTAAATGCAGCCTTTAATGCTATTTTAGACTCAATTGGCTTTACTCAAAAAGTACAGGGATCGACCCACTCGGGTAAACACACTTTGGACCTTGTACTAACATACGGTATTGAGTGTGAGGAAATAACAGTCCACCCACATAACCCGGTCCTGTCTGACCACTTCTTAATAACTTTTGAATTTACTTTAACTGACCATCTTAAATCTGAAAGAAAATTTCATATAATTCATATAATGAAATTCATCAGACAATGCTGTAACAATTTTTAAAGAATCTGTTCCATTCTTACTTTCCTTAGTGTCTCAGGGTAACACAGTGGATGGCAGCAATTCTATCTATAACCCTTCAGAGATTGATGATCTGGTTCACAGTGTTACGTCCTCATTGCGTTTGGCATTAGATAGTGTAGCCCCCTTAAAAAAGAAAGTGGCTAGCCATAGGAGGCTGACTCCTTGGTTTAACGCAGAGTTGCGTACTTTAAAGCAGAATACTAGGAAGTTGGAGAGAAAATGGCGCTCTACACACCTAGAGGATTCCTATTTAACCTGGAATAAAAGTCTACTGCTGTATAAAAAGACCCTTCGACAAGCTAGAACAGCATATTTTTCATCATTAATAGAGGCAAATAAAAACAATCCTAGGTTTCTTTTTAGTACAGTTGCCAAACTTACACAGAGTCATAGCTCTGTTGAGCCAACTATTCCCCCAGCTCTTAGCAGTGATGATTTTATGGGATTCTTCATAAATAAAATTAATTCTATTAAAAATAAAATCATTGGCATCCTCCCAAACATGAATATTTCTTCCTCAGTAAATGAGGCAGTGTCGGAAAGAACTGTAGAACCTCAGTTGTGCTTAGGCTGTTTTGATTCAGTCGAGCTTTCGGAATTATCAAAAATATTAGCCTCATCTAAACCTTCAACTTGTATGTTGGACCCAATTCCAACCAAATTATTTAAAGAAGTGTTCCATTTGGTTCCTGGCCCCATTTTGGATATGATGAATCTATCCTTAGTAAACGGATACGTACCACAGGAATTTAAAATAGCTGTAATTAAACCTTTACTCAAGAAACCTTCCCTTGATCAAGATAACTTAGTGAATTACAGACCTATATCTAACCTTCCTTTCTTATCCAAAGTCCTTGAGAAAATTGTTGCTAATCAAGTCTGTGAGCATCTAAACAGTAACGAGCTGTTTGAAGAGTTTCAGTCAGGTTTTAGAGCTCATCATAGCACTGAAACAGCACTGGTGAAGGTTACTAATGATATTCTCATGGCCTCAGATAATGGACTTGTGTCTGTTCTGGTTTTGTTAGATCTCAGTGCTGCTTTTGACACAGTCGATCATAATATTCTCTTAGAAAGGCTCGAACATTTTGCAGGGATCAAAGGAACAGCACTAGGCTGGTTTAAATCATATTTGTCTGATAGATTCCAGTTTGTTCATTGAAATGATAAATCTTCTTCACTCTCAAGGGTTACTTGTGGAGTTCCACAGGGTTCTGTGCTTGGACTAATTCTGTTCACCATATATTTGCTCCCAATTGGTAGAATCATTAGACATCATGGGATAAATTTCCACAGCTATGCAGATGATACACAACTATATTTATCCATAAATCCTGATGAACCCAGTCAGTTAGGTAGATTACAGGCATGTCTGGAAGACATAAAAACATGGATGACCCTAAACTTTTTGCTTTTAAATTCTGACAAAACAGAAGTTGCTGTCTTTGGACCAGAACTTCTTAAACAGAAACTGATTAGTCAATCGTTTCATCTGGATGGCATGAAATTGGCCCCCAGTAATAACGTAAAGAACCTCGGCGTTATTTTTGACCAAGACTTGACATTTAAATCCCATATTAAACAGGTTTCTAGGATTTCCTTCTTTCACCTCCGGAATATTGCTAAAATTAGAAACATCCTGTCCAGGAGTGATGCTGAGAAACTAGTCCATGCATTTGTTACCTCAAGGCTGGACTACTGTAATTCTTTACTATCAGGTAGTCCACAAAATGCCATTAAAAGCCTTCAGTTGATTCAAAATGCAGCAGCAAGAGTTCTGATGAATATTAAAAAGAGAGATCACATTTCTCCTGTTTTAGCTTCCCTTCATTGGCTCCCTGTTAAATCCAGAATAGAATTTAAGATCCTCCTTCTTCCATGTAAAGCCCTTAATAATCAGCTCCATCATCCATCAGAGATCTAATTGGTCCTTATGTTCCTAACAGAGCACTTTGCTCTCAGACTGCAGGTTTACTTGTAGTTCCTAGGATTTCTAAAAGTAGAATGGGAGGCAGATCTTTTAGTTATCAGGCTCCTCTCCTGTGGAACCAGCTCCCAGCTTTAGTCCGTGAGGCAGACACTCTGTTTACTTTCAAGGCCAGGCTTAAAACTTTCCTTTTTGATCAAGCTTATAGTTAGAGTGGCTAAGGTCATCCTGAGCTATCTCTGTAGTTATGCTGCTATAGGCTTAGACTGCTGGAGGACAGACTTACCAATTTTCTTCACTCTGTTACTTCCTTTTCTCCTACTACTCTCCAGTTGTATTACAGTACATTCTGTTATTTCGACTGGTAACTTTGTTTTCTCTCAGTGTTTTTCTCTCCATAGAAGATAAACCTGGTCTGGTATCCTGCTTGGCTGCAATGCCCTGTTGGACGGGGGGCATCGACTGGGATGATCCTCCCAGTAACTGAACATCCACTGTGTCCTGTTATCAACTTTTTACTTTCTGTAACATAGAAAGTTCTCTTATATCAGATCTTCTGTTCCTTCTGTGTCTCTGCTCTGTCTTCTCAAATCCCCAGACGGTCGTGGCAGATGGCCGCTCCTACTGAGCCTGGTTCTGTTGGAGGTTTCTTCCTGTTAAAGGGGAGTTTTTCCTCTCCACCGTCGCTACATGCTTGCTCAGTATGAGGGATTGCTGAAGGATTGCTGTGGTTGGAAAGTCTGCATCAACGGGGCCCAACCTCACACCAATGACTGACGCAATCTTCTGGGATTCCTTAAATAGGAAACTTTTTAACTGATTGGAATGTTTGTATAAATGTATTGAAATGACTTCTTGTCAAGTGCCTTGAGATGACATCTGTTGTGAATTGGCGCTATATAAATAAACTGAATTGAATTGAAATTTGTCCTTTATCTTTGAAAATCCCTCACTCACCCCATAGTTCTAAGTAGTGCCGCACTGATCGGCCGCACTAACACAAAATCAAACTATTATCCAGACTACTACAAACATTAGGTCTATCTGTAGAAAAAGCTATTACTTTTGCTTTATGTTGAAATCACAGAAATCATCATTGACACAAAGCGCACTCTAAAAAGCCTAGACCAGGGGTGCCCAATTCCGGTCCTCAAGGGCCGGTCTCCTGCATGTTTTAGTTCTTTCCCTGTTTCAGCACATCTGAATCAAATGATAGCTCATTAGCAGGCCTCTGCAGAACTTTGACATGCTGAGGAGGTAGTTGGATGATTTGAATCAGCTGTGTTGGACCAGAGACGCATCTAAAACTGGCTGGAGACCGGCCCTTGAGGCCCGGAATTGGAGAACCATGGCCTAGACCATAAATAATTTTTCTTCAAAATATATAGTAGGGCTTATAATGTAAATAAAAACTTCCAAACAAGCACTAAATGCATAAACATGCCACAAGGCAAGGTGAAGAGGTGTGCCAAAACAACCAACCGACAAAGGTGTCAAAACAGGATGAAAAAACACGAAACGTCTGGTGTTTGGATTGTGCAAATGGTATGGTGAGCATGTGAGACCGCTCCAAAGAAAAATGCTTCACTGCAACCCCTCACAGAAGGACCACAGTCTAATTTTATTCATTGACACTGCTAACAGCCTAAGTTCATTAAACCTATAGTTTTAAAAGATTTTACCACATCACCGATTTTTTTATTTTATTTTCTGAGCTGATGAAGCCTAATACTTTTATAAAAGAAAACTATAATTTCAACCTATTTAACCAAGACTGTTGATCCCTAAACAAATGTTTATTTTCCTGTATTTATCTTAAATGCTTCGAACAGACCAATTGAAAGGCCAAAAATAGTTGAAATCTAAGTTCCCCTTGTGACTTACATCAGTAAGGATCTCCCCCTTTTTCTGAAACAGAACTCCATGAACCATCCAATCTGTTTCAGAAACATCCAATTATAAAAGTCTCCTTTTAATCAGGTATGACTAGATTTGCAGCCTGTTACGGAGAGATTTGTTTTAGTTCAATAAACACCTGTATTGTAGATAAATCTCCATCTATATCTATAGTCATTAGGCTCAATTCCTGCATCTCAGCTGCTATGCCTTTTAGACCTGCCAGGGAAGAATTAACAAAACCACTGAATCTATAATTTAATGTGTCCAATTTTAACATGACCTTACCTACCCCGGTCCATGGGAAAAGAGATAATACAACCTTATTTCCATCACTCCATAATTTGTGTTCAAGGGGTACATTGGAGCCCCAGATGGGATCATGAGGGGCTGAAACATCATGCCTCCTCCTTCTGCTGTGTCGGATCTCCACTGCAGATACAAGGAAAGGATGCTCTTTAAGTTTCAACAAAAACCCATCTACATGGGGTTAGAGCCAAGATCCGCAGAGAATCAGAAGTTCATCCATAGAAAAAGTTCCCACCACATTCACGGTCTCAAAGTATGGAGCACATACGGTATATTTTTCCCATGTACCCAGATTGGCATGAAAGTGTGGTCATATTTTTATCATTTTTAAAACAAATAAATCTTTGGTCAGGCCTTAACTGTACTGGTCCTGCTTTAACTATTTAGATTAATCCCATGTCGTCCCAGTCTCCCATTTACCCTTACTTTTGTCATGGAAGTATATACATTTTTATATATATATAAACTTCCCATATAACTTCCCGTTCGTTCATATGCTTCACGCTCAGAATTTGCCCGATTCCTGGAGAGGAGTGTAACATCTGGAAACAAATCATTAAGATTAGTGAAAGCTTCTATATATATGGGTAAATGTCCTACAGAGTATGGCATTTGAGAACAAACAAAACAATGGCATGGATGGCAACCACTCCTGCTTATCCTGTATGGCTCCTCTGCAGCTTGAGAATGGCCATGATTTATGTCCCTCATGCCTAAGCCTCGGGCATCTGAAGGAGGGTCTTTCTCTGACGATGCCTGCATGAACTGCAGTATCATGCCTTGGGCAGTGAGTATGGCAAGGCTGACTGAGGTGGGGCGACATTTGGACTCCCCGTCATCACCCTACCGGCTGGCCCCATCCCAGCAACTGGCTCCAGCTCGGACTGGCCGATCTAGACGTCGGGCTGCTGAGACCGCAGGCCCCACCCCTGGGAAGAAGGCTAGGGGGTCCGGGCTTGCCTCCAGGGTGGACCAATTGACAACGGAGCTCGATGCTATGAAGTCCCTCTTCCTGGCCTTCCAGATGGGAGCAGAGCAACCAGATGCTCTTGCTCGTCCAGCAGCCCCCTGGGGGTCGGATAATGATGGGCTTTCCATAGCAGTATCAGGCGCCCAGTTTGGGGATGTGGTCCCACAGGACGAGTCCACCCATCTAAGCTCCACGGTTGGCTCCCATTCTTCGGCCAATAGTTCTACTGGTGGTGTTGGGGACTGTTCCCTGGGAGCCACCATTCGTATGGCTCTAGCCCGCCTGCAGTTAGACGTGCCGCAGGCTCAGCCAGCTCTGGCCAGTGCTTTCTTCAGGGGTGTCCCAGCCCCCGTCAACTTTCCTGTGCTTCCATCGGCAGAGTATCTGAGGGAGTTGCAGGCATGCTGGAGGGATTCTAGGGCCCTCTCTCATCCAACGTCCGACGGCCAGACCCTGGCAGCCATGCAGGATGCACATAAGTTTGGCCTGGTCCGCATGCCAGCAGTGGAGCCTACTATAGCTGCTCTGATTGTCTCACCTGATGAGGCTCTGAGACCGGACACTAGGTGTCCTCATCCCCAGTGCCGGGTTACAGATGACCTTCTTTCCAAGGCCTATAATGCAGCGGCACGCATGGGACGCATGAGTAACTCCATGTCCCACCTGATGCTTGCTCTGTCAGCATCCCTGCAGGAGGCTGAACTGGATGCTTCTGTCTATAATTTCAGTGATGCTTCCCTACAGGCATTTGCACTGATGTCTAGAGAGTTAGGGCGGTTAATGTCTACTCTTGTTCAGGCTCACCGCCAGGTCTGGTTGGCACAATCCCCTCTCACTGAGGCCTGCAGGAGAACTCTCCGCAGTGTTCCGGTGGAGCCGGGCGAGCTGTTTGGTTCCGCGGCTCTGGAAGCGCTTGAGCCCATGGTACAAGCCAGAAGGACTTGACAGCAGCTGTCCGGGCTTCAGAGGAGTGTGCCTCCTCCTAATAGGCCTAGGGGTCCTCCAGCTGCCCCACAGCGCAGCTCTCATCCACAGGGTTACCCCAGGGGCTACCTTAGGCCTCAGCACTCACGACCACAGCCTGCTCAGCGGCAGGCGCAGACCTTCCGGGCACCCGAGGAACGCCTAGCCCCTCATATGCTGCCAGTCGTACCCCCAGAGCCTTTAGTGGCCGGGGGGCTCGGCACTGAGGTTTTACCAAGCAGCAGCTCAGCTATTGGGCTTCTACCAGGGACCGGTGGGTGCTTTCCACCCTGACCCACGGGTACAAACTTCAGTTACGACGCCGGCCCCCACCCTGTGGCCGGGTCAAGATGACCATCATATGCGACCCGGCAAAAGCCCAAGCCCTCGCCCAGGAGTTTTCTGCCCTCCTGGACAAGGGTGCCATCGAGCCAGTAAATCCCCTACTGCACCCCGGGGGTTTCTACTCGACTTACTTTCTGGTAGCAAAGAAAGATGGTGGACTCCGCCCTATCCTCGACCTGAGGGGTCTCAACAGGTTCCTGAAGGTCCTGAGGTTCCACATGCTAACCACTGCAGAGGTTCTGCGTACGGTTGCCAGAAGGCAGTGGTTCACATCAGTAGACCTGAAGGATGCCTACTTTCACTTCCCTATAGTGCCACACCATCGGCAGTTCCTGCGGTTTGCTTTTCAGGGGAATCATTTCCAGTTCAGGGTGCTCCCATTCGGTCTCTCCCTTTCGCCTCGGGGGTTCACCAGGTGTATGACGGCGGCACTCTCGCACCTGCAGTCGCGGGGCATGAAGATCCTGCCATATCTGGACGACTGGCTCATCTGTGCACCATCCCAGTCTCAGGTTGCCCTGGACACGACATGTCTTCTCTCCCATGTGGCCCGCCTGGCCCTCCGGGTGAATTTCACGAAAAGTTTCCTGGCTCTGTCCCAAAGCGCGGTCTTTCTCGGGGTTACTCTCAATGCAGTCACTATGAAGGCTCTCCCGTCACCACAGCGGGTGGACGACATCCTCCGCCTCCTTCTCCTGTTTCGGGAGGGCACGCAGTTGAGCTATGTGGAGTTCTTGCGGCTCCTAGGGAAACTGACGGCTGCTGCTACCGTGGTTCCTCTAGGACTGCTGTCGCTGAGTCCCCTCCAGAGGTGGTTGCAAACTTTTCATCTGGATGTCAAGTGGCACCGGCAAAGGAGATTCAAGGTGTCACGCCGTTGGCTCCATGGAGGGTGAGGTTGTTTCTCCTCCGGGGTTCCCATGGGTTCCGTCTCATCCTGTTGGGAAAACCATCACAACGGACGCCTCCCTCTCAGGGTGGGGTGCTCTGTAGCACAACTGGACAGCTCAGGGGCTGTGGTCTGCACGAGACCGCTCACAGCATATCAATGTTCTGGAGATGTGGGCTGTGTACAGGGTGTTGCAGGTTTTTCTTCCCTTCCTGGGATTCTGGAATGTCCTTGTGCGGTCAGACAATGTCTCAACAGTCTCTCACATAAACCGCCAAGGGGGCACCAGGTCTGAACGGCTATTGTAGGCATTCCAGGACCTCCTGCTAAGGGCAGCACCACGCCTGGCCAGCTTGAGGGCAATGTACTTGCCTGGGGAACGGAATCAGGTCGCAGACTTACTCTCCCGTTGCAAGCCCCCACCGGGTGAGTGGCGGCTTCGACCGGAGGTGGTTCTCAACATCTGGGACATCTTCGGCAGGGCGGGGGTGGATCTCTTTGCCTCAGACGAGTCAACCCATTGCCCCCTCTGGTTCTCCTGGACGCAGGAGGGCAGTCCTCTGGGCCAGGATGCTCTCGTCCACGACTGGCCAGAGGTTCTCTTCTATGCATTGCCGCCAATCCCTCAGATTTTTCCAACGCTACAGAGGGTCCTCCATCAGGGTCACAGGCTTCTGTTGGTAGCCCCCTTCTGGCCGGGAAGAACGTGGTTTCCACTGCTGTACAGGCTCCGCAGCAGTCACCGTGGCTTCTCCCCAACAGGAGGTCTGTCTCAGTTACGGGGCCAGATATGGCATCCCGACCCTCTCCGCCTGCAGCTGTGGGTCTGGCCACTGCAGGGCCTGTTCCGCTCCTGATATATTGTTCAGATGGTGTCTGCAATACCATAATGATTGCGAGGGCGCCTTCCACCCGGGCGCAGTATGAGAATTGGTGGTGGCTGTTTGCTGCATGGTGTTCAGACGAGGCTGTGCTCTGTTCAGTTTCAAAGATTTTGGAGTTCCTCCAGTCACTCCTGGATGGCGGCAGGTCCCCTGCTACTCTGAGGGTATATGTTGCAGCCATTTCCTCTCGATACGCTCGGGTTGATAATAACACGGTGGGGTGTCACAGATTGGTGTCCCTTTTTCTGAAGGGCACGTGGCGGTTACGCTCCCCAAGAGTACAGTGCGTCCCAGCATGGGATCTGCACCTGGTGCTCGATGTTTTGTGTTTACCCCCTTTTGAACCCCTGGCTCAGGCGGAGCTGAAGTGGGTCTCTACTAAAACTGCCTTTCTCCTTGCCATCACATCAGCAAAGCGTCTCGGTGAGCTCCATGCTCTGTTGATGAGCGAATCATGTCTGAGGTGAAACCCCGATGGCTCGGGGGTTACCCTACGGCCAAACTCAGCTTTTGTTGCTGCCGAAGGTTCTGCCGGCATCGACCCTTAACAAACCTATCCACCTAGCACAATTTAATCCTCCAGGAGGGGAGGAAAGATTACGATTGCTGTGCCCTGTCTGGGCTCTGAGGGTCTATGTGGCTGCGACTGCTAGTATCAGACAGTCGGACCAGCTCTTCCTCTGCTATGGTGGTCCTAGGAGGGGCTGTGCTCTCTCCGAGCAGCGGTTGTCTCATTGGGTGGAGGACGTCATCACCCAGGCATATAGAGGGGGTGGTCGTCGCCTGCCATCTGGGGAGAGGTGCCACTCTGCCAGGGCTGTCTCCACATCATGGAGATGTGATCCACACCTTGCGTGGCGTGCCCCTGGAAGACATCTGTGTGGGAGCATCATGGGCATCACCAAGTACCTTCTCCAGGTTTTACCGGGTGAATGTTGCCACTCCCCATCCGTTGGGGCTGGTCCTGGTGCCGGACTCTGCGGGTTCCTCCCAATGAGGTATGTGCATGAGTTCTTCGCGACTTTTCTGGTATAGGTCATTCAGTGCTTAAGACACCGCCTCTGGCGGTCAGTAGGGATGAAATAGAACGAAAGTTACGTATGTAACTACGGTTCTATGAATCCTGGATGACCGCCAGAGTGTTTTGTCACTCAGAATCCTTGTGCACTCATGAGAACATTCTGCAGGAACAGATCCTCTGATGTCACCGGAAGATATAGAGTCTCTGTGGTCATCAGGGGTCACATGTGACATCGTTGGTATAAACACTCGACCTGCGCATGCGTGAGATGGCTCATTCAGTGCTTAAGGCACCGACTCTGGGGGTCATCCGGGATTCATAGAACCGTAGTTACATACATAACTTTCGTTTCATGTCCAAGAAAGTCAGATAATGCTAGGAATTAGCATACCGAGGACCCCGCCCTTACCTGCCACACAACTTGCAGGGCATCCACTCGTTTTCCTCTGTGCAGGTGGTAGACCCACATAGAGGGGATTTCCTGTAACTTTTGTAACTTTGTGTTCAAGTACTTTATAAATAAAGCAGAACTGCTAATCAGTGTGTGAGCATTTCCACAGAAATGGTAAATGGACTGAGTTTATAAAGTGCTTTTCCAGTCATGCTGACCACTCAAATATACAGAGTATAATATATACACAGAGATCAAAATACAACAGTAGTGTAATGTTGGAACCCAGAAGATGGATTTTAACTTAACTTTGAGTTCATTTTGCCTCTATTATAAAATCCAACAGTCCTGAAGTTCCAGCATGGAGGAAGGAAAGGAAGAGAGAAGCGTCTGAACATTGGATGGAAATAACATTTATTTCCACAGATTTCCAGTCTGTGTAGGATCTCTGTAGCAGACATAATTCAGTGGTCGGGTACTAAGCTGAAGACCTTCAGAAAACCCGCAGAACTGTAAATCCAGGCCAAGGTTCTGGAGAACTGAGTGATCCGGACCGCAGGTCATGTTTATTTTCCCTGAAAGTCTTCATGGAGGCAAAACCCGTCAGCAGCATTTATTCTTCATGAAGAAGCTATAAAGTCTCCATTAACTTCAAAAGAATCACAAACCAACAGTTTTATTTCAAATTTCAATGGCTTTATTTTTTTATGTATATAGATTTTTATATATTTATATATATATATATATATTTATGTAACAACTTATTCTCAGTTGCTTGATTATCATCTTTTGTTCAAATGACATGACACTAAGACCAGGGCATTCCACATGATCATTTCTTACAAAAGAGTAAAGAAAAACCAGGAGTGTGCACACACACGCACATCCATCAGCGTGCACGTTGTGTCTGCACAGAGAACCGAAGGTCACAGAACCAATGAGACAAGCGGACAGGGAGGAAGAGGAGAACGGGACTATTCTGTTGCATAGATTGAAGCAAACAGGAGGACGAGAGACACAAACAGACGGGATAAGAGTGACAGAGGGAGGACACACACACACACACGGGGAAGCACAGGTCCAAAAACGAATCTAAACCAAGGCTCGGAACCAGAACCGAGCGCCAAGACTGAGGTCTCTGCAGCTGCAGGTCACAGCCAGGTGGTGGCGCTAATCTGAGGCTATAGGAGGCTGTTGGTGTGATGAAATACAATCTGAGTCAACATGAAGCAGGAAATACAGGCTTTTATTCTGAAAAACAGTTTATTTTTCAAAAAACATATATGACTGCATCAACCTGCATTTATGTTATTAAACTCCTAATAATAATAATTTAATTGGCATCTTAAGTTTGAGCTAAAGTGGATTTGGTGGAATATGTGAGTTTTCCCACTCCGGGATTGTAAAAACAAGATTGCAGAGAAACCTCAACAATGCTGCCTTCATGAACGTTAACCCACCGGTTACCGTTAAACAGGAGTCCCACCGGGTCCTGGGACGCCTCGGGATCCGGTGGGACTCCTCAAGCGGGATGAACCGGGTCGGGTAGAATAAAAGAAAAAGATATGATAAATAAAATAAAATCAACGGATAATTTGTTTAAACTAGAAACTAAATGTTGGGGCAGGTTGACGACTGGAACGTTTTCCAGAAGGATGGATGGTGAGAGTGAGCGATGAGTTCAGGGTCAGTCTGTAAACCTGAGAGCTGTGACGGGGGATGATGGGAAGAGAAAGATGAGTTTCCAGGTTTCCTCAGTGTTTTCACCTCACAGTGCAGATTAAACCGACTGTGTGTGTGTGTGTGTGTGTGAGGGGGGCTGTGATGCGTCATTCCGTACTAAAACATGCAGAACACAGAACATTGAACACGGATACTGAACAGCTGCTGATTCTTTTTTCTGGTTTTTGTTGGGAGTTTTTTTTTCTGGCTACACAGAACACGACGGAACCAATCGCACCAGGTCGGACATATTGCTTTAAACCACCAAAGTCTGTATATATGTCATGCATGCCACATAGATGATATCATGTTTATACAAAAATAACACCAACGCCTATAACTGGCTATCATAGTAATTACAGAAACTAAAACTTTCAGTCTTTTTTGCAACAAAGTTCAAACAGAGAACCGGATTTCTGCCTTCATATTTAGGTCTGATATATTTCCACATATCAGAGATAAATAAACATGGAATGTTAATATGACTTTCAGCTGTGATGGTCCAGTTCGTTTTGCAGAGGATGAGCGGGATCTTGGTGGGAAACAAAGTGCTGCCGGTTCGTCCGGGATGAGGTCAGAACGGCCGGACCGAGGCTACGGCAGGAGCAGAGGGACAATCCTGAACCAGACTGAGGGGAGGGGCGACTTTGGCAGAACAATCTTAAAGCTATGCTGGATGATGATTGGCTGATCTTCCTGGTTCACCTCGTTCATTGTGTGACGTTATTTACACATGTGCCACCTGCTGGTCAGGTGCAGGAGTTCAGCAGGAAGAGGAAGTGATGTCAGACAGTCCCGCCCTCAAGTCAAACGGATCGCAGCGCCACCTTGTGTTCCGCTCAAGGCTCCAGAACCAGGCGCCGGTTCAGCACCAACTCCTGGAGTCAGAATTTAAAGGATTAATTAGTCTGGGTCCTGAAAGAGGTTCTGGACCTGGTCCAAACTGGTTCCATTTCCTGCAACAGGCTGAAAGGTTTCTCTGGAGTTCTGGTCTGGTTCTGGACCATTGATCCTCTCCAAGTCATGTCGGGTCAGCCTGGTTCTGCTGCGTTCTTCCCCAGACCCAGACCAGGAAGGTGGAAATGTGATCGGGTCTTAACACTAACCTCAGGTGTTGGTCATGGTGGGCCCGGTTCTGACCCAGAGTGCAACAGAGACTGTAAATACACGACTGACCCAGCTCTGGATGAGGGGCGGAGCCTGGAGCCGGACACAACGTGACCCGGTGAACAAACAAACCCAGAATGGCGGAATAACGATACATTCCTGTTTAATGTTGGACTCAAACCAAGTCAGAACCAGTACAACATGTTAAACCCAACTGGAGCCAGAGGGGCTGATGGGAAGTAAACAAGTCACTGCAGGTTTGGGAGCCCTAATGTCAGGTGACTCGACGCCACACGTGGCAGAAACATTGGGAGCTGTAAAAACAGAAAGTCCACAGCAGATCCCTTCATTCAGGTTCTGGACGCTCACCAAACTCCTCAGCCTTTACACAGATTCATACGTCTGCAAAATATTATAAAGTACTCAATATAAAAATACAGAAGAATCGTAAAAAATGAAGAAAACATTGAATTTTATATGAACACCATGCAAGAAAGGTTTCCTACTCAGCTAAACAGTGAGATCGATGGGTGGGGGGGTCAAACCGCTTCTCATGTAAACATCGGAGGTCCTTCAAACACGGTTCGGCAGTGACGACTGAAGAGTTGCTCCTCTTATTTTGGTCATGTTTTGAGGGAGGGGGGCGTCTGGAACGATCACGGAAAACAACATCCTAGAAAATATGGCTCTGAGTACTTAGAAAAAGCTCGTCGAGGGGAGGAGTTTAACCGAGTCATGGAAAATATGGCAGTAGAAGCCACGCCCCCATCGGAGGAGGCGGCGGGGACACAGTGGATCCAACTCTACAGGCCGACTGGTGACATCATCAGTCTCCCGTAAACCTCAGCGCGGCCGTCCAACACAGCGGCGTCACCGGGGCAACGGCGACGAGCAGACGCCGTGTGATGTCACTGTCATCTGATCAGACGGATAAAACGACGGCAGACGAGCGCGGTGCTCCGGGAGCGGCTGGCTGCAGACACGGAACGGACCCTCCTCCTCCTCTTCCTCACCTTTGCCGTCTGCAGCCAGGCCTCATCCTCACTCTGTTCACAGCTCCGCCTCCGGTTTACTGGAGGGAACCTCCTGCTTCGACCAAACAGACGGATGAGGGCGGGGCTGCTGAGACGGAGCTCCGCCCACTAAAGACGTTTCCTATGGTTCTTTGTTTGATCCGGAGCCGTGGAGTTAGTTAGTGTTAACGTAGTGAGGAGACTCTTCGTGTTCTCCCAGCCTGGGACAGACGGGAGGTTCATGGAGCTCTGAACAGAGACGGATTTTCAAACGGCTCATCATGCGACTCAACAACAGTTAATCGGATCATGCATCGGTTCAACACGGACGCTGCGGGACAGGGGGGAAGCAGAACCCGGCTCAGATGGGATGAGTTAGGAGAGCGAGCCCTCTCTGGATGCTGCCGTGTTGTTGGTAGGTGAACAAAGCGCTTTCCCACAATGCACCACAGCATGCAGAGGTGAAACCGGGAGGAAGATTTCTACCAAGGGAACTTTGAGCGAGTTTCTATTCAAACGTGTTCCTGGTGAGGAACAAACTGAACAACATCAGAGTCAGGATGGAAAACAGCGTGGGGCATGGATGTGTGCTGGATGAGAGGATGAGCTGAGTGGTGACTCCCCTCCTCAGAGTGACGGTCCAGCTGGTGGGGGTGACTGAAGGTGATGAAGAGGAGGGAGGAGGAGGAGGAGGAGGAGGAGGAGCTCAGATGCCGCTGGGTGCTTCTCCGTCGCCTGCAGCCGAGGAGAATGGAGATGCCTCGATCTCGTCGCTGTCCTCGCCCGCCTCATTGATGATTGATGATCTCTTCCGAGCCTCCTCCTCAGACTGTGGCACAAACTCAGGATGGGCCATGAAACTATGGATGGAGCTACGGGAATGTGGACTCTCCACCTCGTAGATGGAACTACGGAACGCGTTCACCACCTTAATCTGAAACAGAGAGGAGAGAGGTCAGGAGCAGAAAGGAGCAAGCTGTCAATAAGACTGATGTCAACAGGCAGCGGGGCTGATGGGATATATGTGTGTGTGTGTGGGGGGTGGGGGGTGGGGGGGGGCACAGAAAGAACAACAACTACAGCAAAGGAACAATGACTGGGAAGGATTCTCAAACACAAGAGGACCAAGAATGCTTGTCATGATGTTTGAGGCAGCTGAGTGACTGCGGTGGGGGAGGGGCTGAATATGAACACACACACACACCGAGTACTGCCCCCCCAACAACATTGCTACTATAACATCACAGCGACGATTGAATGAAAATGTCAGTTAATCTCATGCGAATCTATGCAAACGCTTCGTCTGCATTCATGAAGGTTCCCTCCCCTCGACACTGTGGATACTACATGATGTCGTGACCTACTTTAGGACTGGACGATACAGAAAAAAAGCGAATTGATAAAAAGAAAAGTCACATTGATAATTATTGATAAAAAATGTAGAAAATATATTTTAAGTGCAGCCCTGCTCATTTTATGCTATTCTTTAATGAACTAATTGGGGGGGAAAAGCACACAGAAACTAGTTCATTTTGCCCACATTTTAAGAACCAAAAACAAATTAAGACCTTAGTGACATTAGTAAAAAATATTGAACAAAAGATATTTTCAATTATGTTATTAATTTAAACTGTAGGTTTATCTTGATGCCGTTTTATTAAAAAAAAAAGGTTTTATAACCCTTTATTATTTTAATGGCTCAGACCTTTGGTTTAGTTTGTGTAAAAACCGACCAGTAAATCTGATTCTGATTCAGTTCAGCTGCTGAAGCTAAAGCTTACAAGAGTCGTTAACGGTGAAACGACCCCGGTAATGTATGCGCTGTTTTAATCGAGAGCATTGAACTCACATAAGGGATCACCACCCAGTCACTGGTTTAGGTATGTGGATGACACCTGGGCAAAAATCCAAGACTAGGAAGTGGAAGCCTTTACTGAACATATCAACTTGATAGACCACAACATCAAGTTTACTTGAGAAGACGCTAAAGAAGACAAGCTACCCTTTCTAGAATGCCTGGTACACATGGAAGGAGATGGCAGCGTTACCACAGAAGTCTTTAGGAAACCCACACATACAGACCAATACCTACTTTTTGACTCGCACCAACGTCAAGCTGAACACGTCCCCAAAAAGAGAGAAGGAAGGACAAACAACACAAGCATTCCTACCTTGTGGATACCCTAATTGGGCATATATGTCAAACCATCAAAAAAGTAAAGGAAACAGTCGACTCAGGCCAGTGTAGGGGAGGAAAAGAGGAGACCGAAAAACATAGTTAACCTATATGTGGCTGAAGTTTCTGAGAAACTAAGAAAGATATTTTCCAAACATAACATCCCAGTGCATTTTACATCTGGTAACACTCTCAGGCAAAGACTGGTTCATCCTAAGGACAAAACACCCAAACACAAGCTCAGTGGTGTATGCAGTCCAGTGCGGAACGTGTAGAGCTGTACATTGGAGAAATGAAACAGCAAATACACTAAAGGAAGGCTCAACACAGGAAGAGCAAACTCATTAGGCCAAGACTCAGCAGTCCATCTACATCCAAAGGTCAAAGGTCACTCTTTTGAAGACAATAATGTACATGTTTTATATAGAGAAGACAGATGGTTTGAGAGAGGAGTGACAGAAGCCATCTATGTAAAACATATGAAACCAACCTTGAACAGAGGAGGTGGTTTGAGATTCCCCCTTTCAAACACATGCAAAGCAGCCTTGAGTTGCCTACCCAAGAAGTTTTACAAAAACTCACACATAGAGCCATGTTACTAAAACAGTGCATAGTTACATAACCGGGGTCGTTTCACCTTTAACGACACATCACCAAGATTGCTTAGTGCTTAGAAGCTTACGCAACTCTGATAGCCTTGTTAGGTATAACAATAGCCCCGTTAGTGAGCCTTAACCTTAGACTTATAAATCTGATTCTCCCAATCCAGTTTTCAGATGTGAAGGAGCCTCTTGGATAAGAGACGAAACGTATTCAAGACAAGAAAAGTCCGGTTGCCTTCATTTAAACTCTCAAGAATATCATGTCCTGGATGACTGAGAATCTACACCACCTTAACTTTTTACCAACCTTATTTTTCTGTCGCACCAGACATCTATCGATCGATGTATATGGTTGCTGAATTATCGTCTTGCGCTAATCAACTTTCTGATAAATTAGGCTAATAACCACTGAACAGCCCTTATAGAACATCGAAACTTAATTCCCAGAAATGGAAATAAAAATAAAAAGGGTGACCTTGCAGAAAATGAGCCTTTACACCGTCCTGGCGTAGCAGGGTACCTTTAATCCCAACTATTCCAACCAAGAGAGCATTAAAGGAATAAAGCCTAGTTTATGCTTCTCCATCAGCAACTTTGCACCCACACTGAGGTTTGATTGAGCTGGAAAGCTTTTTACTAGAAGTTCAGCTCATAGAATCCTCTAAAAACTCATGGAAACAAACAAACACAGCGTCTGTTTTGTTGTTCTCTACACCTCCTGGTGTTCAGAATCACCAAAAGACCAGATTAGATAAACTGGCCTTGCAATATATTAGCTCAGCAAAAAAAGAAACGTCCCTTTTTCAGGACTGTGTATTTCAACAATAATGTTGTAAAAATCCAAATAACTTTACAGATCTATATTGTAAAGGGTTTAAACAATGTTTTCCATGCATGTTCAATTAACCATAATCAATTAATTAACATGCACCTGTGGAATGGTCGTTAAGAAGCTTCCCTTCATTGGCTCCCTGTTAAATACAGAATAGAATTTAAGATCTTCCTTCTTACATATAAAGCCCTTAATAATCAATCTCCATCATACATCAGAGATCTGATTGGTCCATATGTTCCTAACAGAGCACTTCGCTATCAGACTGCAGGTTTATCCTGAGCCATCTCTGTAGTTATGCTGCTATAGGCTTAGACTGCTGGAGGACAGACTTACCCATTTTCTTCACTCTCATACTTCCTTTTCTCTCCTACGACTCTCCAGTTGTATTACAGTACATTCTGTTATTTCAACTGTTAACTTTGTTTTCTCTCAGTGTTATTCTCTCCATAGAAGATATACCTGGTCTGGTATCCTGCTTGGCTGCAATGCCCTGTTGGACGGGGGTCATCGACTGGGATGATCCTCTCAGTAACTGAACATCCACTGTGTCCTGTTATCAACTTTTTACTTTCTGTAACATAGAAAGTTCTCTTATATCAGATCTTCTGTTCCTTCTCTGTTTCTGCTCTGTCTTCTCAAACCCCCAGACGGTCGTGGCAGATGGCCGCTCCTACTGATTCTGGTTCTGTTGGAGGTTTCTTCCTGTTAAAGGGGAGTTTTTCCTCTCCACCGTCGCTACATGCTTGCTCAGTATGAGGGATTGCTGTGGTTGGAAAGTCTGCATCAACGGGGCCCAACCTCACGCCAATGACTGACGCAATCTGCTGGGATTCCTTAAAAAGGAAACTTTTTAACTGATTGGAATGTTTGTATAAATGTATTGAAATAACTTCTTGTTAAGTGCCTTGAGATGACATCTGTTGTGAATTGGCGCTATATAAATAAACTGAATTGAAATTGAATTAAGACCTTAACAGCTTATAGAAAGTAGGCATTTAAGGTCACAGTTCTAAAAACGCAGGACACTAAAGAGACTTGTCTACCGACTGTGAAAAACACCCAAAGAAAGATGCCCAGGGTCCCTGCTCATCTGCGTGAACGTGCATTAGGCATGCTGCGGGGAGGCATGAGGACGGCTGATGTGGTTAATGTCCGCACTGTGAGACGCCTAAGACAGCGCTACAGGGAGACAGGAAGGACAGCTGATCATCCTCGCAGTGGAAGACCACGTGTAACACCTGCACAGGATCGGTGCATCCGAATATCACACCTGCGTGACAGGTACAGGATGGCCACAACAACTGCCCGAGTCACACCAGGAGCACACAATCACTCCATCAGTGCTCAGACTGTCCGCAATAGGCTGAGAGAGGCTGGACTGAGGGCTTGTAGGCCTGTTGTAAGGCAGGTCCTTACCAGACATCACCAGCAACAACGCCGCCTATGGGCACAAACCCACCTTCGCTGGACCAGACAGGAGTGGCCAAAAGTGCTCTTCACTGATGAGTTTTGTCTCACCAGGGGTGCTGGAAGGATTCGTGTTTATCGTGGAAGGAATGAGCATTACACCGAGGCCTGTACCCTGGAGCGGGATGAATTTGGAGGTGGGGGCTCCGTCATGGTCTGGGGCGGTATATCACATCACCATCGGACTGAGCTTGTTGTCATTGCAGGCAATCTCAATGCCTTGCGGTACAGGGAAGACATCCTGCTCCCTCATGTGGTACCCTTTATGCATGCTCATCCGAACATGATCCTCCAGCAGGACAATGCCACCAGCCATACTGCTCGTTCTGTGCGTGAGTTTCTGGATGACAGCAATGTCAGTGTTCTGCCATGGCCAGCGAAGAGCCCGGATCTCAATCCCATTGAGCACGTCTGGGACCTGTTGGGTCGCAGGGTGAGGGCTAGGGCCATTCCCCCCAGAAATGTCCAGGAACTTGCAAGTGCCTTGGTGGAAGAGTGGGGTAACATCTCACAGCAAGAACTGACCAATCTGGTCCATGAGGAGGAGATGCTCTGCAGTACTTCAAGCAGCTGGTGGCCACACCAGATACTGACTGCTACTTTTGATTTTGAGCCTCCCTTCATTCAAGGACACATTATTCTATTTCTGTTAGTCACATGTCTGTGAAACATTTTTAGTTTATGTCTTATGGTGTTGACTCTTTTAGTGTTCATACAAATATTTACACACATATATATATATATATATATATATATATATATATATATATATATATATATATATATATATATATATATATATATATATATATATATATATATATATATATATATATATATATATATATATATATATATATATATATATATATATATATATATATATCTCACCGCTCTGGTGAAATGATGTTGGACTGACCAATCACAGAATAAACTAGGCTTAACTCACTTTTTTTCCCTTGCACTTCGAGGAATTTACTTTGGAAACTACTGGCCTCTCTGTATATTCGACATAAACACTCCCAGTTAGAGGGACTAGGTCAGAGGTGCACAAGTCCTCGAGATCTACCATCCTTCAACTCTTAGATGCATCCCGACTCCAACACACCTGAATCAAATGACTGAATTTCTTCATCTACATCTTTTAGTTTTGCAGTAACAGGTAATTCATTTGACTCAGGTGTGCAGAAGCAAGGATGCACCTACAAGTTGTAAGATGGTAGATTTCGAGGACTGGACTTGGGCACACCTGGACTAGGTGGTCCAAACCAGAACCATGTCCCACTGACCAGTTCTGAAACGGGTTTTCAGAATCTCCCGCAGTTTGTCCCCAGTTGCTTCGATTTCCCTCATCCTGAACAGGATCACAAACCGGGACGGGGAATAATATCTGGTTCTATTCCGGATCAGCATACAGAATTCTGAACAGCCACACTTTCAGCAGATTCACCAAACAGGTCCGACAGAGACTAAATTTAAACCTGGAGCCTTTTACCCTGTCTGGTTACCGTGGCAACATCAGAACCAGAAACTAAGGTCCTGTAGAACCCAACGGGAGCCGGTTCTGTCCCCTGATGAATCCAATGAGGCGGCTGCTGCTGTTCACCCCGATTTATACGCACCAGCAAACACTCCTCATTATAATTAATAACCTGCAGTTCAAAGCTGTGTGTTACCGAACCCCAGGAGGGCTGCAGCTGAGGGCGCACACACATACGAACACACACACAAACACGAACACGTGAACATGCACACAAACACGCACACACATACGAACTCACAAACACGCGAACACGCACACACACATGAACAGGCACACACATACGAACACACACACAAACACGAACACGTGAACATGCACACAAACACGCACACACATACGAACTCACAAACACGCGAACACGCACACACACGAACACACAAACACGCGAGCATGCACACACACACGAACAGGCACACACATACGAACACACACACAAACACGAACACGCAAACATGCACACACACGCAAACACGCACACGAACACACAAACACGCCAACATGCACACACACACGAACAGGCACGCGAACACGCACACACACGAACACACAAACACGCGAGCATGCACACACACACGAACAGGCACACACAAACGAACACACACACAAACACAAACACGCAAACATGCACACACACCCAAACACGCACACGCACACACATACGAACTCACAAACATGCGAACACGCACACACACGAACACACAAACGAACACACAAACACGCCAACATGCACACACACACAAACAGGCACACACATACGAACACACCTGAATGTTAAACCAGAGAGACCTGCAGAGGCCGATGGATTTAAAGCAACACTAAGTAAGTTTTGCTCTCTGGGTCCCCCTACAGTTGGGAAAAATGTATTGTTTTCTACTACTGTCGTAAAATCTGTTATGGTTACACCAGGGGATTCACATTTACAAGCGATACCCTCTAATGTTACAGATTTTCACGTCTTGGGCAGCCTTTGTGTCAAATGTCTTCATCCCAGGTACATTTTCTATATTTCAGCTGTCATATGTACGGCGGCGTGGAGCCGTCAGCCATATAATAAAGAAATTAGACCGTATCACGTTATAACGTTATTGTAAAAACAGGAAAACCACTAACCACTTGAAACTAAAACGTTATAAGGTGATAGTTTCACGTTTTTACTATAAACAATCACGTTATAACTTGATACGGTCTAATTTCTTTATTATATGGCTGACAGCTCTGTTCTGATGATCTGTGCTACCTCCTCAGAATGTCCTACCGTAGCGCGCATCTGTCGGTGCTACCCCTTGAAAAGTATGTTTACATGCCGAAAACAACAACTGTTAGCTTTGATGTTAAACATAATCATCGGAAAATATTTTTCAAGTGACGGGATTGAAGTGGCAGTTTAGCAGTAATGCCTAACATAGCAAAAAATTATGAATAACGAAAACTTTTCTTCCAATCCACAGAACATGCTACCCGTTTAATATAAAGCTAAAACTAGCACAAAAAGATGCACTAAAAACCATGATCAATATCCTACCTGTTAAATAGGCCTATAGATGAATAACACATTCTGGAAATCTGTTAGTTTATAAAGCAGCTAATGAATATTTACCAAGCCAGTAAGACGTAGAGCAGATAGCAATATTATCACTCCAAAATATTAAAATGTAGTAGCCTATGATTATAAGCACAAATAGCCCACAAAATACACCGCATTTACTGTACGACTCTAATTAATGGGACTTGTTGACATGCAGTGTAACGATATCACAGAAGTGAAACTAACATACAAGGGCTGTCATGTAAACTTGAAACTAGTAGCTTAAGGAAAGCCTTAAAATATTTTGAATAAAAATTAGCCAGTAATAAAATTATTTGAATAAAATTCACCGTAAACTTCAAAGAAATAAAACAGACGAAATGGATCTTCCAGGTAGGAATTGTTGAAGACAGATTTGCTGAGTAAGGGAATTGTGACGTAACATCGAAATGTGCATGCGGGTAGCACAGATTGTCGGAACACCGGTGTACATATGAATTTAATTTTGGCTCCGTCATGATGACAATTGTTCAAGCTACCTGCTGCTAGGTATCTTCCATTTATATGTACCTGCTGAGTACGCTCCACCCAGAGAGCCTTGCAGGATGCTGCACCTACCGGCTTTTGTGAAGCCTGCCGTAAAGCAAGTCGCATTTGAACTACAAAACCGCTACCCGACGACCCAAACTTACATAGTGCTGTTATGGCCGATAGAGGGCCGCAAAGCGAATGCAGAAGTGCCGTTTCACCCTGGTATGAGTTGATCAACCACTGACACGAGTTCGGAAACATTATTTTAAGGTAAAAAAAACTATTTAGTGTTGCTTTAAAGCCACAGGACGATCTGTGTAACCGGGCAGCCGCCTCTGAGCAGGAGAGGCGGCACCAGAACAGACCTATGGACCAATCAGAAGCCTTCTTTGCTTCTCTGTGATGGCAGCAAGTCTCACCGGGTCTTTACACGGGTTCACAGGTCAGACGTCCAGAACATGCAGGAGGAAGAGCTGCAGCGAGTTGAAACAGATGAAGATGAGGAGGAAGCAGAGGAGGCTGTCTGCAGGTTCTCTGTGACGACCAGGCGGAGCAGGAACCCGACGGGTCACAGAATTCTGGAGGGAACGGCTCTCATCTCCTCCAGAACATTTAGAAACATTCTGTGTTTGAGATCTTTTAAAGACAAAAAGGTTCCTCCTGAGGTCCTGCCTGGTGGGACGAGGACATGCAGACAGCCGAGGAGGACAGATGCAGCTTCATGCAGAGTAAACCGTGTGAGCTGGCCTCCAGTCACACACTCACTGCCTGCAGCCGAGGAGGAAGCAGCGGCGGGGGGCGGAGCCCCGGCCGAGTTGGTGAGAGAGGAGGAGGAGCTAAGTCCTATGTGGGTGGGGCTAGAGAGGGTTTTGGCGGCGGTGGAGTCATTGTGCTGGCTGACGACGGACGGCTGGCGGCGCAGGGCGCCGGGCACCGCCGCCTGGCCCGTCTGGAAGGTATAGACCACGTCCATCTGAGGGAGGGACAGCCACAGTTAGACGGCAGAGACAGAGCGAGAGGACAGCAGCACCAGGACACTTCTACACACAAGTTAGAGAAGACAGAGTTAAACAAAGGCTGATTTGAGCAGAGTCAGGGGTTAAAGGTCAGTTGAAAGGTTCCTTCTGCTTTGTGCTGGTCGCTCCTTTAACCAGACAGCCATGAGGATCCCTGATCCATCAGAAAGGACACTCTGAAGTCCTGATGAGTGTTTCGTTTTTTAGGAGAGAAACAATGATGGAGGCAGAGAAAAAGAAAGAAAGGTAGGAAGAGGAATCATGAAGGCAGGGTTCAGAGACAACCTCGTCTGGAGAGAAGGGAATGAAGCGGAGCTCCCGGAGGAGACGACGAATGTCACTGACTGATAAAGTTTCAGCAGTGAGGCGCTGCTTGTACCAATTATTCCCCCTGTCTGTGACTGATGAGGCGTTCAGCGTCCCCCCTCCCCCGGATTAGAGAGGAGGATGAGACAAAGAGGAGCGCGGGGAGATAAGAACCTAATTAGTCGGCAGGACGGTGGAGATCGTACAGATAAACGACGCCTCCTCATTTCTCAGCTGGGAGCTCGGACTGGTTCTCTTCTCTCGCACCTTTTGGGTTCATGTTTGTTCTGATCGGATCCTCTGAAGAGGAACCAGGCTGGAACCTTTACTTTCTCCTAGTACTCTCCATCCCAGGCTCAGTGTTCCTGGACCTACTGGTTCCAGTCACATTTCAGGGCTTTTCCAGCATCTCATCCAGTGAATGGCTGATCCTCTGTTTCCTTCACTGATTGTGTGAAGGCTTACAGTGGAGACAGTTCAACTATAAATATATGATTGATAACTTTATATCACGTTAACTAATCAATAATCCTAATCAGATGATCTCTAATCTGGAGTTTAGATATTCTAATAGAAATGTAGCTTTCAGTGTTACTGGCTTTAGGGGGAGGAGTGAGCCGTTAGCGACACATTCACCTCCTGACTCTCCTTTCCTTTTAGTTTTGCTCCAACATCAGTTTTTAGATGATTTATTTATCATATTTGTGGTTAACAGCGAATGCCTTCTTTATTGGTAGAAACCAGGGCCGTAACCAGCAGCTGAGAAGTGAGGGGGACTAATCCTTCAGAGCTCTGTTGACTGATTTACTATCTGACATTCAAACGCACCTTTCCTTAGTGGCTAAAGAACCAGTTAATCCCTGTTGAATAATGAGTGCAGCGCTTCAAAGACAGTTATTAATTATCATTATAATGATCAGTTATGAGTCTGTCCTGATCCCTGCCGGGCGTCTCCCACCAACAGAGCTTCTGATCCATCCTTACCTGTGAAGACCCCCATGTCATCTTACCTGCTGCTGGTCTGATCTATCCTCCCCGAGTCTGAGCTTTATATTGTGGCAATATAGTCAAACAATATGGAAAGCAACATTTTGAAGTGGAATTGGGACGAGTAGCAGTGAATTCACTGTGGAAATTAAATCTCAAAGTGATATTTTTTGGCGTATAGTTATTAACCTCAGCACCGAGCGCTTTAAGTTTGTTCTGCAGATGTTTTATTTTGAAACTCTTGGTACTTCCAGTTTGTTGTTGAGATAATTTCCCTTCTGTATATCGTTTTGTACCTTATTCCTTATTTAATGCATATAGTCTTCCATCTGGTCCCTGGCATAGCTGTGACCCAACACCTGCCATCACCTGGGTGTGAGTGAATGTACAGCGCTATACAAGTAGAGACCATTTTTCATTAAATAAACTGAAGTAAGATAAATAACTTTTATTTTGACGCTACTCTGACATCATCTCTTCATTGAAGTGCGTCGATTCTACCGTTTATGGAGCAGGCAGCGTTTTGATTGGCTGCTGCTCCCCATGAGCCCGACTCTAGCTGGAGCTGGGTGGCACTGACTTTTCTAGGCCAGATTCTGAGCCTGGATCTGAGGAAACAACAGCGTACCAGTTAGGTAAGGCAGACTGATATATCACACTTTCAGCAACAAGGCATGGTTGTTTTGAGTTTGTGGTTCCTCTCCACTGCTGCCCTATGTTTGCTCAGAGGTAGGGCAGGCTGCCATCAGCTGGGCACAGTTACTACGATCTGACTGGATATAATTAGGATCAACTGAAAGGTGATGGAGTTTAAATCACTCGACCTGATTGGACGGATCTTAATTGGCGCTTAGTGAGGAAGAGAAACAGCAGTAGAGAACATCGTTGCCTTCAGCTGCTTCTGTTTACCTTGCAGAGGTTTGAGTCAGTACACACCGAGAGGAACACTGTGTGTGTGTTGGATGCTGTTCCTGGACGTGGGTGTTAGTATCAAGGCTAATGAAGCCAACAGGGACAGAATGAAGCGACTGTGTTGATCCAGTAGGAGGATAAGACACAGAACCTCCAGCTAGGTTTCCATGCCAGTGTGTTGAATGAAGAGGAGGAAAACTGGTTGAGTTGGTGACCCGGTAAAGTTCTGACCGGTTTAACTGTTTCAGGTTCCTCTAGTTCGCTGCCTGACTGCCTCCAACAAGCAGCAGCCGTTTTAATGGAGAGGTTCTGCTTCAGAGTGTGAAATTAACAGAACCTCAGTCCGGATCACTCTGATGACATCATTATGAAAACCACCAGGCCTGCAGAACTTCTCGTCCCTGATTGGACGACAGTTACCTGGGTCTGGATGCGGTTCAGACCTCTGAACCAGAGGATCTGGCCTTTCCTCAGCTCCATCTCGGCGTGATCGATCTCATCGGTGTCCTCCGTCAGATCCTCCTTATGGATCTCCTCCTTGGTGATGCCGTGGCCCGCTTCCTTCAGGAACTTCAGGTGGTGGGTCGGAATGGCGGTGATCAGCTGAGGAGGAGAGAAGATCAGTGGTTCTACCAGCTGGTTCTGTCAGAACCTTTCTACCCCAACAGAGGGACCGGTTCTCCCTAGCAGCTCAACTGCTTTCATGTGGCAAGCTTATCACCATACCGATGGTTGCTAAGGCAACGCTGCTGCAGCGGCGCATGTGTTTCAGGACAAACCTCGCCTGCAGCCAGGTGTGTGGGTGTTAGCGGAGGCTCACCTGTCCCCACAGCAGCTCGGCGAGGCCGATGAAGACGCACCACAGCCATTGGTCGATGGTCAGAGGAGCGCAGGAAAACGGCTTCCCTCCAAACTGAACGATGATGATCTGAGGAGAGACAACATGATGATGGCTCGGGTTCTGATGGGCCCGTCTCTAAACACCAGCCTGGTTCTGCAGCGTCCAGACCAGAACTTTCCGGTTCTACGGCATCATTAACGTGTCCATGAGCTGTGTGTTCAGAGTACTGAACTGGTTCTGCTGTGGTGCGGATGAAGAAATAATACAGCAGGTCCAACCGGACGAGAATCAGAAACACACCCCTGGTTCTGGAATGGCTGACAGTAAACCTCTATAACAGACTTCCCAAAGCTCTGAGCAGAACCTTTGTTTAGAACCTGGGTCAGAACCAGGAGACCAGCCTGTTCTGGCAGGCGGAGCAGATGCACCATGAGGCATTAAACTAAATATTAAACATTAAATCTGCTGTCAGAGATTTTGAGGGAGAGAAAGATTTTCTGAATCCTAACAACCCCCCCTCGCTCCCTCTAGTCCCACATCAACAATTGTGCAGCACGAGCATCACCTGTTTAGTCACAGGCATCAGGCATCACCCGATTAAATTTTGTTATGGACATTTCAGAGGTGAGCGACTTCTCCATGACTGACGCTCTCTTCCAATATGGAGACTGTAAACAGGAGCGGCCTGTGAGCGCAGCCTCATCATCACAGGTTCGCGCCTGTAAGTTGATTGACAGCCGATAAGGCGGAAACTTGAATTCTATTGGCTAAAAAAATTTGGCACTCAGTGTCAAATGCATAGTGGTCTGTGGGAGGAAGGCGGGACTTAAGAAGAATAACAAATGTTGTGGAGCACCAGCATTTTATCATAACGTTGAACCTCACCATCATTTTAAAGATTGATAAAACTCTGATACATAAATATATTCTCCGGACTGCAGCTTTAATTCATTGTATGTACATGTTTAAGTCTGTAGGCAGAATCCTGACTCTCTGGATTTAAGAAAATGTATAAAAATGTTTAAAGCTGTTCTAGCGGATGGAGGAGTCCTGATGATGATGATGATGGTACCTGCAGGCCGAAGGTGCCCAGGACCACGCTGCAGAAGATGGGGTTCTTGTGAATGCCCTCAAACACGTTCCTCTCGCCGTGGATCTTCCTGGCGTTGATCTCGTTGAAGAGCTGCATCATCACGAACACGTTGAAGACGATGGTGTAGTGCTCCGATGGTGGAGAGTGCAGAGGAGAGTTGCGGCCGCTGTCGATGTCGAACAGCTTTTCCCCTGAGAAACGAGACGAGAACGTCCAGAAACCGGAGCGAGGTTGAGCAGAGCGGCTGGCGGTTAAACTCACCAGCAAACAGCAGTGTGAAGATGATGATGAGCTGGAACACGGCGTGGCCCAGGATGTTCTTCATCATGGTCCTGGAGATGAGGGGCTTATCGCGGCCGTAGGGTTTGCGTAGCAGGAGCGACTCTGTGGGCGGCTCCGTGGCCAGAGCGAGCGAGGCCAGCGTGTCCATGATGAGGTTGACCCAGAGCATCTGCACGGCCTTCAGAGGGGAGTCCTGCAAAGATAACGGCCCGTCAGCATCTACATCCATCCTCTAAAACTACTTTCTGCCTTTTATCGGCTCTGTCACCATGGTAACTGATGGCTACCATCCTGCAGCGGCCGGTAACCACACATTCAGCTGATGCAGGTTCTGGAAAAGGATGCATGGGACTCGAAGATCTAAAACATAAAAAGGTTTTAGCCTCTCAACCAACAGAGCCTCCTCTGGCTCCTGAAGGAGCTACAGTTAGATCTGATCTTGAACAGACTCGTATCATCATCTTTGTTGCAGACACACAGCCATTGGGTGGCGCAAACCCACATTCTAGCTCCGACAGGAGAAGAAGAGGACCAGAGGTTATATAAGGCACAGCCGCCGGCCTTCATGTTCTCTCCAGTTCTGGCTTTCAAGCAAACAGCGCCAGGAGACATCCAATCCTTCTTTCGCAGGCGCGAGCGAGGGAAGGACACGAGTTTCTGGGAGAAACCCCACTGTTCCGCCCTGAGGCCTGCTTTCTGAACAGATGCTGCCGGGTGGAGCGAACCGCTAACAAGCTACTGAATGAACCGCGTCCAGACTGGAGCGTTACCCCACCGCGATAAAGCCTGGGACAATGCTATCTTGAACCTGCAGAGAAGGTACTGTGCCAGTGAAATGAGGTGCAGCTGATCGCTGTTCAGCAAGCCGGAGAGGACGACACGCCGTCCAAGCTAATGCTACCCGCGATTCGACAGCTATAAGGCCTCCCACTGCTAACCGACCGCAGCTGTGGCTAGCCTGCAGGCTAACGTTGTTTTGGCTTAGCCCATCATCCACGGAGCAACTTGGAGAACTTTAACCGTTCAATAAGGTCTGTCTGGGCAGAGGCGAGATTAGTTTAGTTTAAACAAGATTTAAGGGTTGTCTATTTTCACTGTGATTTGTTACTTTGTGTAAGATTTCATTTATTGTTTGGGTACAAACAGGCCAGTCGGCCTGGAGGTTTAAACAGTGATTCTAGAGGTTTCTGATGGAAAGTCGTTTTATATCATCCAACCTGAGTTACTCAATCCGACAGTTTTCCTTTGTTTGGTGTTTAATAAATTAACCAGAGCGACTTTAAGCAGCACCACGTGAGTTAGCTGTAAGCTACATGCTCTAGTGAACCACGTGGGCCCGTCATTGACGGCATTTTATTCATGAACATTAAAGACTGCCGTTAATGCTATTCAAAATAGAGATTGACTTTAAAACAGATAGTTTCAACAGTAAACTAATCCTTTAAGTCATTTTTGAGACCGCCTTCTTGGTAAGTGAAAATACAAAATTAGATCGACACAATTGGTACGGCCGTTAACATCAACATAAAGTCTAAATATTAAATTAGATCAATCACTGCGGTGACTGATCCATTAAATAGAATCAATTATCTAAAGGTTATTGATTTCTAATTCAGCTAATGGTTTAATGAAACATTACTTCTTTCAAATAATGTTTTTCTTCACTTCTGCTTTGCATTGTGAATTGGTGGTTTGAAAACAAACCAGAATGTGATGATTAGTCTTAAACTAATCACAATTAGTTTAGAACTAACTTAGCTTCATTCCCAACACTGTTCAATACAAGCATTGGTCTTTGAGCAAACATATTCATTCTGAATCGTGACATCATTATCAATTTATTGTTTGTTTCTATTTCTGTGCATATTTATCACTTTTACTGTTTTACTTCTGAGTGTTACTTTTATTATAGTTATTCTTTTCTTAGTAGTTTAGTTGTGTGTTACTAGTTTGGTGAGTTGTTGATTAAAGTATGTTAACTGAAAGTTGAATTCTTTTTGTAATAAACTCTTGTATTTTGAAAAACCGTTGTTGTTATTTCACCTACATGTGTAGTAACTTGCTGTTCAGGAACGCCAAGAACTTATTCCTTCATCTATTGCTTAATTATCTCAGCCTTATCAGGCAGGTAATCATAAACATAAACTGAGACTGAACAATTTGGCTATTTTATTCCTGGAATCCAGGTGGTGCCCCTAAACTTGGTCATTTTTACATAAAATTATTAATAATTGCCCTAAGCAATGGATGGAAACTTAAGATGTAGATAAAAGGTCATAACTTTACTAGAAATTGATGCAGAAAAGCTAAGCACACGTCATCTGGACCGTGTGTGGCAAGGCCAAGCTGAGGTTTGATCACATCATTTTCAGTTGTTAACATCCCATCATGACGCCCTCATTACCCCCCCGTCCATGTTTGTACAACACAAACGGCGACCATCTTTAATGATGCGTGTTAACATGCCGGTGGCCCAACGCTCACCGAGCACCCGCTGATGATGATGATGGGGGAAATCTGAGCCTGCAGACCTGCTGAGCTCCAGTTATATCTCGGGGGCGTGAATGTAACGTGTTGCCATGGTTTATGGTTTATGGTCTGTGAGTTGCGGAGCGGTTAGTTATCACCGGCGCCAGCTGTGAGCTCTTTAATTACCACAGCCCTGAGATGTTCTGCTCCGCCACGGTTCAGCAGTTCAGCTTCCTGATTTAAAGAATAAAACGTGTCGCAGAGAAACCATGGAGACCAAAAACTACCATCATCATCATAACAACCCGTTTCCAAGGAGATTGCTTGATTAAATCAAAAAAGACAAATTCACTGATGTGCTGATTAGCATCCATTTAGCTGTGTGAAATCACTGCTGACAGACAAAAACGACATAAAGAGACATTTTTATTCAAATTAGCATCAAAGAAATGAGGCTTCAGTGATTTAATAACCTGTAACGGACACCAGCACGTCAGAAACCTGCAGCCACCATGTTGGAGCCTGGAGGGGAAGAGAAGCGGCGGTTACCTGGGTGATGCAGGCGCCGGTGAACGCCACGATCACGGCCACCACGTTGACGGTCAGCTGGAACTGCAGGAACTTTGAGATGCTGTCGTAGACGTTCCTGCCCCACATGACGGCCTTCACGATGCTGGTGAAGTTATCGTCAGTGAGGATAATGTCAGAGGCCTCCTTGGCCACGTCGGTGCCGGCGATTCCCTGAGAGACGACAGAGAGGAGGAGGTGAAGATCTCTGGAGCTCACATGGGGGGTTTCTCAATGTCAAGGCGCCTTGCTTACGAGGACACCGTCCTTCCTTGGTCAAAGAAAACAGTTAAATGGAACAGACTTACATCACGTGACCGCGGCTGCCCAGGCCCCGCCTTTTGCTTACGCGCTCTGTTTACGTCCCGCCCATTGTTATATTTTATACGTATAAGTTTCAATATAGATGTATAACGAGAGTTTTACTTTTTAAATTGTGTATATATTGGTTAAATCAAATGTGAAAGCGAGTTAGTACCTGCTAGCGACCGAAGCTGCAACTTCGAAAATTCCGCGATGTATTCTGGGAAACTTTTGACCGAGGGAAGGCATCAAGGAACCTCCCATGTATCCTCGGTCAGTTAGCCAAACGGCAGACAAACGGAGGACAGACGCCTCGGTAGCACATGAACATTGGAACACGCCTTGGCGGTCCCTGATGACGTGTCTCCTAGACAACCAGGGCGGGACCAAGGCATCAAGGCGAGGTTCCTTGGCATTGAGAAACACCCATGGTCTCCTGGTTGGTCATGGACATCAGGAAGCTGCATCCTGCACCACTCTGAGCCCAAACATGGCGTCTGTGCAGCATGCAGGAACAGCTGCTCGCCAGCCTGGAGGGGGCGCTCCTGTTCAATCACTTTCCTCAGTCAAAGATTTTAAACTGCCCCACATCAGCTGACCTCCAGTTTAAAATGATGCTCAAATGGCACACAGGAGACACGCCCCTAAAGTCATCTGGTCCAATCAGATGCCTGAACAACAACCGCAGCCAACAGCAAAATACTTGCTGCTCCTGTTTGACCCTGGTTGCAGGGGTCGCGCCATGATGCTTTGACCCCACCCTGGGTCAACATCACTGATGTTGCGGTTTAGCTGCTGGAGCAGAGAAACCACCAGAAATATGAAGAAACGGTTACCATGGCGAAGCCCACATCAGCTTTCTTGAGGGCGGGGCCGTCGTTGGTGCCGTCTCCCGTTACCGCCACCACCTGTCGGGTTTCTCCCACTGTGCTGTCGATGATACCTGGTGAACAGAACCCACCTCTGGGTTAGAGAGGAGGAGTAGGAAGAGGAAGAGGCGGAGGAACAGGAAGAGGAAGAGGAGGAGGATGGAGGGGGGGAGGGAGAGGAAGAGCGGCTCACCTTTGACCAGGGTGTGCTTGTCTGTTGGGGATGAACGGGCCAGAACCCGAAGTTTGGGCCAGACTTTGTCCAGACGTTCCTGTTCAACCTTAACAAGCAGAATATAAATACAGTGATGATGATGATGGTTTAGGTCGGATTCTATAGCAGCAGTAGATATAATGAAGTGAAATGAAGCCAGATATGTCCTTGTGAAACTGATCATTTTACTCCAGGTTCTATTTATGTATGAGTCCAAATGAAACGCTGCTGCAGTAAACTTGATCTTATGCTTTGCATCAAGGACAGAACCAGAACCAGTTGTAGAGTTAACTTCAGCTCTGTCCCAGTCGCTCTCACCTCTCCATCATCGTTCCTGATCAGCTGGTTGAACTCTTTGCCCTCCAGACAAATGAAGTCCTCTCCCGGCAACAGGATGCCGCACTTGGTTGATATGGCGCGGGCCGTGTTGATGTTGTCTCCCGTTACCATGCGTACAGTGATTCCTGCACGCTGACACTTAGAAATAGCTGCAGGTACCTGGAACATTTTTAGAGAATCACACAAACTGGATGTTCAGATCTCACCGTTCACATAGTAAAAGGTTCAGATCATCCCCGATTGGTTCAGTGCAGTGATGATACAGCAGAACGCTCTTCTTATTGGCCGTCTAACGAGGTACAAGCTTCCCTAAGATGGCATCTGATTGGTCGATCAAAGATCATGACGTCTCCTCGCCTGGTGAGGTCTGGTCAACTCGACACGTTTCAGTTACAATAAATTAGATTGATTTAACCCTAATTATGATACAGAATCTCTTTGGATACATTTATAACAGATCATTATTAGATTATGGTACCAGATTATATCTGAACATTAAAGGGATAGTTTGCATTTTTAGACATGAAGTTGTATCCCATCATCACCATCAACATCGTGTATAAACACTGACCCATATCTGAGGTCCAGAGGACCAGAGATAGGGGTCAGTGTGTATACACTATGCTGATGGTGAGGATGGGATACAACTTCATGTCTAAAAATGCAAACTATCCCTTTAAGATAATTTAAATTACGACAACCACCACAATCTCCTCCATATTAGGAGCTTCACAGCAGCAGGTTGTAGCAGGGAGCCATCTTGATCTCAGCCTGGGGGGGGGGGGGGGGGAACAGCTGCATCACCAGAAACCTGATGAGCATGGTGGGTGTGGCTACATCGAGCCACACCCACCATGCTCCCTCTATGTGAGGAGGAGGGACTCTCCTCATTGGCCTGAAACCATCTGATCCAGTGGTGCCAAAGCTTTCAGAGCTTCTTCACAGCACCAGGAAAGACTGGAATGAGTTCATCTCCTCTGTCTCCACCCACGTCTGTATAAAACCCAATAATCAGGAGGACCTGCAGGAAGATCAGGTCTGTCCCCAGGAACCTCCGTATGGTTAGGATTTCTCCAGGTAATAATGAAGTCAAAAGAATCAGCAGCAGGTTGATGCTTCCCGATCTTCTCACCCTCAGATGATCCACTTCCTTCAGGAGCCTCATAGGTCAATCTAACCTGATTTCTCTACATTATCATCATCTGTTGAATGAGGCGTACCTCCGGTCTGACGGGGTCCTCGATTCCCACCACAGCGATGCAGGTCAGGTCCTTCAGGATTTCGTTCTCATTGTCCCAGTTCGGCTCTCCAGCCTCAACTGGAAAGTCCCTGTAGGCCACGCAGATGGTCCTCAGCCCCTCGCACGCCATCGGCTCAATCACCTTCCTCACCATCTCGCTGCAGTCCTTCCCCTTGAAGATGCGAGGCTGCCCCTGGGCGTCCAGGATCCAAGAGCACCTGGCAGAGAAACGAGTGAGAAGGGTCACCAATTTCACCCCACAGCTGGAAATCGGCCATCCGGCCGCCTCTCAGCGCCTCCTTACTTCTTCAGGACGATTTCTGACGCTCCCTTGCTGTACATCCGGAAGCCTCCGTCAGGATTCTGCAGCACCGTGCTCATGGACTTGCGGGAGGAGTTGAACGTATAAACTTTATACATTTTTTCCTCTGGGATCTCGTCTCTGATTGGCTGGTACTCCCTCTTCAGCTCGAGCACCAGGCCCAGCAGAGCGCACTCCGTCTTGTTCCCAACGTGGCGAGGGAGGCCCCCTTCCTTCTCTGGAGGCTGAAACACGTCACAGTAAACATCATCAGTTTATCAGACTCACCATCAAATGAAATACTAACAGCTTCTGGGTCAGATCTGCTGTAGAGATGAGAGCGTCACCAGAATCTTGGTGGTGTAGGCTGAGTTGACGGAGATGCTGTTGACCAGCGTGTCCAGCGTCCCAGGGTTGATGACGTCGGGTTCTGGGATGGTTTTGTGGTGAGTGTCTCCGATGTAGGCCTGCACCACGGTCATGCGGTTCATGGTCAGTGTTCCAGTCTTGTCCGAGCAGATGGCGGTGGCGTTGCCCATTGTCTCGCAGGCGTCCAGGTGACGCACCAGGTTGTTGTCCTTCATCATCTTCTTGACGGAGTAGGCCAGAGAAATGGTGACGGCGAGCGGCAGCCCCTCGGGAACGGCCACCACCAGAACCGTCACGCCGATGATGAAGAACTTGACAAAGTACTGGATGTAGATGGGCGTGCACTCTGGCGTCCAGCTAAGACCTTTAACCGCAAACGTGTCGATGACAAAGTAGAGGATGAGGATGACGACGGTGAGAGCGGACATGAACAGACCTGGAGGGAACAAACAGAACAGCGTCTTTAGAGCAGAACCGGGCCCATGGTTCTGAGTGACATCTGACCTATTTCTCGTTAAGCAGTTTTCCTCAAGGTCCCTACAAGAAGTCTGTGCTGAACTTTGAGATTAATCCTGACAATATGTTATCCCAGCTTCTTCAGAACATTCATATTTCTATAAGTTCTGATCCATCAGGCTAACTGGTGAAAAACATTTACAAAGGTCTCATTCACTGAGAAACCGTGTAATATTTGTCCTTTTTTAAATACCACCGGTCTCTCTGAGCTGCATATGCAGGCTGAACATGAATATTTTCTCCAACTCCTATTTCCTGCATTAGCCGCAGATAGAAAACAGACGGCAAAACAAGTCAGAGTCAGAAAAAGCCAGTCGCTTCTACATCAGCGACAATTAGTATTCATGGCCCCGCCCACCTTGAATTGGGACCGCCCACAGGAAGTCTGGAACGATTTCGCAGCCAGGAAGAGCAGAACTACTAGCTGCTAGTAAAAGTTAACAGTCAGCAACGATGCCATTAAAAGCTAACCATTAGCAACTCTGCCAGTAAAAGCTTACTATTAGCAACTCTGCTAGTAAAAGCTAACTGTTAGCAACTCTGCTAGTAAAAGCTAACTGTTAGCAGCTCTGCTAGTAAAGGCTAACAGTCAGCAACTCTGCTAGTAAAGGCTAACCGTCAGCAACTCTGCTAGTAAAGGCTAACCGTCAGCAACTCTGCTAGTAAAGGCTAACCGTCAGCAACTCTGCTAGTAAAGGCTAACCGTCAGCAACTCTGCTAGTAAAGGCTAACAGTCAGCAACTCTGCTAGTAAAGGCTAACCGTCAGCAACTCTGCTAGTAAAGGCTAACCGTTAGCAACTCTGCTAGTAAAAGCTAACTGTTAGCAACTCTGCTAGTAAAAGCTAACCGTTAGCAACTCTGCTAGTAAAGGCTAACCGTTAGCAGCTCTGCTAGTAAAAGCTAACCGTTAGCAACTCTGCTATTAAAAGCTAACCGTTAGCAACTCTGCTATTAAAAGCTAACTGTTAGCAACTCTGCTAGTAAAAGCTAACTGTTAGCAACTCTGCTAGTAAAAGCTAACCGTTAGCAACTCTGCTAGTAAAGGCTAACCGTTAGCAACTCTGCTAGTAAAAGCTAACTGTTAGCAACTCTGCTAGTAAAGGCTAACCGTTAGCAACTCTGCTAGTAAAGGCTAACCGTTAGCAGCTCTGCTAGTAAAAGCTAACTGTTAGCAACTCTGCTAGTAAAAGCTAACTGTTAGCAACTCTGCTAGTAAAAGCAAACTGTTAGCAACTCTGCTAGTAAAAGCAAACTGTTAGCAGCTCTTCTAGTAAAGGCTAACCGTTAGCAGCTCTGCTAGTAAAAGCTAACCGTCAGCAACTCTGCTAGTAAAAGCTAACCGTCAGCAACTCTGCTAGTAAAAGCTAACCGTCAGCAACTCTGCTAGTAAAAGCTAACCGTCAGCAGCTCTGCTAGTAAAGGCTAACCGTTAGCAGCTCTGCTAGTAAAAGCTAACCATCAGCAACTCTGCTAGTAAAAGCTAACAGTCAGCAGCTCTGCTAGTAAAGGCTAACCGTTAGCAGCTCTGCTAGTAAAAGCTAACCGTCAGCAGCTCTGCTAGTAAAAGCTAACCGTCAGCAGCTCTGCTAGTAAAAGCTAACCGTCAGCAGCTCTGCTAGTAAAAGCTAACCATCAGCAACTCTGCTAGTAGAAGCCAACCATTAGCCACTCCACAACATGGCGGAACATGTTCGGGCTCCTGTTATTTGTGGAGATAAGACATCAGCGTAACATTTTTACCCAAGAAAGTGGAGCTGAGGAAGAAACTGTTGGAATTTGTCTTGAAGCACCACCAGTGAAGTAAGTTAGTTATTTGTTTGAAAGCAGCATAAGAGTTGCATTGCTGTTAGCCAATCAGAGGCAAGCCGTTTGCATATCATGAATATTAATGAGTTAGACTCGTAATCCTGTTGTTTCCGCCAACCGACTCCTCCAACAAACTTTAACCTCCTAAAACAGAAGTGCCAGATTATTTTTTCCACTGAAAACATCTCAAGCCATTCAGTGACACAGATGTATTGTAAAAACGAGTGAATGAGACCTTTAATACTGCTTGACTTTATTCCTAATCAGATTCTAAATGGTTGATCGGCATCAACTGCTTCCTGCCAGACTCTTTCCTGTTCTATCGCAACGGTTCTGGTGTCGGAACCAGAGCTTTAAACGATAGTCTAGATCTGACCTCAGTGATCAGAACTGGAGAATAAAAAACATCAAAAGAAACAATGTTTCTGTCATGTAATGAGACGCATCCCCCCCCCCCAAGGTGCACATTGGTTGCACATTTCTGTTAGAGCTGCACTTGTTCAGGAAGTTCACTGAGGAGCAAACAACCAATCAGATCGATGCCTTCTCAGCTTCCAGAGCCGCACTGAGCTGTATGATGACTGTGTGTGTGTGTGTTCCTTACCAGCCTTCCCGATCTGGACGGCCAGCCTGGTCAGTTTTCCCTGGAGCACAGACTTCTCCTTCTTGGTCACATTGACTTTCTTCACCTGTTTGACCTCCTCCTTCTCCTCCTTCTCCTCAGACTCCGTGGCCTCCTCGCTCTTCAGCGGCTGGATCTCCAGGGCGATGCCGTCCTGAGTTTTGGCTGGTCGGGGGGTGGAGCGGGGTAAAGGTGAGGGTTTTTAGGGGACAATGAGTGAAGAGAAGAAAACAAGGTGGACAAAAAGGTTTGAGAGGGAGAGGAGGTTTTGGAAGGATGTGATGAGAAACAAAATCAGGTTTAGTTTCATGGATGAAAACAGAAAAGGCAGATAAAATAAATTGATGCGTAGAAATAAATCAGGAAACCAGGAGAAGAGGGAGCAGGGAGCAGGAAGCAGGTCAGGGGAGAGAGGCAGAGAAAATATTCAGCATTCAGTGGAAGAGCAGCAGCAGCAGCAGCAGCAGCAGCAGGATCCAGGTCAGCTCCAGGATGACCAAGCAGAGGAACATGGAGCTGCTCCTCATTTACATAAACAAACTTTTTATTTGCATCCTGCTCCATCAGCTGGGCCCACTGTGGCCCGGCGCTTCTTTACGGCCACAGAGTCAGAGATTCAGGGGGATTTTATGTGACAGAAACACAACTTATCATCTGAAAACTGTACCATGTATTCAGCCCCCTTTATTCTGATAACCCTAAAGAAAATCCAGCAAATAAATCCTCTAATCAGTGACCAGAATCCAGCTGTGTGAGTCTAACTGCTGATGTTCTGGTTCTGGTGTTCCTCAGAGAACCAGCAGCAGGTCAGGGAGGAGGTTCTGGTCTGGTCTACAGCAGGATGAGGACCACCTGGGCCAGGGGAGCTTTAATCAGAGAAGCTCTGGAGGAGCTGCAGAGATCCACATCAGAAGGCCTGCTGGCTGGGTCTCCTGCATAGATAGCAGCAAACTGCAAACATGGGGAGGAAGGAGATTCCCTATGGTGAACATGGAGGTGGCAGCATCATGCTGTGGGACAGGGAAGCTGGAAGGAAGTTACATCAGGACAATCCTGGAGTAAAACCTGCAGGAGACCTGAGAGGCTCAGCTTTAAGCATGACAACAAGCCAGAGATATTATGGGATGGACTGAAAGCAAAGATCTGGTGGTTCTACTAAGTACTGATTTAGGGGCTGAACACAGATGAAACGTTCCCAGAACAATGTGGGTCGTTCTGTCACAGAAAATCCCTAAAAGATCCCAGTTTGGTTGGAATGATAAAGTTCAGAGGTGTGTGTAGTTCTGCCAGGTTCTGTATTGGACCTTCATAGTAAAACTCACCAGCTCTCGACTCCCTGCCGGTTAGCTTTTACCTCCCTGAGGTAGAAGGACCTGGACTAGAACCGGGCCCAGGTTCTGTACAGCAGCAGATCACGCGCCGGTTCTAGTCTGGAGGAAACTCTGCTGGGTAAAGCTGGGGGACACACAGATCCAGATGGACCGGACCCGCCCAGGAACCCGGGATGGACCGGACCCGCCCAGGATGGACTGGACCCGACCAGGAACCCGGGGTGAACCGGCCCAGGAACCCGGGATGAACCGGACCAGCACCAGACTACAGGATGTTTCAGACCAACTGCACGAATCAAAGTCTGTAGGGCGTCTGAGGAACACGCTTGCCTGCAGGGGGCGCCAGCAGCTGATACTTTAGATTATTTCTGTACCGGCCCTTTAAATGAAAGAGATGTTGACCCACAGGTGAAGATGGTCATTAATTTGTGGGTGTTGCAACGACTAAATGTTGCTTTTGATCTATAAATATTATTATTTCTGTCTGAACAGACCATAATTTGTCTGCACTGCAACAACAATGTTGAATTTCTGATCATTTGATTTCTTTAGGAAAATTCAGAAATGTCTTTTTTCTTAGATAAACCCTGACTAAATTAGTGACACTGTGGTACAAGCTGTCAGCTGGGTCGACGATCCGTTCACATGGATCCGCCTGGGTCCGGTCCGGTCCGGTTCGAGTGTGTCCCCAGCTTCACTGATGGACATAGAGACTGTGTTGGCTGCTGCAGGTTGATATTACTGATGGACTTTCTGTGGAAGATGTTTGACCTCTGACCTCCTCCTGCTGTTTGGACCTGGCTGGTTCTGTCTCTGGACTGATGTCAAAATCATTTCATTCAATGTGGGACATTTTCGTCCTCAGGTTAAAGTCGGGGACGATGATCCCTGTTTAATTTTAGGCAGAATAATTGAGTTGTTTGTGTAGCGTTGAGTTTAGAGGAGAACCCAGACTGTAGCAGGACGGATCATTGTTCCCCACACAGAATATTATCATCACAACATTCAACATTCCAGATGTGGGAATGAGTTGTGTGTCAAACCAGGAAGCCGTGGAGCTTTATGCACATGGTCCACTCTGACAAGAAGCCACAACACTGAACTAACTGACAGGACTGAGACCCACGGACCAACGACAGAACCAGAAACAGGCGCAGCACGGAACCATGGGAGAACGCACGGCGGCCAGAACACTCTGACAAAAGTAAAAGCAACTCCACAAACCAGAGATGAGGTCAAAGGATCACCCCGGACAAAATGGAAGAACGACAGCGATGCAGAGCAAAGACAGAGGAGGAGGAGGAGGGATGAGAGCAGAAACAGACAGACAGAACAGGAGCTACGGTGGTCCACCAACACGGGAAGGGTGCATCTCCCACTCAGCCTCGGGTCACAAGGTGCTGATCCAGGTACTGCTGACGGGACAGAACCCGGCGCTTTAACACCAGGACTGGCTCTGATGATCCGTGACTTCCTGCGACATGTCTGCAGCAGACGCTGCGACCGCAGGAGGTCGGGAGCGCGGCGCCGCTCCGAGCAGAGGAAGCTGGACATTTGATGGAGGACAGTTGGCTCGTTCTGGAAGAGGACCCGATGACATCACACACTGTCACCAACGGAAACATGAATCATAGCTTTTATAAGCTGCAGGTTTCTGAGATTCTGAATAAATGATACGACTGATCCGCTGCCCTTCATGTTTTAGATGGTTCCCTGCTTCCGTCTGTGTGCCGACCACACAATCAGCGCTCAACTGGACCCAGAGTCTGTTCTGGACTCGGGTCGGAGTGTCATCTAACCAACCGCCCCAGAATACAGGAACACTGTACCACACCACCAGGAGACCGGATCGGATCAGAACCAGTAGTCCTACTATTGGTTCCTGATCAGGTAGGAACCATCTAGACCGCTCAGCTCTACAGAGACCTGCTGACTCAGCGTTCACAGAACCAAAACCAATGACGCAGTACTTAGGCTAGGTACACACATAGCCAGGTTTTTTTAAACTAATATCTTCACCACCTCGTTTTGAGTAAAACTCCGTCCACATCTAAGCACATCCGTGTGTTAAACACATTTATAGCCATGCCCAACCTGTAGGGGGCAGCAGCTCCCCAGCTCCTCTCATAGTAACTTTCTACGTTCTAACTTCTACATAGATCAGAAACGCAGCACTTGAAGAACCAAACATGTCAGACCATCCATGGTGTTTCTGAGCAGAAACACAACGACACGTCGGAGCTTCTTAGTCGTCAGCAGCGACGTTATGAAACATAAAACTCGGGTTATTTATGTCCACAAGGAAAAGAATCGATTCTGGTGCCGCTCTGTGAGCTACCCGGCTACGTTTGGTTACTGCAGCTTTGGGTCCGACTGAGACCGATCAGACTGAAGCAGGAGACTAGATCCGTTTCTCCTGTCAAGTTCTGGTTCTGTAAAGGACTTTGTGTTGCAACAGTTAAACCGGATCAGAACCATTGACCAGAACCTGCTTCGTTTCCACTGAGCGGTTTGGTACCCTGATTGATGGTGTGCCGTATTTAGAACATTTCCTATGGACCAAGAGCTGAAGAGAACCAGCTAACAGATCCGACCCGACCAGAACCACTCAGAGGAACCGAGAAGTTGACCCTGAACCCTAAAGGTCACGGTAAGGGATCGAGGTCATCATCCAGCAGCTCCTAAAGATTAAACCAATAAATCACAACCATCGAGCAATAGCCTCTCTGATCGTCTGCCCACAAATTATGGTCTGCTCTAGAACGCAAGCCTCACCTGTCGCTATAGCAACCCATGGCTGGACGCCCACAGCGCCCCCTAATGTTGAACAGCAAACCATGCAAAGTTGAAGCACTGTCCTAGGTCTGAAGGCGTTCAGAAGAAAACATCAGTTTGTTGAAAATCAATAAAAATACAGAATAAAAGCCTTTTAGCTGCAGAAAATTAAAATATTAAAATGTAGCTTCATGTCGTCTTGTGAGTTTGATGTCCTGTTCTATGCCAGCTGTCCTCTGTTTCTATACGATGCAGCAGAACAGCCATATGAACCATAATCCTTTCATATGGATCATTTCCTCACTGTAAACCTGATGAAACGTGACTCTTTCAGTCCCAGACTGTGGGTCTGATGCTCCATCATCCCATGTGTTTCTGGGTGTTTAGCAGCTCATTCTGGCTGGTAGAAATGATTTGTTTGTCGCTCTTTATGGATCCGTATGATATAGTTTATTTTATTTATATCGCCCACATCATGAAGGTAGGAGCTTCAGCCTGAAGGAGGTTCTGCTCCACACTCAGCAGATGTTTCACCACCTGGTCTGGGGTGCAGCTGATTAGGCAACAATTATTGTCTCTGTTTATGACTCGAAATGGTCTAAACTACAATAACCCAGGTTATAATTACATAAACTAGAGATCTTCAGTCCAGTATAGCTAACATTAGTGATTATCATGATTAGCAGCGCTGTACCTGGAGCCAGGTTCAAATCAGGCTTTAGTGAAGCTAATTTATGGTTCCCTCAGAGAGCTGGAAGGTGAGAGTTGCACCCTTAGACAGGTAAAGCGAAGCGAGAGAAGCTCCCCTCTAACCAGCAGAGAGAGACAGAGAGAGATGGACGGGGACTCCCCTCCTGCTGCTGGGTGGGAGTCAGGAACAGGGAGGATGGAGGGACAGGGAGAGACAGGTGGATGAATGGAGGGGTTACCTTTGTTGCGATTTTCGGGGGGTCCTTGTTTTTTACCTGTTCGGACAGAGAGAGAGGGCGGAATGCTGATAAGATGGCTCAAAGGGAAAGATCAAATCAAACTGAGGGAGAACACAAAATACAAACTGATCAAACCCACAGGTGTGTGTAGGTGTATATATGTGTGTAGGTGTATATATGTGTGTAGGTGTATATGTGTGTGTGTAGGTGTATATATGTGTGTGTGTGTGTGTGTGTGTAGGTGTATATATGTGTATATATGTGTGTAGGTGTATATATATGTGTGTAGGTGTATATATATGTGTGTAGGTGTATATATGTGTGTGTAGGTGTATATATGTGTGTGTAGGTGTATATATGTGTGTGTGTGTGTGTGTGTGTGTGTGTGTAGGTGTATATATGTGTATATATGTGTGTAGGTGTATATATGTGTGTAGGTGTATATATGTGTGTAGGTGTATACATGTGTGTGTATGTGTGTGTGTGTAGGTGTATATATATGTGTGTAGGTGTATATATGTGTGTGTAGGTGTATATATGTGTGTGTAGGTGTATATATGTGTGTGTAGGTGTATATATGTGTGTGTAGGTGTATATATGTGTGTGTAGGTGTGTGTGTGTAGGTGTATATATATGTGTGTAGGTGTATATATATGTGTGTAGGTGTATATATGTGTGTGTAGGTGTATATATGTGTGTGTAGGTGTATATATATGTGTGTCGGTGTGTGTGTGTAGTTGTATATGTGTGTGTGTGTGTGTGTGTGTAGGTGTATATATGTGTGTGTGTGTATATATGTGTGTAGGTGTGTGTGTGTAGGTGTATATATGTGTGTAGGTGTGTGTGTGTGTGTAGGTGTATATATGTGTGTAGGTGTATATATATGTGTGTAGGTGTGTGTGTGTGTAGGTGTGTGTGTGTGTGTGTGTGTAGGTGTATATATGTGTGTAGGTGTGTGGGTGTGTGTAGGTGTATATATGTGTGTAGGTGTGTGGGTGTAGGTGTATATATGTGTGTAGGTGTATATATGTGTGTATGTGTGTGTGTGTGTGTAGGTGTATATATGTGTGTGTAGGTGTATATATATGTGTGTAGGTGTATATATGTGTGTGTAGGTGTATATATGTGTGTGTAGGTGTATATATGTGTGTGTGTGTGTAGGTGTGTGTGTGTGTGTGTAGGTGTATATATGTGTGTGTAGGTGTATATATGTGTGTGTGTGTGTAGGTGTGTGTGTGTGTGTGTAGGTGTATATATATGTGTGTGTGTGTGTGTAGGTGTATATATATGTGTGTGTGTGTGTGTAGGTGTGTGTGTGTGTGTGTAGGTGTATATATATGTGTGTGTGTGTGTGTAGGTGTATATATATGTGTGTGTGTGTGTGTAGGTGTGGGTGTGTGTGTGTAGGTGTGTGTGTGTGTAGGTGTGGGTGTGTGTGTGTAGCTGTGTGTGCGTGTGGGTGTGTGTGTAGGTGTGTGTGTGTAGGTGTATATATGTGTGTGTGTGTGTAGGTGTATATATGTGTGTAGGTGTGTGTGTGTGTAGGTGTGTGGGTGTAGGTGTGTGTGTGTGCGTGTAGGTGTATATATGTGTGTGTGTGTAGGTGTGGGTGTGTGTGTGTAGGTGTATATATATATATATATATATATATATATATATATATATATATATGTGTGTGTGTGTGTGTAGGTGTATATATATATATGTGTGTGTGTGTGGGTGTGTGTGTGTTCTGTGGGCGGGAATGGACGGGTCAGAGGAGAGAGAGACGCCCACGTTCCCAGCTGGATGAGACAGTCAGTGCATGAAAAGGTTTTTGGTTCCTGGTTAGATCATGTTGTGATGATGATATCTGCCCACTCTGTGACCTTTAACCTTTTGGGTGATGTCATCTGCTACCCTGAAACTGAGTGGCTAAATATCACAGCTGGTTGATAACAGCTGGAGCCGCAGCTCACCCTGATGTGCAGCCATGTTCCTGGTGAGTCTGAAGAGTTTCACTAGGATTTCATGTGACAGACCAACACAGAGTCTGAACTTTGACTAGGCCGTTCTGAGACATGCACCTGCTTTAATCCAAGCCATCCCATACCATCTGTCTTTGATGGAATGATGCGTTCAGGGTGACGTGTATTTTCAGTTTTCCACAGCATGGAGCGTTTAGCTGTGATTTCAGTCTCCTCTGACCACTTCTGGCTATCTTCTTGCTGCTCTGGAGCATCTGACTAATGAGCTGCGAATCTCTGCAGCTCCTCCAGAGCTTCTCTGATTAAAGCTCTCCTGTCAGTCCAGGTGGTCCATCCTCTCTCCAGGTCCAGATGATGGACAGAACAGAGTAGAACCTGACCCTTCACTGAGGAACTACTGGTGACGACTTTGTGTCGGTGGGTAACAAAGTTCTGCTGGTTCTGTGGCTGTAAAGAGAATAAATGTGAAAAGCTAACACCGCTGACTCCTCTTTATCCTCATAACTTTAATGAATAGAACCACCGGCGCTGGACCTGAACTGAGAGATGGATGAAGTGGACCTGAATCGACACATCAATTCTGTCGTCTGGTTCTGGAATATCATCAGAACCGTCTGGTGCTGGTTAGTCTCTATCAATCATATAGAGTAGGGATGCACGATATATCGGCATCAACATCGGTATCGGCCGATGTTAGGCGTTTAACATTTCGGCATCGGTCCGATAAATAACAGAGGGCCGATATTAAGAACCGATGTTTATTTATTTCCATCTTTTTGACGTTTCTGTCTGTGTTTCGGGGGGGGGGGGTGTTATCCATGTGGTGTTTGTTTGGTCATGTGACAGCGATAGTGATGCGACAAAGGAATGTGGGGGTGTTTAACTCAAGCAGAGAAGCGATGTAGGTGGTGTGGTTGATTTTCCACGGTGTCGAAAGTGTAGGGAAATATACCATATACCATATCGGTGCGTATCGGTTATCGGCCATAACAGCGGGATTAATATCGGACATCGGTATCGGCCCAAGTGTTCATATCGGTGCATCCCTAATATAGAGGGATCACGGCTCTACTGGGCCTGTCGTCTGCAGAAAGAGACGCCATCATGTCTTGTTGAGCTGCTGGTTGTAAAAAATCGCTTTAATAAAAACAACAAAACGTCAAAGTTCTGCAGAACTCCAGGGACCCGCCCCTTTAAGGCAAACAGTAGACGCCATTGGGCCGATGATTAAAAAGGCAACAAACTGCAGCTGATAAACTGTCATAGTAACTGACATCATCGCTAACCAACACAGGACCACACAATAACAATAGGAAGCAGAAGTAATTTAAAGGGCCGGCGTCTCCTTGGGGCTGAAGCAATAATGTCTCCATCCTCTCAGGTTTAATAACGAGCCATGAAAGCAGAGCGGTTCAGGGTTCTGCTCCTCCTGCTATAGATGGACCCACCATGTTGGGCTTTGATCTGAGCTCAGCTTTCTGTAGCCCTGATCCTGAAGCTCACAGGGTGCTGCCTGGGAGAGATGGATGAAGGACTGGAGCTCAGGGCTTTTCTTGTGAAGGCCGGTTTAGTTGAGTCTCTGTTGGAGCAGCTGAATAACAACAGGGTGTGTCTTTCTAGGAAAATGAGACTATGTGAGCCGACATGAATGAACCTCTGATTAAAACTGCAGGAACATGTTGGAGCAGCTGCATGTTCAGGGTGAAAGCCTGGAATCGGATGTTTTAAAGCTCATATTTATTCATACCAGAGGCCCAAACATAAAGCAGGGCTTCTCCCTCCGCTGAGCTCGTCCATTCAGACGGTTGATAATGAATGAAGCCAGGCTGCCTGCAGGAACTAGCAGGGTGGAAAGGAATCAGATCAGCTCCGTCTCCAAGAACAGCAGAAACAAATGAGACCCTGATGTGGAGCAAAAAGGTGGTAAAGTCCAGTCCTGGGGGACGGTGTCCTGCTGGCACAGAACTGGGTCATTAGCAGAACTCTGAATTAGGTTCTGAGTGTGGAGTCACTGGTTTCAGGTAGCTTCAGGAGGGAGGACGGTTTAGATGGTGGAGCAGGGAATCAAAGTGTGTTTGATCAGGTTCTAAACGTCTGCTGATGATCCCATTAGATCAATAACACGCTGCTCTCCATGTTTAACCTCCTCATGTCTAACATTAGCTCAGAGTCTGAGCGTTCTGACCCGGTGCAGACCAGGACCTATTCGGCTCCAGAGTCCACATGTCTCCGGTCTCATTTACTGGCTGCTGTCTGGAGAGGACATCATCTCGCCTGCTACAACAGGAAACCCTCAGGCCAACAAGGTAACACCATGCTTTCTCCCGGCGCTCAGTAGAACCACTCTGACCTTCAACAGCCGCTCACCTTTTTTGACTTTCTTCTCGTCGTCGTGTTCGCTGGAGCCCAGCAGCGTGAAGATGATGCCGGTCTGAGAGTTGAGTCCGACGGCCGACACCACCATCCTGCCAGAACCTTCCATCACATGAGTCCCTGAGGAGGAGACGGGAAGAGACAGGGGGAGACGGGAGGAAACAGGAAGAGACGGGAGGAGACAGGAAGAGACAGGAGGAGACAAGAGGCAACGGGAGGCGACGGGAGGAGACAAGAGGAGACAAGAGGAGACGTGAGGAGACGGAAGGAGACAGGAGGAAACAGGGGGAGACGGGAGGAGGCAGGAGGAGACGGGAGGAAACAGGGGGAGACGGGAGGAGGCAGGAGGAGACGGGTGGAGACAGGGTGAGACGGGTGGAGACAGGGTGAGACGGGTGGAGACAGGGGGAGACGGGTGGAGACAGGAGGAGACGGGTGGAGACAGGAGGAGACGGGTGGAGACAAGAGGAGACAGGAGGAGACGGGAGGAGGCAGGGGGAGACGGGAGGAGGCAGGAGGAAACAGGGGGGGACGGGAGGAGACAGGAGGAGACGGGTGGAGACAAAAAGAGACAGGAAGAGACGGGTGGAGACAGGAGGAGACCAGAGGAGACGGGAGGAGATAAGAGGAGACAAGAGGAGACGGGAAGAGACAGGAGGAGACGGGAAGAGACAAGAAGAGACGGGAGGAAACAGGAGGAGACGGGTGGAGATAGGAGGAGACAAGAAGAGACGGGAGGAGACAAGAAGAGACGGGAGGAAACAGGAGGAGACGGGTGGAGATAGGAGGAGACAAGAAGAGACGGGAGGAGACAAGAAGAGACGGGAGGAGACAGGAGGAGACGGGAGGAGACAGGAGGAGACGGGAGGAGACAAGAAGAGACGGGTGGAGACAGGAGGAGACAAGAAGAGATGGGAGGAGACGGGGGAGACAGGAGGAGACAAGAGGAGATAGGAGGAGACAAGAGGAGACGGGAGGAGACGGGAGCAGACGGGAGGAGACAGGAGCAGACAAGAGGAGATAGGAGGAGACAAGAGGAGACGGGAGGAGACAGGAGGAGACAAGAAGAGATGGGAGCAGACGGGAGGAGACAGGAGCAGACAAGAGGAGATAGGAGGAGACAAGAGGAGACGGGAGGAGACAGGAGCAGACGGGAGGAGACAGGAGCAGACAAGAGGAGATAGGAGGAGACAAGAAGAGACAGGGGGAGACGGGAGGAGACAGGAGCAGACAAGAGGAGATAGGAGGAGACCAGAAGAGACAGGAGGAGACAGGAGCAGACAAGAGGAGATAGGAGGAGACAAGAGGAGACGGGTGGAGACAGGAGGAGACAAGAAGAGATGGGAGCAGACGGGAGGAGACAGGAGCAGACAAGAGGAGATAGGAGGAGACAAGAGGAGACGGGAGGAGACAAGAGGAGATAGGAGGAGACAAGAAGAGACGGGAGGAGACCAGAAGAGACAGGAGGAGACGGGAGCAGACAGGAGGAGACAGGAGCAGACAAGAGGAGACGTGAGGAGACAAGAGGAGACGTGAGGAGACGGAAGGAGACAGGAGGAAACAGGGGGAGACGGGAGGAGGCAGGAGGAGACGGGAGGAGACGGGAGGAAACAGGGGGAGACGGGAGGAGGCAGGAGGAGACGGGAGGAGACGGGAGGAAACAGGGGGAGACGGGTGGAGACAGGAGGAAACGGGTGGAGACAGGAGGAGACGGGAGGAGGCAGGGGGAGACGGGAGGAGACAGGAGGAAACAGGGGGGGACGGGTGGAGACAGGAGGAGACGGGTGGAGACAAAAAGAGACAGGAAGAGACGGGTGGAGACAGGAGGAGACCAGAGGAGACGGGAGGAGATAAGAGGAAACAGGAGGAGACGGGTGGAGATAGGAGGAGACAAGAAGAGACGGGAGGAGACAAGAAGAGACGGGAGGAAACAGAAGGAGACGGGTGGAGATAGGAGGAGACAAGAAGAGACGGGAGGAGACAAGAAGAGACGGGAGGAGACAGAAGGAGACGGGAGGAGACAGGAGGAGACGGGAGGAGACAAGAAGAGACGGGTGGAGACAGGAGGAGACAAGAAGAGATGGGAGGAGACGGGGGAGACAGGAGCAGACAAGAGGAGATAGGAGGAGACAAGAAGAGACGGGAGGAGACCGGAAGAGACAGGAGCAGACAAGAGGAGATATGAGGAGACAAGAGGAGATAGGAGGAGACCAGAAGAGACAGGAGGAGACCAGAAGAGACAGGAGGAGACCAGAAGAGACAGGAGGAGACAGGAGCAGACAAGAGGAGATAGGAGGAGACAAGAGGAGACGGGTGGAGACAGGAGGAGACAAGAAGAGATGGGAGCAGACGGGAGGAGACAGGAGCAGACAAGAGGAGATAGGAGGAGACAAGAGGAGACGGGAGGAGACAAGAGGAGATAGGAGGAGACAAGAAGAGACGGGAGGAGACCAGAAGAGACAGGAGGAGACGGGAGCAGACAGGAGGAGACAGGAGCAGACAAGAGGAGATAGGAGGAGATAGGAGGAGACAAGAAGAGACGGGAGGAGACCAGAAGAGACAGGAGGAGACGGGAGCAGACAGGAGGAGACAGGAGCAGACAAGAGGAGATAGGAGGAGACAAGAGGAGACGGGAGGAGACAGGAGGAGACAAGAAGAGATGGGAGCAGACGGGAGGAGACAGGAGCAGACAAGAGGAGATAGGAGGAGACAAGAGGAGACGGGAGGAGACAGGAGCAGACGGGAGGAGACAGGAGCAGACAAGAGGAGATAGGAGGAGACAAGAGGAGACAGGAGCAGACGGGAGGAGACAAGAGGAGACAAGAAGAGACAAGAAGAGACAAGAAGAGACGGGGGGAGACGGGGGGAGACAGGAGGAGACGGGAGGAGACAGGAGCAGACAAGAGGAGATAGGAGGAGACAAGAGGAGACAGGAGCAGACGGGAGGAGACAGGAGGAGACAAGAGGAGACAGGAGGAGACAAGAGGAGACAAGAAGAGACAAGAAGAGACGGGAGGAGACAGGAGGAGAGTGAGGCAGGAGGATCTGATGGAGACCATCGGCGTTCCTGGATGTGTTGGCTCACCGGACAGCAGCATGGGGTCCTTATCCAGAGACTTACGGACCTGATCCGACTCTCCGGTCAGAGAGCTCTCATCCAGCTTCAGGTCGTTGCCCTGGATGAGGATGCCGTCAGCAGGCAGCAGGTCTCCTGCAGGAGGGGTCAGAGGTCAGAGCAGTGATTTCAATCATTCACAGAGAAACAGAAAACGTCAATAATGATCATATTTACACCTTAAACTCCACCAACAATTGGACATTCATTTTTAATCCATAAAGTCTGTCATGATCCAGTTAAGAATTATTTCTGTAAATGTTAAAAATCAGGCTTTTAATTTGAAACTACATTAAATAAACACTGAGATAATGTTCTGTTGGAAGAACAGAGTGATGGGCGGTACCGGGTCGGGTATCAGGGATCCAATCAGAACGCTTCGGTCAAACACCCAGAATAATAACAAATGTCCAAAGCCTTAAATCATGAACAGAACCGAGCCTTCTGGAGCAGAACCAACAGGATCTGCTGCTGAGTTTCTATCATCATGCTCTGTTTAATTAAAGGTTAAATTGCATTTTTTTTTTTTCGTTTGTGAAGCTGTCCCTCCGGCCCACGGCCAGCAGGACCGACCGTCTTCGCCAGAAACCTGGACCGGTTTGGACGGGTCTCAGGATCTCATTCTAACAGCAAATGTTTAGAATGAATGTCTGTACAATAAAACATTTTCAGCTGCTGATTGATGTCCAGGACTTAAAGAGATCTATGGTTTCCTCCTGTGTGACCTTTGACCTCCTAACTAAGCGGGGACATTAAAGGAGCATAATCAGAGCAGAGGAGGTCAGCAGGCGTTACTCACCGTATTTGATCTGAGCGATGTCTCCCACCACCATCTCAGCCACGGGGATCTGGATCACCTGACCTTTGCGGATGACCGTGAACTTCTGTTCTTGTTCGATGCGGCTCTGGAGGCCGCGGAACTGCTTCTCCTTGGACCAATCGTTGAAGGCCGTGACCAGGACCACGATGATGACAGAAAACAATATGGCGGCGCCCTCGATCCAGCCGGCCTGGGCTTCTCCCTCGTCCTCCACGCCGCCGGCGGCCTGGCCGCACGCTGCCGGATGACAGAGAGGATGAGGATGATGTAGTGAACCACAGAGACACAGTGAAGGAGCTGGGGGGAACCCCGGGTCATGTTTCTGTTAGCAACACCTCTATTTGCTATCCTTCAGTTAATAAAAGCTTTATTTGGATTAAAAATATTGTAAAGTTAACAAAAAATTCATTTTCTCAGAACGATTAATTAAAAAGAAATCTACTAAACAAGCTGGCAGTTCACAGAGGCTGTATCCAAGCATATTAATAGAAGGTTGAGTGGAAGGAAAAAGTGTGGTGCACCAGCAGAGAAGTAAAAGCAGCTGGAAATAGAACCTCACAGACAGATCCAGAACACAGACTAGAACTGTTACATGAAAGGTGTGAAGCCACACCAGAACCAGAACTGTTTCTCAGTGGTCCAAAGTTTTCATTTCATCTGGACCTCAAGGTCCCAGAGTCTGGAGGAAGAGAGGAGAGGACCAGAACCGATGGTGCTGGAGGTCCAGAGTGAAGATTCCAGAGATGATCTGGTCCACTGGGTTTTCTGGGCTGATTGGCCAGCAAACGGGTCTGCCCAGAACCTTGTAGCGAATCTATAAAGTCCAGAGGAAGATGAGAGACACCAGAACCACTGATGAAGATGACCTGAAGGTTCTACCAAAGCAACCTGGACTCCCAGAACCTCATCAGAACCACAGGCCGGTCTCCTCCATGCCACGCTACATTGATGCAGGAAGGTAAAAGGAGCCCAGACCAGAACTGAGAGCAGATACTGAACAGAACCTGGAGGTACCGTTCAGTCAGACCAAAAGTTCTGGATTAAAATCCTTCTTACTGGTTTTATGTAATATTCTAACTTTTAGATGAAATTATTAAATAATTATTAAATACTTGTTGATGATATTCTGTTTACAGCATCAATAGATTTCAGTGTTTATAAACTGATTAATGTAAGGCAGGATCCAGAGGTCATGACCTCTCCTGTCTTTCAGGTCAAAGGTCAGCGTGAAGCCAGACAAACATGGTGGACTGAGGTGTCACAGAGATGATGCAGCAGGTAGAGGCCCTCAGACTGACCTTCAGCGTTGCCCCCTGGTGGATGGTAGAAGGACAGGCCGAGGGAGATGATGGCGGCGATCTCCAGGATGATGAGCGTGACGTCCTGCAGCGCCTCCCACACCAGCTGCAGGAACGTCTTGGCCTTCTTGGGGGGAATGAAGTTCTTCCCGAACACAGCGTGACGCTTTTCCAGATCGGTCGGGTTTCCGGACAGACCTGCAGACACAGAGAGCAGCAACCGAGTGACCCAGCTGAGCGGTTCTGATGGTTCTGTAGCACAACATGCAGCAGGAATCAGTCTGCAGATCTCTGCATGAGTCAGATCTTCTTCTGCTCACTGGAAGCCGTGTTGAGGTTTTTTCCTGCTGAGTCAGCTCTTTGTAAACACGGCTAAATATTTCCACACAAAGCGGATCTATAAACCCTTAGTGGAAACATTTCATTAAGGGAAGCGCAGACAGAGGAAACAAAGATTTTAACCTGCAGTTACGGAGAACATCAGAGCATTATTACCACATTCTGAGTAATTCACTTTTACTGTTTATTTAATATGAAATATCCATAAATGATCTGCTCAGATAACCCAGGTTTATCTTCGTCTCCTTTTCCTGTTTCTAGCTTCATATTTTCACAGGCTGCAGCTTTAGAACCAGAATCCTTTATTAATCCCAGAGAGAAACTAAATGTTTGTTCTGCTCCCATGATGGACACAAGAACCCCGGTTCTCCTGAAACAAACATCTAAAGCATCTCCTTGGTTCTGTTCATGTTTTAGATCAGAACATTATGACCACATGACTTAACAGTGGGATGTTTTCCACGCATTAGTCACATGTTTTATTCACAAACAAAGTATCCATCCATGACCCCAGCAGACTGGGAACCCCCCATCGGTGGTCATAATGTAAGGCCTGACTCTCAGAGAGAACAGATGAATGTATTTTAATCCAGAACATTTTTTTGGACTCGTCTCTTAGTGTAGTGATGAACCACAGCGGCCTCACCTGACCCTGACTGCCCCCCCCCGCCTGGAACCCAATCTGTTGGTCCGCCGGCGCCAATAATCAGCGGCCGATGAACCGGGCCGGGCCTGGCCCGGTTCCTGGTGGAGAACCTCCAACAGGCAGAGCTCCATCCTTCAGAGAGGACTGGACCTGGAGGTTCTGGAGCTCACAGAGTGATCTCTGAAGGGAGGAGATCTCTTCCATCCGCTGGAGCTCAGACCTGCTGCTTCATGGTTCAAACAGTCGGACATGACAGCAGCAGAGGTCAGAGGTCACCGAAGTATTTCTGACTGAAGGAGCTGATGTGAATCATGCAGCAGCAGCAGCAGCAGCAGCAGCAGCAGGTGGGGGGCCCAGCTTCCCGTCAGCAGGAGGAAACATAATGAGGTTGGCAAGACGGATTTTAAAAATACACCATCTGTCACAGCGTTCCTTATCAATGTTTGATCATCTAAGGCTGAAAGCTGCTGTCACACTGAAACAGAATCGCTCATGGTTCTGTTTGTGGTTCTGACGGCCCGTTTCACGTCCCAGAGGAGAAGAAGATGAGAGCAGCAACATCAGCAGAGCGTCTTGATGCTCGCTCAGCTGTCATGCTGCCTCCTGCAGGCCTGGACCAGAGGGTGGAGCTATGGACCCAGGAACCCAGACAAGGACCACCACAGAGAGCAGATCAAAAGAACCGGTCCACCAGACCCGGATCATCAGAACCGGTCCACCAGACCCGGATTACCAGACCCGGTCCACCAGACCCGGATCACCAGACCCGGATCACCAGAACCGTTCCACCAGAGCCGGACCACCAGACCCGGATCACCAGACCCGGATCACCAGAACCGGTCCACCAGAGCCGGACCACCAGAACCAGACCACCAGAACCGGTCCACCAGACCCGGTCCACCAAACCCGGTCCGTACCTGATGCACTGAAAGAATCGATTGAACTCTGAATGGATTACCACGATCGGTTCTGTTCCAGTTCTATACCGATCTGGGTCGGTGTTAATAAAGACGCTTTCTGAGCCGTTAGCTTAGTTACGACTGTAATTCAATGATGTAACACTAGGGGGCGTTACAGTTCACCATGGGAAACTGTTCAGATCGAAGCCCTAAAATGAATATTTTAGCTATTTTCAATGATTAAATCATTTTCTAGACGACCAATTAGATTTTTATAAGAATCTATGTTTCCAACACCACGCTCTCTCTGTCAGGAACACCAGAGGAGAAACAAGAAGCTCAAACTGTCTCTTCCTCTGTTTAAAAGAAAATCATTTGGTCGGTTTATCTTGTATATCTTATATTTCTGAACCAGAAATCTGATCTAATTGATCTAAAAATGAAATGAAGAGTCGAAAAAGATGAGATGATTTTACATGTCAGACACGCAGCTTCAGATGTGCTAGATTAGACCATAATCACCTGAGTGACACCACAGAAAGCATTCACATGTCCTAAAATAGCTGCTTATTTATAGCAGCCATCTTTAAAGCATCCTGGAGGAGGGCGGTTCTAGGCAGAATCTGGACCCAATGTGGGTCTGACTCCTGCTTTCATGTTGATTCTGAGAGATGACAGAAACCAGAGCAAAATAAAGAGACATATTTCATGCCTGCAGCGTCTACTTGGAACTAATCAGACATATTAAGCTTTAATTCCAATTTCTTTAATTTCTTTTTAAAGAGGAACAAAAATATTTTAAACAAATTACCTAAAACCATTTAAACATTTGTTATATTAGACTTTCCTCCAACATGTTTAGAATAATTACAATTGAATAAATAATATTAAGGTGTCTTAATCTAAACCATAATAATTAATATTTCTGTATTTTTACAGATGATCTTCATTCTAGCTTTTTATTTCAATCACAACCAGTTATGGCAGCAAAATCATGCCCGCTTAAAATGAAAAAGAAATATTGGCAATGAAAGTAAAAATTGGTATTTAAAAACAGAATTGTAAGTGAAAATATGAATAAATGTAGTGAAGAAAGGTATTAATGAAACTCCCAGCTCTCATTCCTGATGGATCTGTTGGTTAAACAGCAGCAGAGGATCTGATCATAGGAAACCAGCCATAATTATTCATACCTCAGAGATGTTTCTGGTGACTGGACCAGAGGGAACATGAATTATTAACCTGGGGGAGGAGGAGTACCCAGGGAGGAATCACACATGCACAGGGAGAACATGATGACTCCATACAGAAAGACTTCAGGCTGGGAATCAAACCCACAACCTTCTTGCTGCACTGCAGGAGCTAAAAGGCTGAACAGCTGTACAAGCAGCTGGGTCAGAACCAGACACAACGGGTCAGAACCCTCCAGAACCAACCGTTGGTCCCAATCCATCTAAAGGAACCAGATGGGTTTATAGACTGAAGGTCTATAAAGTCCAGGTTCTCCTCCTGAACAGAACTGAACAGAACCGCTGTGCTGCTACCAGCCAGATCAATGTTTTCTCAGTCGGTACATATCTGCTCTCACACTTCGTTTTGTCTCCGTTTGTCCTCAATCTTAAGCCCCGCCCCCTACAGTGTGTGCAGAGAAAATATAATTAAGCTTCTTTCATTAAAGGGAGTAATTTCTAGAGGACGCGACGACAAATGTCCTCTGATTACTAAATGGACCAGAGCAATGATCTATGGAGCCATTAGGGGAACGGGCTGGAACTAATTTCAACCCTGGAATGGACCGAGGGGAACACACACGTATATATACACACACACACGCGCATTTATAGCGCTGAACATGTCATGTCATCTGTGAGTACCGGTCCAGAGCTACTGATCCGTTTCCATCACCTCATCAGAAACAGAAACTGCTGGTTATTAATCGGACCTGCAGAGGGGCGCCGCTGCATCCCAACCCAGCCAGGAGCGCTGATCGACCCACAAACAGAACCAGAACAAAGAGGAGCAATCAGAACCGGTCAGGCTGTAGAACCCAGAACCACTCAGGGTTCTGCTCTCCTGTTTAAGGTTCTAGGTCAGTTATGTTTATTTGGTTCTGAGACGATCCAAAGTAGAGGTGGATGATAATTCAATAATAATAATAATGACAATATATAATAAAAATAACAATATAATAATAATAATAATAATAACAATATATAATAACAATATATAATAACAATAATAATAATAATAATAATAGACATGTCCCTCCTTCATCAGTAACAATAAGGACCTTCTCCAGGCGGCCCGCTCCCCACCTGTTGTTGCCGTCATGTTTCTTTAGAGACGGGCCGCGCTGCAACTTATAAAATGTCCGCCTGGTTCTCCTACACGTTCTCAGAGCAAAAATGCTTAAAAATACAGACATGAGAGGAAGAGCTGCTGGTTTCTGCTCTCAGTAACTAGTTAGCTTTAGCAGCTAAACCAAAGGTCTGAGGCATTAACATAATAAAGGGTTATAAAACCTTTTAAAAGAAATAAAATAGCATCAAAATAAACCTACAATTTAAATTAATAACATTATTAACATATTTCTAATCAATAACAGTCTTTTGTTTGTCAGTATATACTGATGTCACTTTATTAACTTGATTTCTTTTTGTTTTTTACAAACTTTCAGTTATGTAAAAAAGAGGTTCTATCCGGCAAACAGGCCCGTTTCTACTGTCAGAACTTCAGGGGAGTTCTAGCGGACTTTCACAGTCCTGATAGGGAACCGACCCAGAACCAGGACTGAGATATGGGCGGGAGCTCTGGTTAGCTCTGATTGGTTGTAACTCAGAGGGAAATGATGTCATAGTGGAGCAGTTGCTAGGGAAGTAGTTTATAACAACATAGCAACCATCCCTGGTTATTCTCTGCTGCTTTGGGCCTTTTCTCAGCTGACTCCTTAAAGGGCCAGTTCAGTACAGAGACAGGACGGCTCAGAGAAGAACCGGTACCGGTACCAGATCTGCTCTGGCCCTGCGCTGATAACGCCACACTACGGTAACTCCACTGGCACAAACTACAATGCTCCCCTATGTAAACCTGCCAAGAACTATATGGTAAAATTTAAAGAGATATAAATATTAATAAAAGCTCCAGTGAGAATCATCTTTTCTGCTCTTTCATACAGACGTTAGAAAGAGTTTAGCAGGTTGTTAATATTCAGTCACAATAGAAAAAAGTTTTAGAATACCTAAAAAAGATGATACATTTCTAACTATACTTAAATTAAATATCAGACCATCAAAAGAAAGGCTTTCAAAACAATTCATACATGTACATGTTAGCATGTACTGTTGAATTATTCATTAGTTCTTATGTTGTATACTTGCTATTTGTTCAATAAAGTTCTTTATTAAAAACTGTGCAGGTCCAGCCAATCACGTAACACGACATCATAGCCAGGCGCAGGGACCCGAGCACATCTGGTACCCATCCAGGGCCAGCTGATTTACCCTGTCAGTTTCCCTCCTCCCAGAGCTGGTCTGGTGGAACCGGGCCTATGGTTCTGTTCAGCCAGTGTGTCGGTTCTGGTAGATGGACCGAGTGTGGAGTTCTGGATCAGTCTTACCTTCTATCGGTGACGTTTTGAGTCGGCGGCAGATGTTCTGGACGTCTCCGTGACATTCCTGGATCTTGTTGACGGCCTCGCCGCTCCGGAGCTCCATGAGGGCCTTCAGTTCCTCCATGGTGATCCCAAAGTCCCCGTCATGGCCGCCCTCGGCCACGGAGTTTCCGGGCGGGTGGTCGGCCGTGTTGTTGGCCATGTTGGTGCGGTCGCAGCAGAGCTCCTCCTCTGGGTTCTGGGTTTGGACGGTTCTGTTCGCTAACTGGACTCGACTGCAGTGAACGCTGAGTTTAGATCCAGGCGTGGCTGAGCATGCTCCCTCTGATCACCATGGAAACCAGGAAGTAAACATGTCGTCTCGCTTCAAACTGCAGAGGAAAGAGAAACAGGAACATGTTTAGAAAGCAGACACAGACCAGAACACGTCTTGGATCATTAAAGGTCTTCCCTGAACCACAGAGGCTGCTGCTCCTCTGGGACTTCTGATTGGTTGGGATCTGGCTGCTCTAAGAATGTCAGAGAAACCGGCTGATTGGTCACAGACATCAGATCATGGTGATCACTCACGCTACGTGTGGAAAAACACTTAAGGATTTAAATGTGAGGAAATTCTGACTCCTCCTGGGTTAACTGCAGCTAATGTGCGGCTCTACGGCAAGCAGTTAATATGTTTAATTGATTTACACGGACACGTCTTACTGACGCACAGCGTGGTGATCTGGGCGCCATGGAGGAAGGAGGAGAATCATTGTTAAAGGCAGAAATGGTCCAAAGAGAAGTGAAAACAGTGGAGTGTCTGAGCAGGAAGCCTCAGAGTGACTCCCCACAGAGGCTGCTACCGCTAATGCTAACATGTTCACAGTCATGATTCCACTTCAAGGGAGGGGATTTATTTCTCCATAAAATATTACTAACTACAAATATCAGATGGGAAAGAGGGAACTAGACAACATCCATTTAATAAATATTATTGAGCCTTTATGGTAGAGTCTGACCTTTCAGCCTCATTATTTATTTTATGATTTTTTTATTTACTAAAAAGATTAATATTTAATTTAGCAAAACAATTTACATGTTTAAAACATTGCAGTTATTATGGTTTGTGTTAGTTCAATAAAACGTGGCATTTTCTGAAAAGGAATCAGATCATTTTTAAATATTAACTTTTCACACTTGAATGGTTGTCAAACAGATTATTCCTTTAATCGACAGATGATGCGTTAGAATATTCAAATATTTGATACCTGCAGACCTACAGGTAATGCACTGAGCGTGCCTTAATGCCTGTGACTGGGAGATGGTGGGTTTGATTCCTGCTTCCACCTGCTACATGAGGTTGTGTCCTTGGGCAAGACACTTCACCTACCTTGCCTACAGGTGATGGCGCTACAATCATAGCTAGCTTCCACCAGTGACTGAATGAATAATAGAGCTATAGAAATGCAGTCCATTATTATAAAAGCATTTTAGGTGGGGAACACAGCCTTCATTTGTATAGCGCTTTTTCAGTCAGAGGACCACAAAGCGCTTTACATGCTGGTGGTGCTACGCTACATAGTAGCCACAGCTGCCCTGAGGCACCAACAGAGGCGAGGCGCCCCCCTCTGACCACCAGCAGCCAAGGCGGATGAAGTGCCTTGCCCAAGGACTCAATGACCGAGATGGACAGAGTGGGGGTTTGAACTGGCAACCCACCAGTTACAGGGTGAACTCCCGGTCGCCCCGACGACACCGGAAAAGCAGAAGAAGAAGAAAAGAGCATGGGTGATCACAGACACACACTAGGTGGTGCTGTGGTCCTGTATCCAGGCCTCCCTTAGAACAAAGCGGACATTTTTCCTCTGGACCGACAGCAGCAATATCACCATGACAATGTCTGACCGCCAGCAGCGATATCGCCATGACGATGTCTGACCGCCAGCAGCGAAATCGCCATGACGATGTCTGACCGCCAGCAGCGATATCGCCATCATGATGTCTGACCGACAACAGTGATATCGCCATGACGATGTCTGACCGCCAGCAGCAACGCTGTCAGAGCCAGCTAAACTAACGATACCGGTACCATAATGATAAATACATCTCTGCTGAATTCACCTTTTCTGTTGCCATGGAAACAAAAACCACCAAATCGCCATCACTTCCTCTTCTTTTTGCTAATGATTGTTATTATTGAATATAAAATTTGATTAAACAGAGGGATCAGACACGCCCGCCTCAGTCCAAAGGTGGCGTCTATCTTTGGACCTGAGGGACACGCCCGCTCATTCCACACACATTATTCACAACAACAATCATCAGTTGTTAGGCTCTGGGTCAAAGGTCGATCAGAGACCAGTATAACAGGGACAACAGCATTAAATCATGTCCAGCTCACACACTGGGACATAGATCTACAGAAACCTGCTCCTAGATCCGCTTCAGCTTCTTCTTCTACTGTCACACACAGACTGTAGCTTTAGCTATGCTAGCTGCACTAACTGCTAATTGTAAAACTGTTTAAGATATTAGTAAAATCATGTTTACCTCTGTGACGCCTCCTTATCACCATAATTAATCAGAAATATTTTTAATCGCTGATTTGATATTAGATCTTATAGAAACATTGTCATCAGCATGTCAAAGGTCAAAAACACAGAAATCGGTCCCAAAATTCTGACCTGTCTATATTTCAGAAAGCACAAATGAGAAGCTGCAAGGGTTGCAGCCAACCAGGTGTGCTCTGAAGGAAAGAGGGGCGGGGCTTCACTGCTACCAGCTAAATATATGGAAACAGTAAAATGTTATTAATCTGAATGAATATGGTTGTATTTTATAAGTTAGACTGTCAACAGTCTGGTTCCCATCAGGCTGGCTGGCCTTCCTCCTCCTCCTCCTTCTCGCTCTGAGCCTCTGCAGACACACCTGCTCTGCATACTAAAGGAGCAGCCTGCACCACCCTCCACACACGCACACACACACACACACACACGCACAGAGTCTGCTAACACTCTCCATATGAAGAGGAACTTGTTTTCCTGTGTTACACAGGCGGTTCCTCATGCAGGGCAGGATTGGGCAACGTGACTGTGTGTTTATGAGGGAGTGTGTCGCAGCACGCCACACAGCGACTCCTGAGGCTGAAGGAGACGAAGAGGCAACAGGAATGCAGGAGACCACACCCATATCTGCAGTCACATGACCAGAGAGGGAAGAGGAAATCCCCACACTGCAGAGAGATGATGAAGAGGAGTGGGCTCACCATGGGACACACAGATAGAGCCTTCATTATTGATGGGCTCCTGGCTGGGATCCAGACTCACCTGGAGCCATTCTCTCTGCAGCCTGTATGAATACATGTGAGCCTCACACGTCGCTCCCCTCTACAGACTGTCTAAACATCAAGGGGGCATTTTTACCAACTATACTAACAAATTGTTAGTCCGGATGGTTCAGGCTGCTGAGCAGAAGAATGGAGAACCTGCGGCTGCCTTTGGGCAATGGAGGAGCCTGGGGGTTGAACCAACACCCCAGAGGAAAAATACCACAAGCACTACAGAAACTCTGCTGTTAGCCGGGCCTTTAAGACGCCATGCATTTAAGATGCCAGGCCTTTAAGACGCCGTGCCATTAAGACGACTGGCCTTTAAGACGCCGTTCCATTAAAATGCCGTGCCATTAAGACGCCGTGCTTTTAAGACGCCGTGCCATTAAGACGCCATGCCTTTAAGACGCCAGGCCTTTAAGACGCCATGCCTTTAAGACGCCAGGCCTTTAAGACGCCATGCGATTAAGACGCCAGGCCTTTAAGACGCCATGCCATTAAGACGCCAGGCCTTTAAGACGCCAGGCCTTTAAGACGCCAGGCCTTTAAGACGCCATGCGATTAAGACGCCAGGCTTTTAAGACGCCGTGCCATTAAGACGCCATGCCATTAAGACGCCATGCATTTAAGACGCCATGCATTTAAGACGCCAGGCCTTTAAGACGCCAGGCCTTTAAGACGCCAGGCCTTTAAGACGCCAGGCCTTTAAGACGCCATGCCATTAAGACGCCATGCGATTAAGACGCCAGGCCTTTAAGACGCCATGCGATTAAGACGCCAGGCCTTTAAGACGCCATGCCATTAAGACGCCAGGCCTTTAAGACGCCAGGCCTTTAAGACGCCAGGCCTTTAAGACGCCAGGCCATTAAGACGCCATGCCATTAAGACGCCAGGCCTTTAAGACGCCAGGCCTTAAAGACGCCATGCATTCAAGACGCCAGGCCTTTAAGACGCTTGGCCTTTAAGACGCCAGGCCTTTAAGACGCCAGGCCTTTAAGACGCCATGCGATTAAGACTCCAGGCCTTTGAGACTCCATGCCAATAAGACGACTGGCCTTTAAGATGCCGTGCCATTAAGACGCCGTGCCTTTAAGATGCTAGGCCTTTAAAACGCAGTGCCATTAAGACGACTGGCCTTTAAGACGCCGTTCCATTAAGATTGGAGAACCTGCGGCTGCCTTTGGGCAATGGAGGAGCCTGGGGGTTGAACCAACACCCCAGAGGAAAAATACCACAAGCACTACAGAAACTCTGCTGTTAGCCGGGCCTTTAAGACGCCATGCATTTAAGATGCCAGGCCTTTAAGATGCCATGCCATTAAGACGACTGGCCTTTAAGACGCCGTTCCATTAAGATGCCGTGCCATTAAGACGCCGTGCCTTTAAGACGCCATGCATTTAAGATGCCGTGCCATTAAGACGCCGTGCCTTTAAGACGCCATGCATTTAAGATGCCAGGCCTTTAAGACGCCATGCATTTAAGATGCCGTGCCATTAAGACGCCATGCTTTTAAGACGCCGTGCCATTAAGACGCCGGGCCTTTAGGACGCCATGCCATTAAGACGCCGGGCCTTTAAGACGCCGTGCCTTTGAGACTCTGTGCCATTAAGACGACTGGCCTTTAAGACGCCGTGCCATTAAGACGCCGGGCCTTTAAGACGCAGTGCCATTAAGACGCCGGGCCTTTAAGACGCAGTGCCATTAAGACAACGTGCCTTTAAGACGGCGTGTCTTTAAGACGCCAGGCCTTTAAGATGCCGTGCCTTTGAGACAGCGTGCCTTTAAGACGACTGGCTTTTAAGACGGCGTGCCATTAAGACGCCGTGCCTTTAAGACGCTGTGCCTTTAAGACTCCGTGTCTTTAAGACGCGGTGCCATTAAGATGTCGGGCCTTTAAGAGGCTCCAGCCCACACGTGTCAAATTTAAGGCCCGAGCACTAAATCCGGTCCGCCACAGCCTTTTATGAGTAGGGTTGGGCATCCTTTGAATTTGGACGATTCCAATTCCTTGTTTCGATTCCGGATCCAAACGATTCTCGATTACGATTCTTTGGAGGGACAGGTCTTTTTTTGTTGCATATTTTAAATGACCTACCTTAAAATACACTACATGTTTACACTATTTCTTCTTAATCATTGTGTGTTGGTCCTACATGTGTGTATATTGAGCTTATTTATTTAATTGGACAGTTTCTTTTTTTGTTATTCGTGCGTGTTGCTTTCATTTGTGTTTTTGAGTGCTGCTGCTGCAACAAGGAAATTTCCCTTATGGGATTAATAAAGTATTTCTATCTACCTACCCACCCACCCATAGGTAGTCTTACTTGATGAAATAGTCTAAACTTTACTTTACTTAATTTACTTACTTAATTTGCCTTAATTTAATTTACTTAATTTACTTCTGGGATCAATAAAGTATTTTTGAATTGAATTTGAATTAAACTATGGAATTGGAACATGGATTTTTATTCTATTAACTTTTACTTTCAATTAATTTCTCACAGGGCTGTTATCAATGGACTTGGGGATGAATATAACTTTTTTTTCCCACAGTGGTCAAATTTCTACAGGAGAGCTTTATTTTTGAAAATGTCATGAAGACCGATTTCCAAACATCCTGCATGTCCTAAAAATAAGGAACAACTTCAACAATCCCGTTCTTATTAGCTGCAGGAACATTATAAAATCTAGTTGTTGCGTTTCCCTCGGTTGCTATAGTGAACTGTGGAGGCGGAGCACATCGGAGTATTGTCAGCTGCCTGGCTAACGATAGCTTAGCAATCTCAGACTGTCTATGAAAACAACTACATGAGCTAACGTTAGCTGGATATTTGCACTTGAGTTGAACAACGGTTCGAGTATAACTTGTTTGCTGCCGTAATGTTGAGATCAGATGTTTTTTCCTGACCGGATTTGGACCGCAGTGCGGTGCTGGGCTGACGGTGGGATCCGGGAGGAAGAGCTAATGAGGTAAGCCGGCGCAGCGCGTCAAACACAGAGCGGTCGGTTATTTCTTACAGATATAGCACTGAGCTCTGTTGTTTTGTTTGCTAAAGTGAAGACAAATATTAGAGTGTCTCCACACACCTTCCATGATTGCGCAGTAATGCTAACACTTCTGGCGGATTCTTCTTCGTTGGTATTCGGCGGGTTCTTCTTCTGGTCGGCGGACTGGGAATTGAAACTAGGAATCGTAATTTTAAAAATTGACTGATTCCGGGAGAATCGACATACGAGTCCCGGTTCCAATAGATGCTTGATTCTCGATGCCCAACCCTATTTATGAGGCCATCTAAACCTTTAAGTTCTATTCATGTGGCCCTAAATACTATTTTTTCAGTTAAATCAAATCAGTTTATTTGAATAGTCCTGAATCACATCATTGTGAAAAGATGTTTAGTTATTATTTAATTTTAATAAGTATTCGTTGAATGCAGAGACATATATTTATTAATATTTTAAGAGTTTGTTACAGATAGTTTTGTCAGTAGGTTCTGCCTTTGAGGACATCCATAATCTTGATGTGGCCCAAACTGATCTGTAAGCAAGGTGCAGCAACAGGTGGGGTAGGGGGGCTTTACGCTGTCCATTTTTCTTTCATTGATTAAGCAAATTTGTCGTTTATGAACATTTAATATTGGGAAAAAAGGGGATTCTTTTTTTTTTCGAACAATGGACTGCCTGGGAGAGATCAGAACCGATCCAGGTCCGGTTCTGCTGACTGACTGGGGAATCTTGGCTTTATTTCAGTGGATGCATTCAGTTGTGATCACCTGGTTTCCATGACGAAGACGTCAGGAACCTAAATGACTGCGTTGCGTTTTTATTCAGACTAAAACCAAGAAATGCTCCATCAGACCCAACAGGAACAGTTGTGGTTCTGTTGGGTCCAGGAATCTGTTAGCTGTAACTGATACTCAGCAGCTCCCAGGAGGTTCTGCTCTCACCAGGACCTGTTGACTATAAACACAGACCTCAACCAGCTCCTGTTTCATGGGAACGTCTCCCACCACTGGGTAAAGCAGGAGCGGATCAGAACCAACAGGCTGCATCTGGAACCAACCCAGTCACACTGGAACAGTTAAACCAGTTAGTTCTGTAAAGGCCCGGCTGTGCAGGGCAGGTTCTGCTGCACCCAGAACCTTTAAAGCATTTTGCAGCTTACATATTTTCTAAAGTGCATATAAAACTTACTATATGAAACATTAATGAGTAAATTTTCACAATACATAAAGGCACAAATTTAAATGAAGAAGTTGAATAATCTGGATGTGTGACATGAGAGGGAGTTTTTTTATGGTATGCGCTGCAATGGCTCAGTGTGGCCAGTAGGTGGCTATCAGGTAGAGTCCTCGGCTCAGAAAGAATCAGATGAATGATTGTGTTTGTGGAGGCTGAACAAACAGCAGCCTGTCTATTTTGTACAGCAGAACAGAGACTGGACTTCACGTCTGCCTCGGCTATGAAAACGCCATGTGATGGAGCATATTATGGGATACCAAAGCAAAGATCAGGTTCATACAGCTTCATGGGAGAGCTGTCAGCGGCTGCTTCTGGACCTGCAGCACGAGGGAAACATGATCATCTGTGTATCATAAGTTTTACTGTCTAACATCAGCTAATTATATATTTGTTAAAATAATGATATTAAAGATTAGAAGCAGCGTGAAATGTGGATTGTAAAAGAAACAGTACAGCTAGCTGGCAGCACCCAGGCTAATAACGTTAGCTTTGCTTAGCTAGGTTTTGTTTAGGCCATTAATCCTCCCCCTGGTCTCTGCAGTACAGCATCATCACAGCTGTACGGTTGTTCTCCATCACATAGCTGTACGGTTGTTCTCCATCACATAGCTGTACGGTTGTTCTCCATCACATAGCTGTACGGTTGTTCTCCATCACATAGCTGTACGGTTGTTCACCATCACATAGCTGTACGGTTGTTCTCCAATCATAGCTGTACGGTTGTTCTCCATCACATAGCTGTACGGTTGTTCTCCATCACATAGCTGTACGGTTGTTCTCCATCACATAGCTGTACGGTTGTTCTCCATCACATAGCTGTACGGTTGTTCTCCATCACATAGCTGTACGGTTGTTCTCCATCACATAGCTGTACGGTTGTTCACGATCACATAGCTGTACGGTTGTTCTCCAATCATAGCTGTACGGTTGTTCACGATCACATAGCTGTACGGTTGTTCTCCAATCATAGCTGTACGGTTGTTCTCCATCACATAGCTGTACGGTTGTTCTCCATCACATAGCTGTACGGTTGTTCTCCATCACATAGCTGTACGGTTGTTCACGATCACATAGCTGTACGGTTGTTCACGATCACATAGCTGTACGGTTGTTCTCCATCACATAGCTGTACGGTTGTTCACGATCACATAGCTGTACGGTTGTTCTCCAATCATAGCTGTACGGTTGTTCTCCATCACATAGCTGTACGGTTGTTCTCCATCACATAGCTGTACGGTTGTTCTCCATCACATAGCTGTACGGTTGTTCTCCATCACATAGCTGTACGGTTGTTCACCATCACATAGCTGTACGGTTGTTCTCCATCACATAGCTGTACGGTTGTTCTCCATCACATAGCTGTACGGTTGTTCTCCATCACATAGCTGTACGGTTGTTCTCCATCACATAGCTGTACGGTTGTTCTCCATCACATAGCTGTACGGTTGTTCTCCATCACATAGCTGTACGGTTGTTCTCCATCACATAGCTGTACGGTTGTTCTCCAATCATAGCTGTACGGTTGTTCTCCATCACATAGCTGTACGGTTGTTCTCCATCACATAGCTGTACGGTTGTTCACGATCACATAGCTGTACGGTTGTTCTCCAATCATAGCTGTACGGTTGTTCTCCATCACATTGCTGTACGGTTGTTCACAATCATATAGCTGTAGCGGTTTCTTCTGTGTCAGAGCCGACATTCAAGTCCATTCTCTTCTGTTGATGGAGCTGACAGGACGTCACTTTTAAGTTTTCTCACAAAAGCTACAATTATTTATGTTTGAGTACATTTTGATTTAGCAACAATATATTAGTGTAAACGGTGGTTTTAGGGGGACTCTAACCTCCAAGCTGCTCTTTAAAGAAGCCCAGAACCAGCTCAGTGGGTCAGACAACATGGAGGCTGAAGAACCGATCCCTGAACCGATTTAACGCAGCAAAAAGGAAACTTTGATCAATTATTAATACTCAAAGTTTTCTCAGACCCAGACGGCATGAAGCGGTCCATGTGTTCACGGTACCACTCCCACTCAGCTGCTTTAAAGAGCTTCAACATCTGTGAAAGGAAGACGCTCCTAATGAGGCAAGCTGCTCCACCGGGCCAGAACAGAGCTAGTTTCCCCTTCTCTCGGACCAGTCTCCAGTCAGATAAAGACCTCCAGCAGAACAAAAGATGAAAACTAACATGCCAACTTTGTTTGAAGATAATAAACTGAAGTTGGTCAGAACCAGCCAGAACTGCTCCAGTCCCGTAGAACCGTGGAGTTCTGGCTGGTAATCGACAGATTTAACTTCCACAACAAACAAAGAGACGAGCCAGAAAATAAAATCAAGATCACAGAAGAAGATCAGCAGCCATGATTCTTCCTGTCTGATGTCAGCAGAAATAACCAATCAGATTAGAGGCAGCTGGCCCCGCCTCCCCCTGATGTCATTGTTCAGCTCTTCCTCATCTCTTACTTTTTACTTAAATGTTTCAGATCAAACTAACGTAAATATTCATCAAACACAGCATGTTGTTTTTAAATGAATAATAATTTATTAAAAAGGCAGAAATGATCCAAACCTACATAACCCTGTGTGAAAATGTGGAACAGGAGCGCAGAGACGACTCATCCTAGAGGTCAGCCAGGACCCCACAGCAGCATCAGTTAAGGTCAGAGGTCATGACTCCACCAGAACACCACTGCTGACCCCAGAGAACATGGAGGCTCAATTCAGACAGAAAACATGTTGATGATCTGAGAAACTCCTCTGTAGACCGACGAGACAAGATCAACCTTTTGAAGGTGTTTGTCCCGTGAAAAAGAGCATGCCACCAACAGTAGAACACGGTGGTGACAGTGTGATGGTCTGGGCTGTTCTGCTGTTTTAGAACCTGGAAGACTTGCTGTGATAAATGGAACCATGAGTTCTATTTGAGACCTCCAGCTGAAACCAACCTGGCTTCTGGAGCAGGACCACCAACAAACCCTCCTGTGATTGGCTGAAGAACAATCACATGGCGACTTTGGAGTGGCCTAGTCAAAGTCCTGACCTGAATCTTATTGAGATGCTGAAAACCCTTTAATGTAGCTGACCTGCCACAGAGTTCCTCAGCTAGCAGGCCGTAGGTTCAGTCACATGGAGGTTTTATTCCTTTATAATAAAAACCTTCATTTAAAAACTGTATCGTGTAATTTACTTGTGTTGTCTTTGATGGTTACGTTTGTTTGATGATTTGAAATATTTAAGTGACAAAGATGCAGAAAAAAACTTTCTCTGATTTTATATGGATTATTACTGGTCAGAGAGGAAACAGAACGCTGGCCAGCTGTAATTAGATGGATAACACACAGACTGGACAGAGAGCAGAGCTCCAGCTGGTCCACTGGGAGCACTGGGAGACCTGCAGAGCTTCCTGTTCTGGATCAGCAATCAGTTCCTGTTTCTCCTCACAGATCCTGCAGAAGTCCAACCAGGACCTCCAACAAGGGCTGGGCGATACGGCCTCAAATCTATATGGTGATATAATCTACAGCGTGTGCGATAGCAATATCTATAGCCATATTTAATTTTATTTATACATTTCAAAATGACTGTTTATGAACATTTTAGAGATACATTGCAGCAGAACAGCTTCAAAAAAGTAGAGAATGTCATTTAAAGATCATTCATTGTACAAAAAGCATTAAAATAATTTAAAAAAAAATTCCAAAGAAATACAACACAAATTCTCAACATAAAAGAGAAGATATTTTAAATAAATTAAAAACTAAATGTTATAAAAGTTCAAAATTGTTTATACATTTTATAAAAACACAAAATAAACCTGAAAACCTTTGAATTAAAAAGTTCAACCTGTTTCTTTTCCGTTAAATGTAGTCAGAATATCTACCTTTGGCTAAATTTATATCATTTGTACCGTTTATATCGCCCACAACGACCTCCAACCAGAACCACAACAATAAAATACATTTTGAACTTCATGACAAGGATGAAGGTGTCAGAAGAAGAAGAAGATTCCAAGGAGAACATCTGGTAGGAACAAGAGTCAGATGGAAATGTTTAGGAAATGTTCACTGAGTGAAGAGAGACAGACCTGGTTCTGTTTCTGGTAGTGGATGGAGAATGGACAAGGCTGCAGACTGAAGGCCTCTGAACCAATGACAGAATCAACTTCTATGGAAATATGTAGAAGTTACAGGAAACGAACTGATCTCAACAGAAGAAGCAGAGAGCTTCTTGGTCACTTCTTGGTCAGAGAGCTTCTTGGTCAGTTTGATCACGAGGCGTGGCCCACCTGAAGTCATCATACATGCATGTTGAAGGGACGGGGCCTCACACTTTTGCTACTCTCCAAAAATACAAACATCTGTCTAACGGACATGAAATCTGCAGTGATTGGTGACCATCAGGTCCCTAACAAAGCTCATTGCTGACATCAGCTAACCCCTGCCGCTACAGCGTCCATGTTTGACCAATCAGAAATGTTTCTGCAGCGTCTAAGCTTGTGGGCGTGGCCAAGCCTCACATTCTGACTCCTCGCCGTAAAACACCAAGGTGTAATAACTGCACCAAACATTCTGGGTGACCACATTCCCTTTAGCTCCACCCACCTAGAGCAGCAGTTGACTTGTTTCCATGGCGACCGTCCTTCTACACTCAGACTCACATGTTTCTGTCTGATGAGACAAAACAAGGTGCTGCTGAATCGTCCTCTGACCAGATGGAGGATCTGATCCATTCCAGATTATGTGTGTAGTTTTTATTTGGGCTCCTTTCAGGTTTTTATTTTTGGCTCATTTCAGGTATTTATTTGGCTCCTTTTCAGGTTTTTATTTGGCTCCTTTTCAGGTTTTTATTTGGCTCCTTTTCAGGTTTTTATTTGGCTCCATTTCAGGTTTTTATTTGGCTCCATTTCTGGTTTTTATTTAAGTTAATTTCAGGTTTTTATTTGGCTCCATTTCAGTTTTTTATTTGGCTCCATTTCTGGTTTTTATTTAAGTTAATTTCATGTTTTTATTTGGCTCCATTTCAGGTTTTTATTTAGGTTAATTTCAGGTTTTAATTTGGCTCCATTTCAGGTTTTTATTTGGCTCCTTTCCAGGTTTTTATTTGGCTCCTTTCCAGGTTTTTATTTTAGTTAATTTCAGGTTTTTATTTGGCTCCTTTTCAGGTTTTTATTTAGGTTAATTTCAGGTTTTTATTTAGGTTAATTTCAGGTTTTTATTTAGGTTCATTTCAGGTTTTTATTTAGGTTCATTTCAGGTTTTTATTTGGCTCCATTTCAGGTTTTAATTTGGCTCCTTTTCAGGTTTTTATTTAGGTTCATTTCAGGTTTTTATTTGGCTCCATTTCTGGTTTTTATTTAAGTTAATTTCAGGTTTTTATTTGGCTCCATTTCAGGTTTTTATTTGGCTCCATTTCTGGTTTTTATTTAAGTTAATTTCAGGTTTTTATTTGGCTCCATTTCAGGTTTTTATTTAGGTTAATTTCAGGTTTTAATTTGGCTCCATTTCAGGTTTTTATTTAGGTTAATTTCAGGTTTTAATTTGGCTCCATTTCAGGTTTTTATTTAGGTTAATTTCAGGTTTTAATTTGGCTCCATTTCAGGTTTTTATTTGGCTCCTTTCCAGGTTTTTATTTTAGTTAATTTCAGGTTTTTATTTGGCTCCTTTTCAGGTTTTTATTTAGGTTAATTTCAGGTTTTTATTTAGGTTCATTTCAGGTTTTTATTTAGGTTCATTTCAGGTTTTTATTTGGCTCCTTTTCAGGTTTTTATTTAGGTTAATTTCAGGTTTTTATTTGGCTCCTTTCAGGTTTTTATTTGGCTCCTTTTCAGGTTTTTATTTGGCTCCATTTCAGGTTTTTATTTAGGTTAATTTCAGGTTTTTATTTGGCTCCATTTCAGGTTTTAATTTGGCTCCTTTTCAGGTTTTTATTTAGGTTCATTTCAGGTTTTTATTTAGGTTCATTTCAGGTTTTTATTTGGCTCCTTTTCAGGTTTTTATTTGGCTCCTTTTCAGGTTTTTATTTAGGTTAATTTCAGGTTTTTATTTAGGTTCATTTCAGGTTTTTATTTAGGTTCATTTCAGGTTTTTATTTAGGTTCATTTCAGGTTTTTATTTAGGTTCATTTCAGGTTTTTATTTGGCTCCATTTCAGGTTTTTATTTAGGTTCATTTCAGGTTTTTATTTAGGTTCATTTCAGGTTTTTATTTGGCTCCATTTCAGGTTTTTATTTGGCTCCTTTTCAGGTTTTTATTTAGGTTCATTTCAGGTTTTTATTTGGCTCCTTTTCAGGTTTTCATTTAGGTTCATTTCAGGTTTTTATTTGGCTCCTTTTCAGGTTTTTATTTAGGTTCATTTCAGGTTTTTATTTAGGTTCATTTCAGGTTTTTATTTAGGTTCATTTCAGGTTTTTATTTAGGTTCATTTCAGGTTTTTATTTGGCTCCATTTCAGGTTTTTATTTAGGTTCATTTCAGGTTTTTATTTAGGTTCATTTCAGGTTTTTATTTGGCTCCATTTCAGGTTTTTATTTGGCTCCTTTTCAGGTTTTTATTTAGGTTCATTTCAGGTTTTTATTTGGCTCCTTTTCAGGTTTTCATTTAGGTTCATTTCAGGTTTTTATTTGGCTCCTTTTCAGGTTTTTATTTAGGTTCATTTCAGGTTTTTATTTAGCTCCTTTTCAGGTTTTTATTTAGGTTCATTTCAGGTTTTTATTTGGCTCCTTTTCAGGTTTTTATTTAGGTTCATTTGAGGTTTTTATTTGGCTCCTTTTCAGGTTTTTATTTAGGTTCATTTCAGGTTTTTATTTGGCTCCTTTTCAGGTTTTTATTTAGGTTCATTTCAGGTTTTTATTTGGCTCCTTTTCAGGTTTTTATTTAGGTTCATTTCAGGTTTTTATTTGGCTCCTTTTCAGGTTTTTATTTAGGTTCATTTCAGGTTTTTATTTGGCTCCTTTCAGGTTTTTATTTGGCTTATTTTAGGTTTCTGTTCCTCATCAGGGAAAGGCCAAGGAGTGGGCGATAGAGAGGAAGAAGGTTTCTGGTCAGAGCTTTCCAGCTGTGCGGTGAGAGCAGGTTGAATTGTAAAAGTAAAGAATCGTGCATCATCACCCGGCCATTCCAGTGAGAGAGACAGAGCATCTCATTACTCAGTCTCAGATGACTGCTGGTGGAGCATCTTGTGACTGAGAGCGGAGCAGAAAAAGGACCAGTGGGACAATGTGTCAGCCTTGTCGGTTCTCTCCTCATAAACCAGGAATGTTTGGTGTCAGAGAGCGGAGAACATGTGAATGCACAAAACACAAGCTGCCATTGATATGACTGAGTGGGCGGAGTGTATCAGACGGGCCAATCAGCAAGCGGCTGTGTGACAATCACATTCACAGAAGGAATGCGATTATACGAAGGAATCATGTTTGTCTCTCACAGGGAGACAGAAGCTGCTGCAGAGCTACATTCACAGGTCAAGTTAAGGTCAAAACAATCTGAAATAAACAATAAAGTGTCTCTTTGCTTAGAATAAAGACAGAACGTGTTGAAACAGCAATGCTATCATCATCATCATCCATCCATCTATCATCCATCCATCATCCATCCTCCATCATCCATCCTCCATCCATCAATCTATCATCCAACCATCATCCATCCATCATCCATCCTCCATCATCCATCCATCAATCATCCATCCATCATCCATCCTCCATCATCCATCCTCCATCCATCAATCTATCATCCATCCATCAATCTATCATCCAACCACCATCCATCCATCATCCATCCTCCATCCATCATCCATCAATCATCCATCCATCATCCATCATCCATCCTCCATCATCCATCCTCCATCCATCAATCTATCATCCAACCATCATCCATCCATCATCCATCCTCCATCATCCATCCATCAATCATCCATCCATCATCCATCCTCCATCATCCATCCTCCATCCATCAATCTATCATCCATCCATCAATCTATCATCCAACCATCATCCATCCATCATCCATCCTCCATCCATCATCCATCAATCTATCATCCATCCATCATCCATCCATCCATCCTCCATCATCCATCCATCATCCATCCATCATCCATCCATCCATCATCCATCCATCATCCATCCTCCATCATCCATCCTCCATCTTCCATCCATCAATCCATCCATCTTCCATCCATCCATCCAACCATCCATCATCCATCCATCATCCAACCATCCATCCATCCATCCATCCATCTTCCATCCATCATCCATCCATCATCCATCCAACCATCATCCATCCATCCATCATCCAACCATCATCCATCCTCCATCATCCATCCATCATCCATCCTCCATCAATCTATCATCCCCCATCATCCATCAATCCATCATCCATCCATCCATCCATCCATCTATCATCCAACCATCATCCATCCATCCATCCATCCATCCTCCATCATCCATCCATCTTCCATCCATCCATCCTCCATCTTCCATCCATCCATCTTCCATCCATCCATCCAACCATCCATCATCCATCCATCATCCATCCATCCATCTTCCATCCATCATCCAACCATCATCCATCCTCCATCATCCATCCATCATCCATCCTCCATCAATCTATCATCCATCCATCCTCCATCAATCTATCATCCCCCATCATCCATCCATCCATCCATCATCCAACCATCATCCATCCATTCTCCATCCTCCATCCAACCATCATCCATCATCATCCATCCTCCATCATCCATCAATCTATCATCCATCCATCCATCTATCATCCATCCATCCATCAATCTATCATCCAACCATCATCCATCCATCCATCCATCCATCCATCCATCAATCCATCCATCTTCCATCCATCCATCCAACCATCCATCATCCATCCATCATCCAACCATCCATCCATCCATCCATCCATCTTCCATCCATCATCCATCCATCATCCATCCAACCATCATCCATCCATCCATCATCCAACCATCATCCATCCTCCATCATCCATCCATCATCCATCCTCCATCAATCTATCATCCCCCATCATCCATCAATCCATCATCCATCCATCCATCCATCCATCTATCATCCAACCATCATCCATCCATCCATCCATCCATCCATCCATCCTCCATCATCCATCCATCTTCCATCCATCCATCCTCCATCTTCCATCCATCCATCTTCCATCCATCCATCCAACCATCCATCATCCATCCATCATCCAACCATCATCCATCCATCCATCTTCCATCCATCATCCAACCATCATCCATCCTCCATCATCCATCCATCATCCATCCTCCATCAATCTATCATCCATCCATCCTCCATCAATCTATCATCCCCCATCATCCATCCATCCATCATCCAACCATCATCCATCCATTCTCCATCCATCCATCATCCAACCATCATCCATCAATCTATCATCCATCCATCCATCTATCATCCATCCATCCATCAATCTATCATCCAACCATCATCCATCCATCCATCCATCCATCCATCCATCCATCCATCCATCCATCCAACCATCCATCCAACCATCCATCAGATGAGATAATTTAATTCAATCCTATAAATGTTTGTTGCTTTTCTATTATTCTAGTGAAGTTTTATACATTAAACCTAGAGCCAAATATCAATTCCATTCTGATTCTCAAGAATTAGAATCGATAATCCGATTTGTTCCAACTCTACCGATATGCGTCAGTACTAGGGATGGGCATAATTAATCGACCATTAAAAATTTCATCGATGACATTTTTTTAGCCGATCAATTAATGCATGCTCTGTTGCGTAGTGTGAGTTTTGAAGGAATGCAATTAATCTTGCTATGTGGCAGTAATTAAACACTTTACCACACGAGGGCGATGACTGAAGATAAAACCCACGGGCCGACTCAGTTTCTTGCAAGTTTCTGTGTATTTCAAAAGGTGCATTGTCATGAAGAAGTCGCAGCAAAGTGTGGCGTGGGACCACTTTGACTAAAAAAAAACAACTTACAAATAAGTCTCGGTTCACTGCCAACAGTGTGAAGCTGTGTATAAGTACTTGAACTTCAAACCCTGGTTAGAAGCGGAGCATCCTGCTCTTGGTCTCAACCTGGCATCAAGTCGGTGTTAGTTTGTTGGAGCCCAGATGCACAACGAGCAGAGAAACTTACTCACCGATTACTTTCTGAGGGAGGCTTGCACCCCTACAGACTGGTGGAAAATGAATGAAACAAGATTCCAGAGGCTTGCCAGGTTAGCACGGAGGTATGTGTATCACAGCGACGTCTGTCGCCTCACAGCAGGTGATCTCGGCGCTGCAGGTCAGTCGCAACAGCAGCCTGGTGACCGTCAGTCTGGTCACCAGGTTGCTGTCGCTTCTGACCCCAGCGCATGTTAACATGCTCATCTTTCTCAACAAAAATCAGTAGACTGATGCTAAAGCTGTATATAAGTTACGGTTTCTTTTGTTTTTGTCTTTTTTACTCTGTTAATGAGCCTAATTCATTGTTAGCTACGCTGATCTCTCTCATCCTCTTTCTCGACTCTTTTTGCCAAATGTAACACAAAACTATCAGACCTATAAGTATTATTATTTTTTTTTATTAAGTTATTGTTTAACAATACTTTTTTACTTTTTTGGAGAAGAAGAAAAAATATTAGCGTCAGTTGTGTTAATGAGTTCCGTCTTTTAGCTGTCGGCTCCGCTGCTTATAGCGCATATTTTCTTTGTGTAACTACCGTGAATTAATTCCGTTTAACTGCCACAAGAGGAGTCCCACTTGTAATGGTCTCAATGAGGAAACACGCTCTTTTTCTATTCTCACTGCATTTTATTATAGCCTATGAACACTGAATTATAATATAAAAATATCAATGATTAATCGAAAATTGATCGTTAATTCTCCTGATGATCGATGAAGACCGTTTAATCGAATGCCCATCCCTAGTCAGTACTATTAAGGAAAGTTTTTGAGCTGTTAGCTAAATTATATACCTGTATTTCAATGACGTAACACTGGGTGGCGTTACAGTTCACAGAAGAAACTGTATAAACCCTTTCAGGCCGAAGCCTTAAATGCAGTCTGGAGTTTTCCTCCTATTCTAGCTGTAAAAAGGGGAAACTTAAGAATGGAAAATTTCACGTGTAAAACATGGAGTTCAGAAGAAAAGGAATAAAATGTGAAAATGATTAGTTATTTGTTGCTCCGCTTTGACGGGTTATGAAAGTAGAACCTGATGAGGAAGATCAGGATGTTCAAATAAAACACCTGGAGCCATTTACTGAGATTCAGAACCAGACAGAACCGACTCTGACAGCAGAGAAACACACCCTGTCCTGTTTGTCCTGCTGATCGGTCTCCACTAACAGGAGACCAAGGAGATTTTTCCTACCAGCAGGAATGAGCAGATCCGAAGCGTACGTCTGGGATCGCTGATGAACAACATCGTCCTGATTGGCCTCAGTCACCGTATCCTAACACAGCTATGCCCTGCCTCCCAATACAAACACTGCATTCCTCCAACAAGCCGGTTTGGTCACGCTTCCCAGTCAGACCCAGCTTTACAAGGAGGACCGGACCGTCACGAGGTTCTGGACAGGCTGGGGGATCCTGGACAGACATGTCCCGGAGACGCAGAGGACAGACAGGAATCTGAGGTTTCACAGCTCCTACCGTAAAAGCAGCCGGCCAACCTGGGACACATGCAGCTGATATTAAATAAGTACACCCTGTAGACTGCGGAACAACGGTCCAGAACCAGAACATTGGGTCAACAGTAGAACTCCCAACTACAATACACAGCAGAGGTGATTGAACAATAAGAAAATATTGATGAACTGTTATGAAAACATCAATATTTGGACTCTATTGGTTTTAATTTTCTCCACTTTAACATCAGGCAGATGACCAAGTCACATGGCTGAGCAGGAACCAGAACCTGTGGACCCGAAGCCCAGTAGAGTCTCCTCTGGGTCAGCTGGATGTGGAGGAACAACAAGCTGAAGCTCTTCGCTCTGATCACTGATGAAGCAGCAGCCCTCCTCTTCCTCTCTAATCTCGGCTCCGTCTTTATCAGCTGTTAACACACTGCAGAGGAACGCCTAGTGAGCTGCCCGACTAAAAATACACGCAGACAGAAAGAGGACCCAAGACTCAGAGGCCTTCTGCTCTGTCCTGGAGGAGGTAAAGGAGAAGCTGCTGTTTCACCTCCTCTAATACAAACATGACAACCAGTAGGGAAACAGCAGGTCTCCTCATCCAGGATCCCCACCGTTTCATTACCCGCTTTCCCTGGAATCCCAGTTAGACGCTCCAGAGCCCGGTTAGAGGCTCCAGAGCCCGGTTAGAGGCTCCAGAGCCCGGTTAGAGGCTCCAGAGCCCGGTTAGAGGCTCCAGAGCCCGGTTAGACGCTCCAGAGCCCGGTTAGAGGCTCCAGAGCCCGGTTAGACGCTCCAGAGCCCGGTTAGACGCTCCAGAGCCCGGTTAGACGCTCCAGAGCCCGGTTAGAGGCTCCAGAGCCCGGTTAGAGGCTCCAGAGCCCGGTTAGACGCTCCAGAGCCCGGTTAGACGCTCCAGAGCCCGGTTAGAGGCTCCAGAGCCCGGTTAGAGGCTCCAGAGCCCGGTTAGACGCTCCAGAGCCCGGTTAGACGCTCCAGAGCCCGGTTAGACGCACCAGATGCTAGAGTCTGACATTGAACCGGTTCTTTGTTATTCCACTGCGCAAGCACCCATTTTTCGGCACGGAACGAGTGCTTAGCCAAGCACCAATTCGAAGCTGGGCTAAACTGGTGCTTTCTAAGAACCGGTTTCTACCCCTCCCACAATGTTGACGCAACCCAGGTGTGCTCGGCGGGAATACTTTAGGTGAAACAAAAAACCGCCATTTTGTTTTTCACACACCTTCACAAATGCAGCAAAGTGTGGAAGCACAACAGCAGCATTCGAAACGGCAGGATGGCATTCTCCATTGATATCTTTCTCTGTGTGCGCACTTCCTGTTTTAGTCTCCCCCATGGGGGCGTATACCGATGCGTGCTACGATTTAGATGACGTTAAAACGCAGTACCGACTAAGCTCCATATCTGTGGAAACACAAACTGGTTGTTAGAAAGAACCAGCTAAGAACCGGCTAAACTCTGGCTCTAACACCGACTCCGGTTCTTCCTCAATGGAAAAAACCCTATTTGAGGTGTTGAACTGGGCTAATCCAGAAGCTTTTGTGGGTAGATCATCTCACTGAGACACAGAGTCTTCCTCACATTTAAATATTAGATAAGATGGGAATGATTTATTCAGCTGCTTCTAACCTCGACCCGACCCATCGGCCCATTTACAGCAGAACAAACACATGTCATCACAACAGTCCAGGTTTGGTTCCAGTTTTCCACCAGTAAAAACAGAACAGATCGTCCTCCATCTTTACACCAACTATTAACAAGCATCGTCTCAGGAAACACCTTCTATGTTAGAGAGGTGATGAAGGTTCACAGCAGCTTTCAGCACCTCTCAGCAGCCATCACTGTTATAACACACAGAGAGAGAGACACAGAGACAGAGACAGCGATGAGGAGCTCAGACTGAAGGAATGGACCCGGTTCTGGTCGGGGACGTTTAGCCAACAGCTGCTGAGATGATCCTGGATCCGGTTCCTCCTTCATGACCGGCAGAGACATTGTCTGCAGGCATCGTCTTACCCAAACAGAACCAGCAGGATAAGTAAACTTTAAATCAACAATAATTGAGTATTTTTATCTGAGCCACATTTCTTCTACCCTTCATGCTCCCTGCAGCTCTGCCAGCGTTCGTTAGGCCGCTAATAAAAACTGGAACGAGGAAACTAATGTGATTATGGGTCTGAATTGAATCTTTAAGAGACTTATTTAGGAGCAAAGTTACTTGGAAACGATGAAAGCAGAACCTAATTAGATTAGTGGGTTTGATCAAATGAGACAGCACGACTAACCGCACACAGTTTACCACCCACTGAACACCTGCTGACACACACAGGCGTTATATAAGAGGAACATCTAGGATTCAGCTACTATCAAAAATACAGCCGTCCTACACCCAGCTGGGGGCAGACAGCTACACCGAGACCAGAACCAGAACTCATGTTTATGGACCAAAGCAATCCAGACTTTCAAAGCTAGGATTCAGTCAGTCAGAGGCTAGAAAGACTTCTCTTCTCTCCTCCGGGTCTCTCTCTCCACTCTTCTCTGGGTCTCTCTCTCCTCTCTCCACTCTCCTCCGCGTCTCTCTCTCCACTCTTCTCTCTCCTCCGCGTCTCTCTCTCCACTCTCCTCCGGGTCTCTCTCTCCACTCTCCTCCGGGTCTCTCTCTCCACTCTCCTCCGGGTCTCTCTCTCCACTCTCCTCCGGGTCTCTCTCTCCACTCTCCTCCGGGTCTCTCTCCACTCTCCTCCGGGTCTCTCTCCACTCTTCTCTGGGTCTCTCTCCACTCTTCTCTCTCCTCCGGGTCTTGATAGAAACCAGGTCTGTTGTGAGTCTCGAACTAAGGCACCATATGGAGAAGTCATGATGGTTAAATGGTCTCTTTACACTCACCTAGAACCTTCTGGATGCTGTAGGACCCATTTATCCTGAAAGCACCATTCTTAAAGATATCTCAGGTTCAGTCCTGGTTACAGGACATATTTCTGCATCTTTAACTGATTGTTTTAATCAATGCCTCCCATCATGGTATAATGTGTAATTATGAACCAAGCTACTGATATCAGAGGGGAGGAGTTATATGTGAATATGAGTAAATACAGATGGTCTCCTGTCCAATGGGAAACCTTCAGCCTCTCATTAGCTGCCCAGGAGCTGTGAAACCCCCAGAGTCAGAGCGGGGAGCCCCTTTCTGCCATGAAATAATGATGAAGGCCATGAGCAGTAACAGAGAGGCCATGCAGAGCTTCCCCAACTTAAATATAGGACGGATCCTCCACCAGCTGCACTGCAGCCATTAATAATTGATGCAAACTTACATAACAGAGACACACCACAGAGAGCCTGTAGCTGGGATTCCTTCCTCAGACAATTAAAACTGTTTATGAAACTCATGAGCCAGTGTAATATTACCAGGTAATCTATTTTATTTATCAGGATGATGTGATTTTCTGCTCTAAACAACAGCAACCATTAAAATGATTTTTATAAAGACACCATCATGGCAGAGCACCACTTCTTCCTTCTGTTGAATAATAATAATAATCATCCTGATTTAGATTTCTACAGGCTTCAGATTATAATCTGTACCTGTGAGATTTGGAAACATTTTCTGCTTTTCTTGCCACCTGATCAAACAGTCGACTGATAATTTAGACTGGATCCTCCTTTTAAAAACACATTCTTTAAATCAAACTTTGGACTCAAAGATAAAGAAATAAGTAAAGAAATAAAGTCAATAATATTTCCTGTCTCTCTTCTTATTTCAGATTAAAGTCTATTTTAACCCAGAATTTTACCTATTTACTGCTTTTTTACAGGTCAGACCTTCAAACTTTAGCAGTTATAGATATTTTTCATCTGTTCATTGATTATGATGCAAGATGAAAGTGATCAAAGTCCCAGCAGGTCAGAGGTCAGTAAATGGGAACGCATGAAAAGTTGGGTTAATATCTAAAGTGTGCAGCCATGATTTTATAGAGCTGAACATCCATCAGTAAAACCGATTATTACAGAAGGAAACCAATGTCTGTTCCTGCTGCTGCAGACACCTGAACGTCCAGCGGGACATTACCTGGACAGACACATCATCATCATCATCATCATCAGCAGCAAAACAGCCTCCGCTGCTTCAACATTATTGCTAATCATCAACTCAATGCAGGGAAAACATGCAGCTCAGTTATTATTACTGGTCCCTCATCTTCCCTCTGTGTCTGACCAAGAAATATAAAACCTACCAGATTTATTATATTCAGACAGCAGAACATTGCTTCACGGTGTTTTATTATATTCTGATGTAAAAAGTATCAGAAAACAGCTTCTATGTCTCTGATTGGTGGAGTTAGAGTGCTCGCCCCCCCCATCAACACAGCAGGTTAATACTGGTGACTTATGATGAAAATATGATTAATAAACAGGAGGAACGTTGCTCTGCTTTGGGTTGATGACAATCAGACCCAAGAAATAAAATCGAACAGATCATTTCTATCTGTGCAGCAAAGACTAACCACACTAACCACCACTGGTCAAAGTTTGCTGCTTTAGTTCCTCCTCTTCATGCTGCATCAGGATCAGCTACAGAGAAGATATTTATGTATCAACGTTCTATAGATCTATAAAAGGATATATGGCTGCTGCTTCACAACAAGCTCTGCCTTCCTCTCATAGACCTCTATATTATCACTGACTGTTTTAGCCAATAGATGCCGTGTTTCCGTCCGTCGGCTTCTAATCAACATGCAGACCTGTGAAGACAGGCCACGCCCACAGGCCACGCCCCCATTGACCGCTCTGTGTCTTCCTGTCTACGGTCGCCATGTTGGAAGTTAGCAATTCTGCGGCTACACCCGGTTTAGAATGAAAAACAAAGAGTTTGTTGACTAAACTTGCTGAAAAACGTCTGAGAGGCTGAAGTCAGATTTATATCAGAGACGTCTACGAACATCAGACGGCTTTAAAACCGACGCAGCTTTGGCGACAGGTAAGAGTCGTGTTGATGCTCCTCTGTGACCCCACAGGTGATGGGGGGATACACAGTTATCTCCAGCTTCTAGAGGGACAACACTAAACCACTGATATGAACCAGTAGAACCTTGGCACAATAACCATACACATTAGAGCTGTGCTGGGAAAAGAATGATTCTCCAACTCTAGATCAATTCTTATAAACATTTAGTGCCGTTTTTACAGCCAAAGTAGAAAAAAAAAGGTACAGTTTCAGGACCAGAACAGGTGGAGCCGCCCCGCCCGGCCTGTGTTGTATCAACAACAGAACACGGTGGCTACTTTCATTACCCCTCTGCTGTCTCACAGACATGGACCCGTCAGAATCCAATGTAAATCTTCATATTCTCTACTGAATATGAAGCGTTATAAACAGCTGCTGTGAAGTCATCATCATAAACTGGTTTTATGTCTAAATGGAAAGTTTAGCCCAGTATCACAGGGAGTCGAAGCTTTAAACTGGTTAAACATTTGTGTCATTGCGAAGCAACAAACACAATGACTCTAGTTAATTATTGACACACAACTAGAACCTTCAGCGGTTCTGATCCAGGCTGCTGAGCTCAGTCTGGGTCGCTCTGTTTGGATCCTATTGGTGCCAGAACTAGTTTCACTGACTGACCTCCAGTCAACCCAGTACACGATGAGGGGTCAGAACTGACCATTAGCATGTTAGCTTACAGAGGAGAACATGAACCAGCTGAGTCGGATCACCGCTGCATGATGGGATGTCTGTTCTCTGGTACCCGTCTCCAGATCCACCATCCTGAAGCTTTCTGATGCGTCTCTCCTCCAACAGCTGCTGGAGGAGCTGGATGATAATTCAATAACAATATATAATAATAATAATAATAATAATAATAATAATAATAATAATAATAATAATAATAATAATAATAATAATAATAATAATAATAATAAATAATAATAATAATAGACATGTCCTTCCTTCATCAGGTAGCTTATTACTACAATAAGGACCTTCTTCAGGCGGCCCGCTCCCCACCTGTTGCTGCCGTCACGTTTCTATAGAGACGGGCCGCGCTGCAGCTTATAAAATGTCCGCCTGGTTCTCCTCCACGTCCTCAGAGCAAAAAGGCTTAAAAATACAGACAAGGGAGGAAGAGCTGTTGGTTTCTGCTCTCAGTAACTGGTTAGCTAGTTAGCTTTAGCATATGAACCAAAGGTCTGAGGCAATAATATAATAAAAGGGTTATAAAACATTTTAAAAGAAATAAAATAGCATCAAGATAAACCTACAATTTAAATTACTAACATTATTAACAGCCATGTCTGTCCTGCAGGAGAAACTGTCAGCATGTGTTGGTGAGAAAAAGGAGAGAAATGATGATCTGAAGATGTTGGTGAGAAGCAGATGAATTATTCATCTCCATTCATCTACATCAAAGATTTACTTCTGATTATGGAAAATGTGCTTCATATCTGCAGTAAAGTGGATCAGTTATCTTCATGTAAAGTCAGTTGGGGTGAAACTACTTTAACCTGTTTGTTTTGTATTTTCTCTCGTTAAAATAATTTCTGCAGCAGAAAGAGAGACGTCTGTTCAACATGGAGGTATGAGAGGTGGAGATCAAACAGCAGAGAGGGACAGTTTTCATTTTCTAAGCACAGATAGAGAAATGAAAAGAACATGTGATGCTAATGATGGAGAGGCAGCAGGTAAGTTAGTCTTTGTAGTTAAAGCGCCGCCACTAAAAAAGGACAAACTCTGATTATTGAACCAAATTGATCAGCAGGAAGAGATTCATCAGTCAGTCAGTTTCACGCTGACTGCTGAAGAGCTTGTTGTAGTTATTTAACTGATTAATGATAGAAACTATGTGACCATCCAACAGCTCTGGTTAGTCCAGCATGGAGCAAACTTTAGGGAAAACAGAACACTTTGTTTTCCTCAATCATCACTGCTTCATTCAGATAAATTAACATATTGATTATTTTTCCTCTTATCAGACATGTGATTCTAGTGTAGAGACAATGAAAGTTTGATTATTTTAAAGTGGAACTGAACCCCATGAAAAATCATAACCCCGCCCCCAGACATCATTTGAAAAATTCTACAAAGTGGGCGGTGTCACGAAGAATGGAGGGGCGTGGCCAAGTGTGGAGGAAAAGCGGAGGGGGGAGGTGGGGGTGTGTTCAGGAGGACAGTGACAGCTCGCTTAACCTGACACTGAAACATGGACAGTGACCAAAACGACGCTGGCAGTTTTGCGACTGATCGATCTGATTGACGTTCATCTGTTTTGAACGTTAGCCTATGTTAGCATCACCACTCAGAGACCGGACCCATCCTGTCTCTCTCTCCCTCAGCAGCAGCTGCAGCGGCGGCCTCGGGCGGCGCTGACTCAGCGCCCTGAGCAAGCGGCTCACGGCCGCTAGGCCCCATGAAGCCTCCCTCTATCTCCGGTGACGGCGGAGATAGAGGGAGGCTTGGGGCCTAGCGGCCGTGAGCCGCCACTTCGAGCCGCTGGCTCAGGGCGCTGAGTCACTAGCTAAGTGCTAATGTGATAATAATGGTAACCTGAAGAACGCAATCCAACTCCAACTGGCCATGGGGGGGGCTGGTATGTCTGATAGTCTGTGAGACCATGACTGCTGTGACACAGTCAATGCCTGTGACGTAGAGATGTACCGCTCTCCACCAATCACAAAATTCAAATGTAGTAGCCACCGTTCAACCCTAAGAGGGCAGCACTAAGACATTTTTAGACCAAAAAGTGAAGAATTAAACAAGTTTACACCAAAATGTAAAACAATCCCCAGAAACTGAAAGACTGCATTGGTAAAGACCCATTTATACAGTTTATAGGCAAAAAAAAGTTGTTTTGGGGTTTAGTTACTCTTTAAAGTTTCACAAGCGTTTAAAAAATACACAATAACAATAATTATTGTTGCCATGGATCTCCGGGTCTACAGTAGAGCTGGGCCTGAAATCTATTTGATCTATTAATCAGATCTTTAGTTTATAAAGCTTTATTTTTATGGCCAAAGCGCTCCTTGGTTTCTGTAGTTCAGGCTGATTTCTACTCACCCAGAGGCGGCCATCTTGTTTCACAAGCAGGTTTTACAGCTTGAATTGATTTGGACTTTGGATTCAGGTCACCTCCCAGAAGACATGACTGAAGTCATTTGTATTTGTTTGTTACAAAACGACAGGGAGGAAAATGGATGTAAATCAGATATAGTATAAAGAAAAGATCATGGTTTCCCTCCTGGATGGAAACATTTCAGCCAATATTATAATTCAGATATTATTATTGCTGTTGTGGCCAATAACCAGTATTTCCCTGAATAAATCAATATTTCTCTACAGTTTTGACACGGTGATAAAATGACCAAGATGGAGACAAACATCAGTTATTATTATCGGCTCAGTTCAGGGTTTATACAGGAATTCTAGAGTTGAATTTACTACCTCTCCATAATTTTTACTACCATCACAACATTGAGCAGTGGCCTCTTTTGTGGGAGTGATACTGACCCATGTGTGATGACGGTCCATCCCTGACCCAAAACTAAATGTTATTCCACTCACTTCAAAGTATAAATGTGATGATGTCTTGACTAATATATAATAATTTCCAGAAGACTAGAATAAATAGAATATAAACAAAATGCAATGACCTTCACAAGAAAATGTTTTAAACGAAATGGGTAACTGCTCCCCCTGCGTGTGAATCCGCTGCTGATGAATGGTGGATGCATGGAATTATATTTCAGTCAAAAATCCCGAGCGAGATTTTCAACCCTCACCTGCGCGTATTCAACAAGGCACGCAAGTAATCGCTCATGCGCGCATATTCAACAACACGCGCGTGTAGAATTCATCCCATTAGTATCCAACAACCCGCGCATGTGGATTTCACCTCCCACGCGCTCTACACCAAGCTTTCATACACGCGCGAAGGTAAATCTTAGGAGAGGCTGCGCCCTCGAAAGGAAATTCTCCGCGAGCGAGTAAAAAAAAGATAAACTAAAAACATAAATAAATGAAAAATACATTTTAAAAAGGGCTAGGGGTAAAAAGTTCACAATCAGTTCATTATATCCTTTCAAGCAGTTGCAGTGCTTTTCTCCATTAAAGAAAGTGAAGCAGAAGAAGAGTTTCAGTTCTTTCAGGAAGGTATAAAACAGAGGTTTGCATTTGAGAAATTGACATTTATGAATGAAAAACTAACAGAATATAAATTATGACATTCAATCTGAGTTTTTCTTTTTCTTGTCGTAGGATACTAAAAGCAATGTGATGTTTGGTGAACTCTTATGAAAATATCTCACTGATCCTGTGGGCGTTACCGATTTAAAAAGGCCAATTACACAGAGTCAGTGCCGACCCATAGGCTCCTCCTCCAAACAGTCAAAAGTTTTTTACTCGCTCGCGCAGAATTTCCTTTCGAGGGCGCAGATTCACCCTCAGGCGTGTATGAAAGCTTCGTGTAGATCGCGTGTGAGACAGATTCTACACGCGCGTGTTGTTGAATATGCGCGCATGAGCGATTACATGCGTGCCTTGTTGAATACGCGCAGGTGAGGGTTGAAAATCTCCTCGGGATTTTTGCCTGAATTTTAATATTCCATACACTCTGTTGGCCCACAGTCATAAGCGCTGGGTTTTAATTGATGATTGGTGGGTGGAAGCAGTTGTGATGTTATGCACGCTGTTCAACGCTGCTTTTAGGACACTGAATGGAAATAACTCCCACTCCGACGAGGTAATGGAAAAATAATATTTGTGTTTTATGTGCTAGTTTTAGCTTGATATTAAACGGGTAGCATGTTCTGTGGATTGAAAGAAAAGTTTTCGTATTCATATAAATTGTTGCTATGTCAGACATTACTGCTTAACTGCCACTTCAATCCGGTCACTTGAAAAATATTTTCCGATGATTATATTTAACATCATAAACTAACTGTTGTTGTTTTCGGCATGTAAACATACCGGTAGCACTTTTCGAGGGGTAGCGCCAACAGCCATCTCTGCGCGCTACGGTAGGACATTCTGATGAGGTAGCACAGGTCGTCAGAACAGCGGTCCAAGCTATCCCGACACTACGCATGCGCACAACAAAATAGATCACATCAGAGGACTGGACAGCGAGCCAGGTCCTGTCTGCACGTTAGTAATAAATACCTGCATAAAGATATGCATCAACTGAAAAGTTACAATATATTCAAGGAATAAGAACAAATTTACTACCATGTCAGGTTGTGCTCATTACCGTTTCCTACCTTTTAAGGGCCTTAAATTGAAGTCATTTAATTTACTACCTTTTACTACCCCGCGGCAACCCTGTCAGTTTTACTGAGGTTCTGCTTCTATCCTAGTTGGATCACCAGTTCGGCCATCTTTTTCCTCCATGTTGTTACCATTAAAAAGAATATAATATATAAAATATTAGATGATATTATTGTTTAGCTGTAAAACCGACAATAATGGCATTAATTTATTTTTTTGTTATTTTTATCTTTATCGCAACAAATGCCACATAATCCTGGGATAAAAGTTGAAGCTTCATTTATACAGAGCCAACCAGTTTCTGCTCCAGTAAACTTCAAACATGCAGTTTTTGGTCCCATATCATCACACTGCCACCACCATGCCTTACAGTCAATACGGTAACCCCTACCCAGCAGTGACACTGTTCTCTCATGAGGCCACAAGTTAACAGACCAAGTAGACGGGCCTTTGGGTTCTGTTGGGTTCATGGATCCAGGCTGCATGGAGCTGAAGGACCCAGTGGCTTCGGTTCGGATCAGGTTGGTTTCTCTGGACTTGGTGTGTCCACTGAGTCTTCACCTCACCAACTCTGCCACAAAGACCACTTCATGAACTTTGACGCCACGAGGCCTGCAGTGTGTTAAGATCTCGGGGGAATGTTCCTCATTTATGGATAAATCAACATTAAAAAGGTTTGTAACCTTTTAGGACAGACAGGTCAGAGGTCAGAGCAGATACACGATCCGTTAGTTTAGGCTGGTTCTAGGGGTCTGGTCCACAAAGACATTTTTCTACCATTTGGTCCATCATTCACACCAAAACGCAGATTTAAGGCACCAAAAGTGATTCGAAAAGATTTGGGTTTTCTCCGTTTGCTTGTGGACAGAAATAACCGGAGTTTTAGGTTTCATAACGTCACTTTCCATGACTAAAACCGTTCCGACATCCCCTGTACGACCCGTTTACTCTCAGAAACAGCATTTATGCCTCAGATATGTGCTGGTACTATTGTTTATCCAAATGCTTTTTGCTTGCTTGTTTTCACTCCTCTATGTAGAAGTTACAAGATTTAGGGGAACTACTGCCCCCTACAGGTTCGGCATGTCCCAGTTAGCTACATGTGTAGATGGTAGGGATGTATAAAAATATCAATTTACCAATATATATATATAACGATATTTTATTTCCCGACATTGTATCGATATTCCCCAAAAAATATACGGAACCATTATTGATGACAATAATTTTTGTAGTAAATATAAAAGTATAACTGGAAGTTTGTGGCTGTTTTCACCTTCTCCGTTCCAGGAGATCGACTAAGTAATAAAACTGTATGAAACAAGTATGAAACATGTTGGATTGTTTAGGATGTTGGGACAGTTTCTCTACAGTTAAATTCAGTTTTATAAATCACAATACATCGTCTTACTCATAGTATCGCGATATATCGTATCGTGATACATTTCGTATTGATTTTTTACCAATATACATCCCAGTAGATGGCATCAGACTAGAGGGCTGTTTACACGACAAAGTTTTTCAGCAAAACTGAGGTTTTTCTCTTCGATTCAGCGTCTCGTTTACACGACAACGGGAAAACGGCTTCCAGGGTGGAGAGTTCTGAAAACGCTGGGTGATTCGTTGTCATGGAAACACGAGCCGGAGACTTTTGAAAACGATGACGTCACTATCAGCAACCTACGGCCATGCGCACTCCGCCTTTCTACATAAAAACAACAACAACAACGGCGGCTCCAGGTAGTAGTATAGTCCCGTGTTGAATTAAGCAGTAAATCCACTCCTCCATCAGTCCACACCACAGATATACGCGCAGAGACCGCCATTGTTAGTTATCATGTATATTTTCTGGGTTGTGAGGGGGAAACCTTGGAAAACTGCATACGAGGGCCACACTGCCATCTAAAGGCCGGGCATATGTACTACATCGTTTTCCATCGTGCGTCCTGTCGTGTAAACGCAGTGCGTTTTCCATCACGCGTGTTCAAACAGAAACGGCAACGTTGTCGTGTAAACAGCCCCTAGTGTCGTGTCGAAAAAAAAATAAAAATCGATTCTGAATGGATTCTTACAAAAACTCTAAGAATCTAATCAATTCACAAGTTAAAAAAATCGGTTTCATTGTTTGCCCCCTTTTTTTTTACAGCTAAAACAGGAAGGAAAAGTCCAGGCAGACATTTTAAGGCTGATGTTTTTCCCAGTGAACCATTTTGTGTCATTATTGCATTACAGTCATATAATTAATTTAACAGCACCGACCCGTATCAATACCGAATTGGAAAAGATGGGATCAGGATAATCGATTCTAACTCTTGAGAATCGGAATCAGACACAACAAGGGGAGTACTTACTTTCCCCCCTCACAGGGCCAGCTGGCTAGGATGGCTTTTATTCTGAGTCAGCTAAATCAAACTGATGATTTTATTTGCTCAGGTTATGACATTAAAACGTGTTTGATGAGCTGCTACAGGTGCGTCCTCCAAGCAGAGGGTTCCTCATCTATGCATAGAGAAAAAAAAAGGGCCTACAATTGGTGGAATCGTTCCTGGGTCCTCACTCCTTCCACGTTTCTAATCAATTATTCAAATCTGATTCAAATGTTACAATGTTACATCTCTGCCCTCCTTTGGAGGTCAGGCAGAGCAGCCAAGATGCGGGATCCCCCCCCCCCCCCTCCTTCATCACGCAATAAGGCGGGACACACCCAGTCGGAGAGGAGGGGAGGAGGTGGGAGAAAAAAGAAAAGAAAAAAAGAGCAGAGCCTAATCCACCCATCCTGGGAGATGACGTCAGGACGCCTCTGTATGCGCTAAAGCCCCGTTAATTAGAAGAAAACACTCGGTAACGATTTGGCAAACCGCTCCGACGAGTTCGGCAAGCCGAGCCGGTAGGCATGACAGCCGAGGGGAGGACACCCGGGATCCACCCTGGTTGTTGCTCGGAGCCGCAGCAACCAGTGTTCTTTAAAAAGAAAACAAAAGAAATGAAGAAAAGAAGCGCCTGGCTGGGTCCAGAGGCCATGTTTTCACCCCCGCTGCAGAGCCGCGCTGTCGGCTACCAGGAGAAGGGGAGGTGGAGGTGGGGGGGGAGAAACCGGAGACTCCCGCAAACTGTTTCCAGACCTACAGAATAAATTTAAAAAAAAACACCCGCAGCAGCACAGACTGCTGCGCCATTCACAATGCGCCACTTTCACCCACATAACCCCGCTAAACCGAGCACCAGTCCATGACCCGACCAAGGTGACCAAGGTGACTGGGATCACTGGAAACCAGCTCCGGGGAAAGCGACTTCTAAAACACAGCTCCCAGTCTGAAGCGACACGTTAAACGGAAGTTTTAATCATCAAACTAATTATAAATGAAAATAAATAAAACCAAGTCGACGGTTAACGTCGGTGAAACAGCCCGGGCTTTAACGGCCGTTTCAGTTGGTTTCCAACCGAAAGCCAACGGCAGGAAAAAACAAACGGCGGCGGTCTCTACCGCGGAGACCCGGGGGCTTTATGACCGAGCTAACCGTCCGGAACACGGTGGGAGATTATTTAAAGCTCCATTCAGATAAAACAAAATAAGAATAAAAGTTGCTCTGAACCCCTTCACACCTGTGGCCAACCGAGATCGGCTAATAACCGGGGAGGAGAGGGGGAGAAACTGGCCCCCCTCCTCCCCGAGCGACCGCTCTCTGGACCCGGTAGGGCAAGGACGGAACGTGACGGAGCAAACCGGCCCATTATGAAGCGTTAATGACCCCACACACATATACAAACACGGAGAATAAAAGCAGAACATTCAACACGTCGCGGTCCGAGTCTTTTTCAGCAAAACAAGAGTGGACGGCGGGCATCCTGCAAACTTTAAGCACGCAGGAATTAGACGGTACCTTTAACGGGCGAGTCCTGGTCCAAAATCACGTCCAGTTACTGAGTCCTAACCGCGCGGGGCAGCGTCCCTACTGGGGCAGGTCCATCCCCCGACGGGGTACCGAGGTGTCCGTGTGGCGGGGAGGGAGGAAAGGAGGGGGGGAAAGGAAACCTCCAACTGGAGCTCCAACTAGACTCGGTCCCAATGTTTTAAACCAGTTCCGCTGTTCGTGGGCTCCGATCACCGTCTACATCCAGAGACAGACCCGGGAACAACTGCCGAGTGACGTCCCCCCTCCCTCACAGTTCTACAGTGGGCGGGGCCATGTCCGGATAGCTCCGCCTCTTTTTTTAAGGTCGCTCCAATAGTTAATTAGATTATGAGATTTAAAGCAGGGGACCGAAGCTCAGCACATCTGGACCCGCGGCGTCTATCCAGGCTGCTGGGTCCTGGAGACAGGAACACACCGATCCACACCCAGAGCTGTTTCATCAGGCTCCGCCATACTCCTCTCAGGTCAAGCCTCCACTTAACGGGCTCACCTTAACTCACGTTAATGTAAAACTAACCTTTCATTTAAGGTGCAGCGCAGGGGGAATGAGGGGGACAGCCGCCGGCTCCGTGGGTGTTTCTGTTTGTTTTAGAGGTGGAGAAGGTTGGCTGTGAGGATGCAGAGATGCCGGGTTCTCCATTTTGGGATCAATATTTCTTTTCGGGTTTTGTTTTGTTTTGTTTTGTTTGGCTTTGTTCTTGTTCTGGTTTTGTTTCTTAATCATCTCTGCCCCACCTTAAAACATGTCAGTTTTCATTTTCCACTTGGCAGAAACACTGATTCTGCACATTTTCTTACCCATCCATCCTCTATACCAGCGATGCACCCCAATCCCCAACTCCTACCCAGATACATGCATTAAAATGATTAATTACAAACTTTTATTTGCAAAAAATAAACAGCAATTGTCCTTATTATCCTAATTTTTACACTATAGGTTATATAGCGAATTTTTTAAACACTTGACAACAATGATTGTCTTTTGGAATGTAAAAATGATATATATTGTTGGTAACCTCAGCACAGACAAACCCCAGGTTGGGAACCACTGGTTTATACAGGGTCATGCATAGAGGTGCCTTAGTGTCTCTGTGCAGTAATCGTTGCTCCAGTCCATCACAGGGCAACACAGAACTAACAATCATGCACACACTCACTAACATCTAAGAAGGGTGAAGCTAGAGTACCCAGAGAGAACCCACACATCCACAGGGAGACCAGGCTGGGATTTGAACCCAGGACTTTCGTGCTGCAAGGCAACAGTGCCACCAGCTGTGCTACTGTGCAACTCAGCTAAACGTATTCTTCCTAAAAAAATTTAAAAAATACTCCCGGCTTTTATTTGGCACCAAAAATACTCTTTTGATTATAACATCAATTTATGAACACAATTATTAGCTTCAGTCATCCCCTTACATAACAATTATTTATTATTTTTTATTTTTTACTGATTTGTGTCTTCCAGAAAAAAAAATCAACATTTCAAAAGAAACTGATTTTCTTATTTAATAAAATAAGTCATGAAACTGTTATTATGTCGCCAGATTTGATAGCAGATGTGAATTATTCAGTGACAATTGGGTGGAAAACATTTTAGCTCTGCCATCTACAGTAAAACACATGAATCAGTACTTTTAAAACAGATCCTTGACACCATACACCATGTTCAGAAATGTCAAAGTACAGCCAGGGGTGGACTGGGACAAAAATTCAGCCCTGGCATTTTCTGTCCAGACCAGCCCACTACATTATCAGCCACTACATAAAGTTCCACAAATCCCGCAGCATCTCCTCTCATGCATACAGTACAAATGAGAATCATATTCCTTGATAGCAGTTAACAAATAAAGCACAAAACTGTGAACTCAAGGACAAAAACTGACAGCTATGGCAGTAAATCACTCAGTATTTATTCATTATAGTCTCAACAGAACAAATCAACTATGAATTCATAAAATATTATTAGACACATGATATACTCAAATCAGAGACGTCTCAGTAGTAGCCAAAAAGTGAAGTGGAGGCAGTGAGAGAACAAGCCCCCAAAAAAAGAAAAATGTCTAAAAATGGTACGCCTGTTTAAATTAATGACCATCACAAACACGAAACGAGGGATTCGGGGGTCATTTGTGCTTCACATTGCATTGAATTATCTAATGCAAATCTTTAATTGTGTTTTTCTCAAAATGATTTTTTTTCCAACATTCAAAGCGAATAATCTTGAAATCAGTTATCCCTATATACACCAAACCTTCCACCATTGTTCTGTGCTGAGCTGAAAAAAATTAGAGCGATTTGTCAATACATAGCAACACATAAAAAATATATATGTGCTATTTTGTGTTAAAAAAAAAGGCAGAAAATGAGATTTTTGGAGCTACTTACACTGTTTTTTGATTTATGAAGTAATGAAATGAAATAAACCTATTTCCCTCTGTAAAAAGTTTTTGAAGTTTTTTCTAATCATATAACATATATGATTAGAAAATTAAAGAAAAAATCAATCTGTCTCTCACCATTTTTGAGATACATTTAAAAATATATGCAAATTAGCACATTTTTAACCAGATTACACCTCATTTGCATATCTAAACAAAATGAATATCAAAATTTCTAATACAAAAGATGTTTGTTTTAATTCTAGGATTAAGTTTGTCAAGTTTCATGAAGGTATCTTGAAGCCAACTTTTTTTCCCTATTCACCTGTAGTGTCTCCCCTTAATGTTTGCTGTTGCTATGGCAACCAGAGACCGCTGCCGTTAGTAGCTGTTAGCTAGCTTAGCTAAATCATCTGAACAATAATATTCGAAATTATCACAGTTTGGCATATTTAACTAAATCAACCGCAACTACCAACATTCAGCCCTTCAACTCTGGGCTAATATGTTGTAACAAGTATTCAGTTATTCAGGTCACATCGCGGTCAATGTAAAACCGTTTTAGACTTTATTTTGGGCTTGTCTCAAAATGTAGCCGAGTCAACCCCACGCTAACGTTACTTACCATGGATGTCTCCACTTACGCGTCTCCTCGCGCAGCAGCTGCTGGGGTTGGTGACCCCGGCACCACATAGGTCTGTCAACCTTAAACATTTAGCAGCTTCCACCTCGAGATTTCAGCTTTTTGAGCCGTACGTTTTCAGCGCCACCGGAGCGTTTTTTACTCTTCTCCATTTTCAGCTCAGCAGCATCCCGTCCCACCACTCCGGCCCATGTCATGAGGTCCCGCCCACCCTGGTTTGTGTTGTGATTGACAGTTCTGTCATGGCTCTCATAGGCTGTCAGCCCATGATTGATTGACGATGACAAACATAGACCAATATTATGTGTCGATGCTGACAACACACTGCTAGCCCTCTGTAGCCAATTGGCCGGCCCAATTGGAGGGAATTTAGAGAGAGAGAGAAAAAAAACAGCGGACCGGCCCACATTGGGTCAACGGCCCACCGGGATGATGCCCGGTATGCCAGATGGCCAGTCCACCCCTGAGTACAGCATAGCAGCAGGTGCGGTCGGCGATGCTGAAATCAGCACCCAGACTCACATTATGCAGCTGAGCCAAAAGTATTCACACCCGGTGGATGATTTAAAGGGAATGACACCAGCATCTCATAAAAGCACAGAAATACTATTTAAAATGTGTGTGATTCCTGAGAAAATGAATGTCTCTTTTTTTATTGGCCTTTTATTCTTAATAGCATGTTGATAATTGTTTATTTGACCCGTCTCCTCTGGTATTTTGGTGATGAGCTCCAAATCTTTGAGGCTGGAGGGGCTCCCTACCATCACCCTAATCTTTAACATTTCCCACAGATTCTCTGGCCAGGAAACCCCAAAACATTCACGTTATTTCCAGTCAGAAGCAACTGGTTGATCAAATTATTTTACTGGTTTTGAACCACTTGCACCTCGTTATCAAGCAATAATTACAGTTTGCTGATTTGTTAAACAATAACTTTATGTATGAAAACAGAAAAAAGCCAATTTAAACATAGATTTGTGGCACAGACACCACCTTCCTTTCTTGAAGGTCTCACACAGATGGTAGCTGCTGCTAACATCATCGAACATCAGAGATGGAGGTGGATTTTTTTTTAATTCTGCAGGAACAGAAAGAAATGAAAATAATATTTATTCCAACTGGCCACTTGATCAGTTCTGGCTCCCACGCTATGCTAATGATGTAGAGGCAGAGAGGTGGTGGAGCTGTCGTGGAGCAGAAGGTACACTGCTTTATCTGGTAAAAAACAGCAGAGATGGAGGAGAGAGAAGACTGGTGCTAAGGTGTTTCCTCTGGTGAATTCCCCTGGTGGTCACTCCAGACTGACCTTCACAGCATGTAGCACAAATACCAAGAATTCATTCCTAATTATTCAGCTTTGGTTTTCTTTTTCTAATGCCCCAGTAGTTGATGAAGGAAATCCTTGATTGTCTGTCTGTTCTGCTAACATTTGAATCATTTCTGTTCCTGGAGTCTGAGCTGGAAGAACCGACTCCAGTGGTCACCTGAGACCGCAGCATCACACCTGTTATAAACAGAACACAGCAAACGTTGGGCAGTACCAGGACAGAACCAGCTGGTTCCAGAAACCATGCAAATCCACCATGTGACTCCCTCATGTGTCTGACCGCCAGAGGCTTCAGTTCTGCCTGATAACGCGACAGACAGCTCCACCACCGATACCACGGCTCAGGCCCTCTGGTAACCTGTCCTCTTTTCCCTGGACATGTCTACTTTTTCCCCTTCTGTCCGGGGCAAATGATGATTTCTAACCACATAGAGAAGGAACCCTTTAAATCTGTTCAATTTAAAAGTCTTCTTTACGTAAACAGAATATGATTAAAGTGTTTCAGGACAGGGCCAAGTGTCCTCTTTTATGGAAATCAAAATATGATGGTCAGTCTGTCACGTTCATGCTAGCGTGTTAGCAGCATGCTAGCATTACGTGTTTATCATGGGAGATGAAGAAGTGAACCTGCTGACAGTTGATTTGATCCCAGGCGGACTTCCCTGTTTTCTGCTCCTCGGTTTGGATTCCTGCAACATTTCAGCTCCTCTGCTGCTTCTGTGAATGTGAGTGAAGACCGGTGCAGCGGTGAGACTCGGCCGCCTGCAGCCTCACCTCTCCACCACGCTGTTGTCACAACAGGCTTCTGTATGTAATGTCAATATGTCCTGATGACGTAAACATCATCATCATCATCATCATCTGCTGCCTCTGGGACATCCTCAGGATCAAAGGCCTTCCGTTAACATGAAAACATTGATCTTATCCTTTGATTTGCAGTAATTTTAGTTAATCTGATATATATATATCAGATTAACTATAATTATATATATAATGCTCTGGGTTGCTTCATTTCATGGTGAGATGTAGTACTCTACATATATTTTATTATAGAAATTAAATAAGCAAACTTTCTGACGTGATCCTTGTTGTGCCACTAATCACCTTCCTCGGTATAAGTGCCTCTCAGGTTCATTCAGTCGTTGCTAATTTGGCCATCCTGGAACCTTTTTATTGGACTCTATGAACCTGCTGCTGTGTTGTGGGTCTGACCCAGAGGTCGCGCTACATATTTTTTGTTGTTCGTCATTTTAACCAACGGGATCAAAAAAAAAATCTATTTTTACCCGACAATTTTTATAACATATTCAATAGTTGTTGTTTTTTAAATAATATTCAATCCAAACAAGCTGAACAGAGAACTATGTATAAACAATGAAATTAAACGACTGAACTTAAAATATGAACAGTTCACCTACTGTGGCCTGAACTCACAGTCTCTCTGCTTCCTCCTGCTCCACATTGAACTGAAATCATCACCTGCTTGTGTGTAATCAAATAGTGGGATTGCTGCAGAGTTTATTGTCATGCGGTTTTGGATTTTTGCCTCAGACAGATGACTTCACCTGGGGGTTCAGATGTTGTTCTGGAGGATGAAGACTGGAGACTGGAATTAAGCGCTACTTCAGCCACCATTTTGAAGCTAGAAAAGTCCCCTTCCCCAGACGGTGATCAGTATCACCCTCAAAATCTAATCACGTGTTCCTGGTCCCACTGTGGACATTTCCTGAAAATCTCATCTAAATCCATCCATAACCTTTTGAGTAATGTTGCTAACTAACAGACAAACAGACAAACCCTGGCAAAAATAAAACTTCCTTGTTGGAGGTAGTCAGAGAACATTTCTCCTGTTGAAGTGATCAGAAGTCGGAAAGACTCATTGAACGAGCCGTTTTTTCCTGACCAGCAAACTATCGCTTCAGCGGGAGGAAATCCTGCAGCATGTACCTGTGGTTGGCACGACACCGGGCTCTTGGGAGCGACACAGTTCAAAGCCTCGGTAACTCTTCTGTCACCTCCCGGTTAGCGAGATGCACTGAGTACAGAATCCAGGTCTGAGATGGTGCTGAGACGCTCTCATGGGAATCCTTTTTCTTATTGATTTAGTTACCTGTGCTCCGTGCGTAAAGTTGAAAATGTATACTGTAATACTGAAGCCCAGTCGGCAGTTCCCACCACCGCCATTTTGGCCGCAGCATCCGTCTCGTCACGCCCGGAAAATACAATAAATAGGCAAAGAGGTGGAGCTGAGAGTAGGACTGTGAGGGTGGGGGCGGATGATTGACACCCATCAAACTCTGAACTGATGTAGCTATGAGCTAACTGAGCTAACCGAGAGCTAACCGACACTAACAGAGGTTAGCGGGCGCTTTTAGTCGGAAAAACCACGGTTGAGTGACTGTGCTAATTCTCTGCCTTCTACTCAGATTCAATAATTTTGTCAAATAAAATCATAAAGCATTGTTAGTCTTTAACATTTCACTAAAACTATGTGAAATTGTTAATTAAAACTATGTTTTAATTAAAACAAGAACATTTCAGGATATTTAAAAGGGCCTGCCACACGTCGCCTAATCAGTCGGCCCCCCAATCAGAGGTTCTGTTGCCGAGTTACGTTCAGCAAGATTGATTTATTTAGCTTCAAAGCTTAAATAGCTAAAAAAGAGAAAATAGGTATAAGATAAGTAGGTATAAGTAATGCTGGCTAGCATGCTAATGCTAGCTAGCTTGTTCTCATTAGCGTATAAGGAATAAATACAAAGAGTAAGTCAAAATCCCAGAAATTAACTAAAACGATAACATGAGGTAGCATGTTAATGCTAACTAGCATATTAATGCTAGCTAGCATGTTGTCATTAGCCACGAAGTAATCAAAACAAAAATTTGAGCAAAATTAGAAAATTTGCTAAAATGCTGAAATGAGCTAGCATGGTAATGGTAACTAACATGCTATTGCTAGCTAACATGTCATCATTAGTATTTGAGGAATCAGTACAAAGATTTAGTCAAAAAGCAAAAATTTGCTAAAATGCTTGAATGAGCTAGCATGTTAATGCTAACTTACATGCTAATGCTAAGTAGCATGATGTTATATAAAGGATGTGAATAGTTTTCTATAGGGTACGAATACTTTCCTAAGTAGGATAAAACAGTTTGGTTTTAACAGGACAGGCAGCGAAGTGCTTAGAGAGGAATGAACAATGTCGGTGCTGAAGCATTATGGGAAATGTAGTTGTTTTTGATGCCATACTTAGAGATTGAACAACACAGACAGTGCTGATGAGGCTGCCTCTGCTTCAAAGCTGGAGTATTCTGGCCAGAATAAAGAATGTGCTTATTAAGTAAACTAATTCATAGACAGAGCTTTGCAATGCACTGCACTACTTCTCCCTGCATTGCTATGGCAGCCCCCAACAAGTTTTAATAATCCTTATGTAAAGTACAGAAGAAATGTGATCATTTCAACCCATTTTCGACCAAGCAGCATGATCTGAAACGCACAGTAGAAATAAGATTTTACTTACCGTAAAAAATGGTCTGTTAATGCAATCAATACCACAGGAAGCCATCTTTGTCCAATAAGTGCACGATTAACAACTGACTGTTAACTTGAGGTTGCGGAAAGTGCCTTTGCTGGAGCAAGTGGGTCTATCTAAAGGTCTATCTTATTATTCATAATTTCAAGCTTAAATTACATCTAAACAGATGAGTTATAAAAAAAAACCTGAAGGACCTGACAGGACATCATCAAACCTGGAACTGCATGAATACTGGGGTGACCAGTTGTATTGGGTCAACCAATGGAAACCTGGTGTGGGTGGAGCAGAAACTAAAGCCAGCAGAGGAAAACGACGGGAGTGTTGGGGACTCTGACCTAGACTTGTAGTCAAGACTGCCTAAACCAAGACCAAGACCAGAGGGTATTGAGACCAAGACCAAGGCAGAGTCGAGACCGGAGAGAAAAAAAACAGACTAGTGTTGAAGCTTGTATGAACAGCAGCATACTAGGGTTCAGGCACAGTTTACATTCAATAAATATTAGACGGTATTACTTCAACTACAGGCAATACAGAGACAGACCATGTCGTGTGTGTGACTGAGCTCACTGTAAATGTTTTTGCAGACTGGGTGAGATCAACTATGTGTAGCAATTGTATGATGGCTGTTACTGCACTTGTAGTCAAGACCACCTAAACCGAGACCAAGACACTGCCAGGACCAGAGGGTATCGAGACCAAGACAAGACCAAAGACCGTCAAGGCCGTGACAAGACCGAGACCACGTAAAAGTGGTCTCGAGACATACATTACTACTCTGACTCAACAAGAAGTGGTCATCAAGGGGGTCAGGACTGCAGCCAGACCCGTTTAACGGGGTCCGGGATGGTCTGGCACCAATTCACTGTAAATCATCTAACATGCCTGTTGTCTCCTGCTCCGGCTACCTCAAGCATTTGGTGACAGTGGAGAGGAATTACTCACAATTTACAAAAGCAGCAGAACCAGAACCGGGCTCAGTGCGAGTGGCCGGCGGTCTGGACCAGCTTAGAGTCGGGAGACAGAAGGAAAAGCACAAATTGGCCCCGAACCAACTGGAGCTTTGGTGGAGACGCAGAGCAGATAAAGAGACGAATGCTGATTATGATTCTGACTAAAATCTGTTTATCGACGCAGGGACCCGACATACGACCCAAACACGCTCCAAAGGTTGAGTTGTTGCTGAACTTTCCTCAAATACTGAGGAGAAAATATCCTGTGAGACCGAGCTCAGGGTAAAGAGTCACCTCTCCATCTGTTCATGGCAGCAGGAGTTCACACACACACATACACACACACAGAGACACACACACACACACACACACACACACACACACAGAAATGTTTCCGTCACTTCATTGGACATCAACACCGTTTCCTGTCAGTTTCAAGGAGAAATGCTGTAAACAAAGGCTCTGGTTTTAAACCTTCGGCCAGTCGGCCTTGAACGCTGAAAATCAGCAGTTAGTAACTGGAGAAGTTGCTTTTTGCCTCCCAGCAGGCAGTGAGACCCAACAATGAGAGAATCTCGACATCTTTGTCATCCACAACATGAGGGGAACGAGTATTCATTCACCAGAAGACAAACGGGGGGTGAATACTGGAAATCTGACATGTTCATGTTTTCATCCTCAGAACAAACAGGGCTTTTTTTGCTTGCCCATATTAACTTTTCTGATAAACCAGTTCTTTAAGTTCCAGCTCTGAGTCAACCTTCTCAAACCACAGATCATATTACCCCAAATGATGCGTTGTTTATTAACGACTTTATTAAGGGGACGAGTTGGTGGGGGAGTTGCTGCGTGAAGGAGCGATCAGCGCAGCAGCGGGCCACTGACGGATCTGGTTGTCTGCAGAGTAATGGCGTCATTCATCACTAGGTAACGTGTTATTGGTGCTTCTCTCCCGCGGTTTCGCCCAGACTGGAGACTGATTCCAGCTGCAGCTCAGAACAGATGTGGAGAACGGTGTCTATCTGCAGGTTCACTGAGCGAGAGGCGGGATTCGTCCTGGACACGTCGCCACAGGCTGTGCTGCATTTGGCTTTATCGACCAAGTTTTCATAGGTGAGATATTTTCATCGTTTAACTATGAAGCTCAAGCAACGATCCATCCTGATTCTGAATCGTTGTTTCTCTGGAGCCAGTCTCCCTCCAACAGTCCGTCTCTCCTGTTTCTTGTTCAGTGAGTTAATGTTCACCTGTTTGATACTACTTGTACCTTCCCTTGGTGTTTTTTAGTCCGTTAAATCATCATGGAATGATGATTCTGCCTATGTCCTGCTTGTGTTTGGGTCCTCCACCATCGTCACAGTTCATGACAGGAACGGTTTGGGTGATTCAACCAGGACGATCTGGACAGCATCTCTGGGTGATTTCCTTTCTACACCTGCTGCATGGATGAACATCTCACATGATGCTCAGTTTGCAGAGGTTGAACACAACAGGGAGCCTGTAGTTATGACCTTGACTGAAGGACCACCTTGATGATGACACTGGCGTATACCCTGAGTTTAGAGGCCCTTTTATGTCACTTGTAGAAAGTACCCCTGGCCCAGTTTTTCTGTGGTTATCTGTGTTTCTTTCCTATCCTCTTAGATGGTCCCTCATCCTAATCTGCTCCATGTTCTGGTTAAAAGAGGGAGCGTCTGCCCCATCCTTTCCTTATTCTGAGCGAATCAGCTGAACCTCTTTGGACCAGTAGACATTAAATGATAGGTTGACTGACTGGGCTGTATGATAGTTTATATTGAATAAAACTGTTTTTAATTCAATCAGAATCAGGCAGAATCTGCATCAGATTCTACATAACTAACAATGACCAACTGCTTTGATGTTTTTCAGTCTGGTTTCCGTGCTCACCACAGCACTGAGACTGCCCTCGTCAAAGTTTTCAATGACATCCGCATAAATACAGACTGTGGTAGAACCACAGTGCTGGTTCTGTTAGACTTCAGTGTTGATCATGATATATTATTGGAACAACTGGAGAGCTGGGTCGGACTCTCTGGTACAGGACTTGTCTGGTTTGAGTCCTACCTAAAGAACAGGGACTTCTTTGTTTTAATAAGAAACATTTCATCAAAACGAACAGAAATCACATGTGGGGTGCCCCAAGGCTCCATCCTGGGGCCCTTCCTATTTAATTTCTACATGCTCCCACTCTGAGCCCCCTTTGGATGACTGAGCTTCTCACCCTATCTCTAAGGGAGAGCCCAGACACTCTACAGAGGAAATTTATTCAGGAAATAATTTCAGCCGCTTGTATCCGTGATTTCGTTCTTTTGGTCACCACCCAGAGTTTGTGACCATAGATGTGGGTAGGAATATAAATCGACCGGTAAAACGACCACGACAGACCGGTACAGTGCCCGCATAACTGCAGACCCCTACCAATCCGTCTATCGATCTCCCGCTCCATTTTCCCTCATTCGTGAACAAGACCCCCAGATACTTAAACTCGTCCTCTTGGGGAAGGACCTCATCGCCGACCCGGAGAAGGCACCCCACCCTTTTCCGGCTCAAGACCATGGCCTCGGATTTGGAGGTGCTGATTCTCATCCCAGCCGCTTCACACTCGGCTGCAAACCGCTCCAGCAAAAGCTGTAGATCACGTTCCGATGAAGCCAACAGGACCACGTCATCTGCAAAAAGCAGAGACCCGATCCTGAGGCCACCGAAACGGATCCCCTCAACACCTTGGCTGCGCTTAAAAATCCTGTCCATTAAAGTTATGAACATGATCGGTGACAAAGGGCAACCTTGGCGGAGTCCAACTCTCACCGGAAACAAGCCCGACTTACAATGCGAACCAAACTCTGGCACCGGTCGTATAGGGACCTAACAGCCCCTATCAAGGGGCCCGGTACCCCATACTCCCGGAGCACCCGCCCACAGGGCCCCCCGAGGGACACGGTCGAATGCCTTCTCCAAGTCCACAAAACACATGTAGATCGGTTGGGCGAACTCCCACGCACCCTCCAGGACCCTTCTGAGGGTGTAGAGCTTGTCCAGTGTTCCACGGCCAGGACGAAAACCGCATTGTTCCTCCTGGATCCGAGGTTCAACTATCCGTCGGACCCTCCTCTCCAGAACACCCTAATAGACCTTACCAGGGAGGCTCAGGAGTGTGATCCCCCTTTAGTTGGAACACACCCCGGTCTGCCAATCCAAGGGAACTGCCCCCGATGTCCACGCAATATTGCAGAGTCACGTTAACCAACACAGCCCCACAACATCCAGGGCCCTGAGGAACTCCGGCCGAATATCATCCACCCCCGGAGCCCTGCCACCGAGGAGCTTTTTAACGACCTCGGTGACCTCAGCACCAGAGATTGGAAAGCCGACCCAAAATCCCCAAACCCTGCTTCCAGATTGGAAGGGGTGCTGGTGGAATTGAGGAGGTCTTCGAAGTGTTCCATCCACCGACCCAAAACGTCCCGCGTCGAGGTCAGCTGCACACCATCCCCACTGTAAACAGTGTTGGTGGAAGACCGCTTCCCCCCCCTGAGATGCCGGATGGTGGACCAGAATCGCTTCGAAGCCGTGCAGAAGTCGTTCTCCATGGCCTCTCCAAACTCCTCCCATGCCCGGATTTTTGCCTTTGCGACCATCCGAGCCGCACTCCGCTTGGCTGGCCAGTACCCATCAGCTGCTTCAGGGGTCCCACAAGCCAAAAAGACCCGATAGGACTCCTTCTTCAGCCTGACAGCATCCCTTACTGCCGGTGTCCACCAGCGGGTTCGGGGGTTTCCGCCTCGACCGGCACCGATCACCTTGTGGCCACAGCTCGGGTCAGCCGCCTCAACAATGGAGGTGCAGAACACGGTCCACTCGGACTCAATGTCCCCCGCCTCCCCCGGGGCGTGTTTGAAGTTCTGCCGGAGGTGTGAGTTGGAGCTCCTTCTGACAGGAGACTCTGCCAGATGTTCCCAGCAGACCCTCACAACACGTTTGGGCCTTCCAGGTGTGTCCGGCGTCCTCCCCCACCATCAGAGCCAACTCATCACCAGGTAGTGGTCAGTGGACAGCTCAGCCCCTCTCTTCACCCGAGTGTCCAAAACATGCTGCTGCAGATCAGATGAGACGACAACCAAGACGATCATCGAGCTGCGGCCTAGGGAGTCCTGGTGCCAAGTGCACATATGGACACCTTTATGCTTGAACATGGTGTTTGTTATGGACAATCCATGACGAGCACAGAAGTCCAATAACAAGACACCACTCGGGTTCAGATCGGGGGGGGTGGGGGGGGTATCCGCCCAACCACACCCCTACAGGTCTCACTGTCATTGCCCACATGAGCGTTGAAGTCCCCCAGCAGAACAAGGGAGTCCCCAGGAGGAGCACTCTCCAGCACCCCCTCCAAAGACTCCAAGAAGGGTGGGTAATCTAATCTGCTGTTTGGCGCGTAAGCACAAACAACAGTCAGGACCCGTCCCCCCACCCGAAGGCGGAGGGAGGCTACCCTCTCGTTCACCGGGGTAAACCCCAACGTACAGGCGCCGAGATGGGGGGCAACAAGTATGCCCACCCCCGCACGACGCCTCTCAGCGGGGGCAACTCCAGAGTGGAAGAGAGTCCAACCCCTCTCGAGGAGACGGGTTCCAGAGCCAGAGCCGTGCGTCAAGGTGAGTCCGATGATGTCCAGTCAAAACCTCTCAACCTCGCACACCAGCTCCGGCTCCTTCCCCACCAGAGAGGTGATGTTCCACGTCACGAGAGCCAGCTTCTGCAGCCAAGGATCAGACCGCCAAGGTCCCCGCCTTCGGCCGCCACCCATCCTGCACAGCACCCGACCCTTATGGCCCCTCCCACAGGTGGTGAGCTCATGGGAAAGGGGATCCATGAAACCTCTTCGGGCTAAGCTCGACCGGGCCCCATTGGTAAAGCCCGGCCACCCGGCGCTCGCCAATGTGCCCCGCCTCCAGGCCCCAGAGGGGGGCCCCGGTGAACCGCGTCCGGGCGAGGGAGCACTGGATCCAATTGTCTTTTCCATCAAAAGGGTCTGCTTTTACTACTTTATAAATCATTGAATGGATTAGCACCAAAATATGTTGAAGACCTATTGTCAGAGTACCAACCACCAAGACCACTCAGGTCCTCTAATTCCAGTCGACTTAACATCCCTAGAATCAGAACCAAACATGGAGAAGCAGCTTTAAGTTTCTATGCTCCTCTAATCTGGAACAAACTTCCAGACAACTGCAAAGCTGCTGAAACACGGAGTTCCTTTAAATCACAACTAAAAATGTATCTGTTTAGAGCTGCCCTTGAGTAAAGGATTAATATTAGCTGTAATGTCACATGTTTTGTGTCTCTAATGTTGCATTTTATACTTTTACTATTGTTTTATTGCTGCGTTTATTTTGTATGCTAATCACCCAAAGCACCTTGAATTGCCTTGTTGTTGAAAGTGTGCTATACAAATACAGTTGCCTTGCCTAAAGATGAATCAGATCTCTGTATAAAACACATTTAGATTATATTTGATGTGATTGAGCTGAATGATTCATAGGTAAGAGATAGCTGGCTGAATAAAACAGACAGTGGACTCATACTGAGTGCCAAACAGTCGAAGAAGAACCTTCAGGAAGCCTGGAGACCGATCTGAACCAGGTCTGGGTCACCAGAGGGAGAAATACAGAGAAATGGACCAGGAGATCTGAACCAAGCTGTCTGACACAGATTGTAACCCTGAAATCACTTGATGGTGCTTCTTCTGACAGACTGTGTGGATTTATCCACTCCAGTAAAATCCACAACTGATGGTCCACGGAGGCGGATCATGATCCACTTCATAGAAACGACTGCTGGGTGACTCAGCCTCTGTATCTGTGAGATAAAACACTAACGAGATAATGAACGAGATGTTTCTGACTCCAGATCTCACAGAGGCGACCCAGATCCAGTCTGAAACACTGATCTCAACTCGAACTACAAAACCCTTCCCTGTGGACTACATTAACTGTGAGGCTTTGTGTCTAAGAGCCCGAGGGCCCATAATGCTGTTTCTGTCTGTGGTGGAGACGGGTTGATGCTGAATGAGGCCCTGGTTCTGGGAGCTTCACTAAAAGGTTTTCCTCCCAGAAACGAGGAGAACATGCTCCACAGCCAGGCATCCAGCTCTCCACACCAGATCTCACGTCAGCTGGAGGCTTCCACCCGCTCTCGTGTGGGAGGAAAAAGTGCAGCAGGAAGCCACTGAAACCCCACCGAAAGCTCTGATTGGATCGTGAAGTCCTTCATCAGCATTCCCACCGGAGTGATGCTCTGTTTTCCTGAGAAACTTTTCAGCATTAATTTTAATTACGAAGTGGAGGGTGTGATTCAAATCCAGCAGGCTTATGTAACGCGGTTACTTCCTGGGGTCAGGATCCACCTACACGGCAGCTAGCTGACAACACACGGCGTTCAGACAACTACTCGAGCTGGAAACATAAATCTCTCCATATATGCACTGACAAGGGTGACTGGATGTTGTATCCATGGCTACCTTCTCACGTAATCTGTATTATTTTTATCACAAAAGCCTTTCTGTTTTTCCTCCAGAGCCTCCTGCTAACATGATGCTGATATACACACAGTCGCTTCTATATGTGAAGAAGAACCACAGAGGCTCAGTTACACACAGAGCTTCCCATTGTACCCAAACTGGAGGATGGAGGATTTTAATGAGAAGAGACCAGACCTGCAGAGCTCCTCTGTCGTCTAACCTGATCAAGCTAAAACGAAACATTTAGTTTAATAACTCAATATTTAGCTCCAAACTAAACATTTGGCTTTTCAAATAAATATTTAGACCACAATATAAATGTTTAACTTAGAACTAAATTCTTAGTTAGCAAGATAAATATTTAGTTTGAAGCTAAATATTAAGCTAGCAAGCTAACAGGCTAGATAAACATTTAGCTACCAAGCTAACAGGCTAGATAAATATCTAGCTTTGAAGTAAACATTTAGCTTGTGAAGTAAATATTTAGTCTACAATCTAAATGTTTAACTTTCAACTAAATTCTTAGTTAGCAAGCTAAATATTCAGTTTGAAGCTAAATATTTAGCTAGCAAGCTAACAGTTTAGATAAACATTTAGCTCAGAGTTATGGTGCGTTCTATTTGTAGTCGGAACTCGGAAATTCTGACTTCCAAGTGGGAAAAATCAACTGGAACGCCCCCTGAAGACGGAGTTCCCACTCGGAAAGTCAGAGATTTTTTTTACCTTCAATATAATATAATAACAATAGTAGCTGTGGTAGAAGCATGTTTATTTTAAAAGACACACTTATAAGAGTGTGTCTAAAGTTAATATTACATGTAGAGCCTACAACTCAAAACTTACCAAAATAAAAGTGGTGTTTGCATATGGACAGCACAGCTTGTAATGATGTTTATGAGAGCTACTGCCAACAATGGCTACCTGAGCCTCACCATATTGAGATCCCGATTATCTGACTACGTTACTGGAAAGCTGTGTACTCGGGTGTAACGTCGAAACCAAGCTCCGAGTTCCGACTTCCAAGGTAAATTAAACGCACCATTAAATATTTACCCAATATACTCATTTACTTGCTGATTAGTGGAAGTGGACAACCAAAATAAATGTAAAAATCTTGCGAACCTCTATTTTCCCGACATGTCCAACATTTCAGCTTGAATCGTAGGATGAGCCGTTTGAATGACAACACAGAGATTTACCGATGGATTAACAGCAACAGTGATGAACCAGCAGCAGGAATTTGTGTCGAGGCTCGCTGAACCCAGCTTTTATTTTGATAGTCCACTTCTGCTTCTCTGCAGCTGAATTTGGATATTAGCTAAATATTTAGCTCAAGCTATATAGGCTATTTAGCTAGCCAGTTTAGCTTGCTCGCTAAATATTTAGCTTCAAACTACAGATTTACTAAATATTTAGCTTGAATCTAAATATTTAACTCGTTATGTAAATATTTAGTTTTAAACTGTGAGATTTATAAAAGAGTAAATAATATGGACGCAAATATGGCTTTGAAAAATAACCCCTTATTTTTTCTATTATGAAAGGGTAAATAAATAAATATTCTTGACTGTGTACCTTTACAAAAGGCCCCCCATACAGTTAGCGTCATCAAAGTAATTTGTTTTTCCAAATACCAGAATATAGAGACATATTTCAGTAACTATTTTAAAAGCTTCCTCAAGGTCAGAAGTTAAATGGCGTAAAACTATTATCCCTTATTATTTGGTGAAGCCAGGATGATGATGTCATGTTAATTTGAGCTTCTGAAAGCTTCAATCATGGAGGAACACCTCAAACTCTCTGCTTCCATCCTGGGACAACCAAAGGAAATCAGCCAAAGGATCAGGAAGAGAGTCGCTAACCCTCACCAATCTGTTTCCTCCTTGGGTCGAATATCCAGATGTTTGAAGGTCCCACATTCATCTAACTATTATGATGCAAGTATAAACAACACGGGAATGTCCAGCTGTCACACAGTTCAGGAAGGAGACGGGTTATGTGTCCCCGAGTCCTTCTGTTATCTCCTGTTACTCCAGTGTTCAGTTTCCTTGAAATCACCTTCCTGCTTACCTCCTGCTGGTCGTTGGGTCCAACAACAGCACATGACATCCTCTTGAAATGGTTAAACTGGACGGAACAGAGGAAAAAGTAGCCAAAATCCATGAAAACCTGAAAAACCTGAACGTCTTTCTAGCTTTTTATACAGACGACTTTGACGGACCACAGGAAAAGCTTGCAGCGTGGAGGGAAAATGACTTAAGGGCCGTCATCTGTGATTTGAAACAGGAGATACAGGACTTATCTGTGCTACAGGGAGGGATGAATTAGAAGAATGATGAATGGTGTTGGTGGGAAAAAAGAAAACAGATAATTATTAATAATGACAGAGACTGCTGCAGAAACCAAACAGGACGTGTGTGTGAATAGGTTTGATGCACCAGATGCAGTTTAGAGTCTGACCTTGATGAGGCCATTTCTTATGGGCCCATAAACATGAAGTGTCCAGATTTATGGAGTCCTCTGGAAAATCAAGAGGACATCCAGGACGGGTCAAAACTGGAACCAGGATATAAACGAATTCACTGAACAAACCTTCATTCCACCTCTCTTTGCTTCATTTTCATTAGTTATAATAGTGATAATTATTTCAACATTTGGCTCATTTCATGAAGAGTTGATGGCCCATCTTCCCGCTTAAGGAGAGTGACAAACTCTTGTTGGTTAGAGCACCATTTTAGCACTTTAATCTGAAAAGTGTGGCGTGCATCTGCATTCAGCCTCCCAGAGTCAGTGCTGTGAAGGACCCCCTTTAGCTGCAGGTGCTTTAGGGTTTGTCTCCACCAGCCTTAAACAGACTGACGTGATGTTTGTTCATTCTTCTCTGCTAGGAAGATCAAGCTTGGTTAGATCGGATGGGGAACATCTGTGAACATCGGGTCTTTAGGTTCGGACTTTGACTAGACCACTTTAAAATCAGGAGATCCATCAGTGGACGGGGTGGCAGTATGAATGAATCAAGATTCAACCTACAAGGTTTGAAAGAAACACAAATGAAACAACAGGAGAACATGAAGAACAGACCTGAAGGAAAGGCAGATTTTCAAAATACAACAGCGACTGAGAGTGCAGGTCAAAAAGTAAAGAACAGAAAGATGAGGAAGATTAAAACTAAGGAATAAAGTGAACGTTAAGAGCAAATAATGACAAATCCTTAAACAAACTAAAACCAAAGTCCTGAAGATCACAACAGAGGATTTGACAGTTCAGGTGAAAGGTCAGCGGCTCCACAGCGGGCGGCGTCGCTCCTCAGCTAGCATCGATCCGTGCAGCTGCTCAGGGACCCCCGCTGCCGTCATCCTCGGCACCGAGGCCGCCGCAGTCAGCTGTCAGCTGATTGGTCCGGGTCAGCGAGTCGGGATTCCCTCCTGGCCCAGAGCTCTGCTGGAGGTCTGCCTGCCTGGCTGGGAGAGACATTAAACTTTCATCACCAATCAGCTTCTCTGCTGCTCCTGAAATAACGCACCGACTGAAGGCTTCTTCAAACTGAGATCATCTGCATGTAGCAGCTGATTGTTGAGGAGCTGAATGTTCTGGAGGCTGAGCAGTTTCAACATCACTGACTCCTGTTTCAAGTTTATCTGCTGCTTATAGCAGAAACATACCAGCATCCTCATCCTGCAGAGGAAGCCCAGATCTCTCCATCTTCCCCTCCAACTTGTGAAGAAGACACTGAGATACTTGGTGGAGACCTCAGTCTGGTGGCTTCAGGCTCTCACCGCAGCCGCAGACCACTGCAGGCGGTGGGCTAAAAACGGAGACAGACCCCCATCCTGGCCCCCAGAGCAGACAGCGCCCTCTCCAGGACTACCAGATACAGTCTGTGGGCAACACAAAGACCAGGAGCAGTCCTGATGGAGTCCAACCCTGACTGGGGCTTTTGGATGTTCTCCTTGTGCATGCATGGTTTGTCTCTGGGTACTCTGGCTTCCTCTCAATGTCTAAAAACCTGACGGCTAATTGGTTACTCTAATGGTGCGCTCCATATGTAGTCGTAACTCGGAAAATCCGACTTCCGAGCGGGAAAAATCAACCGGAACGCCCCCTGAAGTCAGACTTCCCACTCCGAGATCTTTTTCTTGTTCCAACTTTGACTTTTAATATGGCCGCTTTATTTTTTTCATTGCGTCAACAACAGTAAGATGTGGTGGAAATATGTTGATTTTACATCACACACTTGTAAGAGTGCCTCTAAAATCTATGTTAGATGTAGAGAGGCTGCATTTCAAATTCAAAAATTCTAATTCAATTCAAAAAAATACTTTATTGATCCCAGAGGGAAATTAAGTGTTGTAGCTCATATAATTAACTCTTTAAGGAGTTGTTGTAGATGATGATGGCTGTGGGCAGGAAGGATTTCCTGTAGCGGTCTGTGTTGCAGCGAAACTGAAGACGCCTCTGACTGAAGACGCTCTGTTGTTGTACGACTGTCTCATGAAGAGGATGCTCAGGGTTGTCCATAATTTTTTTAGATTTTATGAAGAATCCTTCTTTGCATCATCATCTCCAGATGTTCCACAGTTGTCCCACGAACAGAACCAGAACCTTCTTTATCAGGTTGTTTAGCCTTTTTAAATCCCTGGCTCTGATGCTGCTACCCCAACAGATGATGGATGAAGAGATTACACTCTCCACAACAGACTTGTAGAAGATCTGCAGCATCTTGCTGCAAACCTTGAAGGACCTAAGCTTCCTCCAGAAGTCCAGTCTGCTCTGTCCCTTCTTGTAGACGGTTTCACTGATCAGTCTCCAGTCCAGTCTGTTGTCAAGGTGAACTCTGAGATATTTATACTCCTCAACCACCTCCACTTCTTCTCCCATGATGGAAACAGTGTTTGACTTCTGAAATCTACAATCATCTCCTTTGTTTTGTTCACATTCAAGGTGAGACGATTGTTTCCACACCATGTCACAAAGCGGTCCACCAGCTCTCTGGATTCAGCTTCTTGTCCATCTCTGATACATCCGAGTATTTCTGCAGATGACAGGTCTCTGATTTGTACTGGAAGTCTGAGGTGTACAGAGTGAAAAGGAATGGTGAGAGTACGGTCCCCTGTGGTGCTCCTGTGCTGCTGACCACCTGGTTTGACAAACAGTTTCTAAACTAAACAAAATAAAAGTTATGTTTGCATTTGAAAAGTACAGCTAAAATGATGTTTATAAGAGGAAGTACCAACAATGGCTACCTGGGCGTCGCCATATTGGAATCCAGACTTGTCTGACTGCGTTAGCTGGAACGCTGTTTACTACGAGGTAAATGGAACGCACCATAAGTTGTCCTGAGGTGTGATGGACTGTAGACGTGTCCAGGGTGGACCCCACCTCTCCTCTACGACGCTGCATGGACAAGCAGGTGTGGATGAATTAACGTAGGTGAATCTGGACCATGAATTCTGTTCATGCTGTCCTCTGTGGGTTTTAAAGCAGGTTAGTTTCCATGTCAACTATTAATCTTCTCTGCAGAGCTCAGTGGTTTCTACTCAGTCTGGATTCAGTCTGACGTTATCATTTTCCTAAATGTTTGGTGCTGCTGGATGTTTCTCCGCCTTGGATCCTGCGACTCTCCGATTCTCCTCCTAATGGGTCTTCCTGTGTTGAAACTGGGCCAGGCTAAGAATACGTTTTGCCGTTCAGACTGCAGAACCGCTTTAGGCTGACTTCTGATTTGATTTTCTAAATTTGTCTTTGAAAAATGACCCATAAACGAAATTACCGCCGTTATTACTGTGTTATTTCCCTCAGCTTGTATATCTAGGTCCTGAAACAGGAGCTCTGCAGTTTGATTCCCCACAGACACACGAAGAAAGGAAAATTAGATTTTCTAATCTGCAGCCAACTCCGAACACGATCCAGCGTCTGCGTGAGCTCCTCTCCAGTCGGTGTTTCCTCCTCCTGAGTGTCTGCAGCCAGACGTCAAAACATCCAGCGTCTTCCTGCAGCAGGAGAGGTGTGAGATGGCAGGTTGGGATTATGTGTGTGTGTGTGTGGGGGCGGACTCTGGCCTTTTCCCCTCCCCTCCCACGTCCTCCAGCTCTGCCGCAGCATTAGCATGCAAACGGCAGCTGCAGTGCTGCACCCCATCGCTCGCTTCAAACGGCAGCACAAACACAAACACACAATGTCGCACTATGACCATCCTACTCCTGTTCATGTATCACATCAGCAGCAGATATGGCGCTCTGCACATGTCAACTAGACAGATTCATTTGACATTCAGCCCACACATTGAAACTGCTCCCCTGCTCAACCAGTTCATCACATCCATAACATTTTCTTGGCTTTTTTTCCCCACTTTTCCTCCAAGTAAAGACCGGAGCAGCTCCATTCGCCGCCGTACGCCCCCTCAGAAAGGAAAGGGCTCCCTGGAGCTGTCAGGAGTCGGTGGCGAGATGAAGGAGCGAAACGAAGGCGAAGGAGCTGAAGGGGGAATAAATCCACCCAAACTGCATGGCAGCCGAATGAAAACAAGACCTGACCCGAGGAAACAAGATCCAACACGGATAGTTACCGACATCACTGGAGTCCAGAACAATCCGACTTAGTTAAAGGAGCCAAAGGTCCAAAGACTGCCGACCTCCACCTTGCATTCATGTGGGACGGTGCAGCAGGTGGAGGAAGACTGGGCTGGTTGGGAATTATTCATCTGGGGAGGAAAAGTTTAGTCCTAACCCTGCAGGAGTTCTCTCCCCTCTTGAGCTTATTCAAGGTTTAGCATCATTCTTAGAATTCAACAGACATTTATTATGACAACATGTCTTTACGTGCCTCACAATGCACAGAAAAAGGTCGTCAGAACCAAGAAAAGAAACATAATCTTAAATCAGCCGACGAGAAATGTAAATCATTTATATAAATAACTCAAAATAAAACAACATTATTGTACCTCATTGGCTGCATTAACTCCAGAGGAATAAAATATCATTTCTGCAGCATCTTCTGCATGAGGAAACACTAAGCCTGCCAGTTAACCTTACCCCACAAGCAACAACGGAACAAAAAATAAGTTCCGCCTTACATTTTCATGTTTTGTTAACTAAATAAATTAACTTTATCAACAGGAATTTACTCAGAGTTAGGATTTATTTACTATTAAACGTTTCATACCAAAATGCAACAAAAATGTATTTATTGGCCTTTTAACTAAAAATAAAAATAATGATTTTGATATTTCCGAGTTGCTTTTGACGGCAGCTACACCTGGAATGGAGACGAATCACCTGCAGGTCATCAGCTTACTGAGGATTCCTTCTTCTCTCCAACAACTTATTTTGATAAATCTTTGAGGTTTTTTCTTATACGTGTCTCACTTTACAATGTCAGAAAATATCTTAGCTTAAACATTAAAAATTCATGGTTTTAATCATGGAAAATTCTGAGTTCGCAAATTTACGACTTTTGAAAGAGAATTTCCGAGTTTTTCTTAAAAATATGTGAAGTTACTCTAAAACTTTTTGAGTTTTTTTGGCAGAAATTTGCTCCCAATGTTTTTTTTTCCCTTTTGTCGACAATGGCCCTAATACTCTGTCGTACAATTTGAGAAGTTGGATCTTCTTTGTGTTTGGGCCGGAACGGCTCTGCTCGGTTCTGCTGTTCCAGTCCAGAGACGGACCAACAGAAGCGTTTGGTGTCGGAGAACTCTGATGACTCGTCGTTCAGTGGTTGGTGGAAGGTCAAGCTAATCAAAGCTCTTCATGAACCTTTCCATCTCTACTCTGGCGTTGTTGGAATTTGAGGAGGTTGTTTAAAAAGTCTGGTTGCCTCTGATTGAAGCATCAGGATAACTTTTACAGCAGAGCAACTTTAATTGGACCGGATTTTACTGTCCACCTGGTTTCATCTCTGACTCGCCTGAAAATGTGGGTCTTTGCTGACTTGGCATGAAAAAGAGGAACCGAACAGACCCGGCCGACAAACTAGAAACAGGACCACAGAAACTCTCAGTACGTTTAAATGCACATCTAAATGAAGCTTCTGGCAAAAATCGGACCAATAGCTTAACCAGAATGGGAGCCTTTATTCCAGTTTACATGTCACTCAGAAAATCGAATTATTGAAAGAAGTGAGTTCAACTCCGCGACAGTAGGTGGCAACATGCGTCCTTTGACGTGGGATTTACGTTTGGCCTTGAGCGTCACACAGATAGTAAACAGATGCTGGGAGCAGTGAAGCAGACGGATTAAAGCAGGATACGAACAATGAGTGAAGAAATGAACAACAACAACGCTGCAGCACAGAACATTTCGTTACTACTGTACTGTTTGGTTGTGTTACAGTCATTGTTGTTGCTCCTGTGTTGTTGTGTACCGGTGTTGTTACTCCCGCTTACGCGGTCTCGTCACGTGAAAAGCTCGGCTAAGGCGGGGTTGGACTCACATGCAGAGAAATTCGATTGTCTTATTGCATTATCTGGGTGTCTTAGCTCGATTACTCTAACTCCAGTTCAGTTCGACTTCAGTCTGGCATTTCAACAGTCTGATTTCAGTCATACTAAGGCAATAATTCGGCTTTCTCTTGCTGCATGCAAACACATTGAGTGTAACCTGGAGGACTGGATATCCACACGAACAGATTACTGAGTTCTCCAGGTTTCACCTGGACTCCTCTGTTTGTGCGGACCAATCACAGTTCTTCCTTTCCCAGAGAAACCCCGTCCTTGGCCTCCACGTGAAACCCAGCAGCATCCAGCTCCATGGCTGTCGTCCATGAACCTCTGATCCACCCGTTGGTCTCTGCTGCCTCCGAGGCTCCTCACTGCCTCGGTGACCTCAGATTTCTGCCCCAAACTCTCCTGTTTCTGCTTCTATTAAGGCCGGCTGACGAGATGAGCCAGACCCTGAAGAGATTCCCGCCGGCAGCCAGAGTCTGTCCCCCCACTGGGTTCAGTTCTGATTCCTGCTGTGCACAGGCTTAAAGCTGAATAAGTGAGCAGGATCAGACTCAACAAATGCCTGAAAAGTGAAAATGAAACCCAGACAGAAAAGGGAAAACAGTCCCAAAGCTTTTCTGTCATTCCTGCTTAGTTTCTGGTGTGTTTCAAGGACAAACAGATGAATTCTGTGAATGTTGAAACCAGATATTTTAGCTTTAAAGGAAAAGTTTAGTTTGAATCAGCAAAGCTGGAAAAGTGTCTGATTTTGAAGCGAATAACCTGAAACACGTTCAGGCTCCTCCTCCACACGCTCCCCCGCACCGTTTCCAACACACGCATCCACTTTATGGATGTTCTGCATCTTGTTTATGAATATTTATTGTCAGACTTGCTGACAGCCAGTGAACCTGGACCCAATGTGTTTCCATAGCAACACAGTCCAATAAAAAAAAGCGCTTTCAAACGCTGATTTATGAGTTCAGGGGTCGGAAAAACTTCCATGAGTTAAACTACGAGCTGCAGCAACAGCTTCTGCAGGTTTCGAATGTTTAGATAAGGAGAAGTGGGATTACGGCGCAGATGTTCTGGTTCGGAATGAAACAAGAAGTCAAGAACCTGTTTCTGTGTCAGAAATATTCACTGAAAGCAGGAAATGTGGAGCAGAACCCAGAGCAGCTGCTAAACACTGTTTTCCACCTTCTGATTTTCTCTCCTGCTCCCTGCAGCACCCAGGGTGATTTCTTCTGATGTGACTGTGCCACCTAAATCATGTAGGCGCTGCAGCGCAGTGTTAGACATCGACACCATGGCAACAACACAAAGCTGTGTGCTTCAGAGATCCACGGAGAACAAGTCGAAGCGATCAGAAACAGACTCGTTCTGTCTGATCTCAGATCTTTGTTCACAGCAGCAGAAGCACGAAAAGTCCTGTCACTGAAAACAGCTGCCTGTGTGACCCATGATGGGGTCAGTAAGGTCACAGGAACTTCTTCAGGTCCTGATGCTTCACTGCTGAACCAGAACAATGTTTCACAATAAAAGCCCTGCTGAGAAAATATGGTGCTCTGCAAAGGCTTAAAGGGATAGTCTGCGCTTTTTTAAACTGTGGTTGTGGGGGATAGCTTTAAGTAGTCAGTGTCTATGGAAGACCGATCCTGCTAAATGTGTAAATAAATAAATAAATAAATGTGTAATTTAATAAGTAAATGTGTAAATAAATAGATAAATGTGTAATTTAATTAGTAAATCTGTAAATAAATAAATAAATAAATGTGTAATTTAATAAGTAAAAGTGTAAATAAATAGATAAATGTGTAATTGAACTAGTAAATCTGTAAATAAATAAATAAATAAATGTGTAAATAAATAAATAAATAAATAAATGTGTAATTTAATAAGTAAATGTGTAAATAAATAAATAAATAGATAAATGTGTAATTTAATTAGTAAATCTGTAAACAAATAAATAAATAAATGTGTAATTGAATAAGTAAATGTGTAAATAAATAAATAAATAAATAAATAAATGTGTAATTTAATAAGTAAATGTGTTAAAAAATATGTAATTTAACAAGTAAATACGTAATTAAATAAATAAATATGTACCTAAATAAACAAATGTGTAAATAAATAAATGTTTAAGTAAAATTGGAAGTAAATCAATATGAGGAAATAAAATTGAAAATAAGTAAAATTTTAAATAAATAAATAAATGTGTTATTTAATAAGTAAATGTGTAAATAAATAAATGTGTAAATTAATAAGTAAATATGTAATTAAATAAATAAATATGTACCTAAATAAACAAATGTGTAAATAAATAGATAAATGTGTAATTTCATTAGTAAATCTGTAAATAAATAAATAAATATGTAATTTAACAAGTAAATACGTAATTAAATAAATAAATATGTACCTAAATAAACAAATGTGTAGATAAATAAATGTTTAAGTAAAATTGGAAGTAAATCAATATGAGGAAATAAAATTGAAAATAAATTTTTTTAAATAAATAAATAAATGTGTAATTTAATAAGTAAATGTGTAAATAAATATATAAATGTGTAATTTAATAAGTAAATGTGTAAATAAATATATAAATATGTTATTTAATAAGTAAATGTGTAAATAAATAAATGTGTAAATGAATAAGTAAATATGTAATTAAATAAATAAATATGTACCTAAATAAACAAATGTGTAAATAAATAAATGTGTAAGTAAAATTGGAAGTAAATCAATATGAAGAAATAAAATTTAAAAAAAATACATAAATAAATTGTGTAATTTAATAAGTAAATATGTAATTAAATAAATAAATATCTAAGTAAATAAATATGTAAATTAAGAAATGTGTAAGTAAAATTGGAAGTAAATCAATATGAGGAAATAAAATTTAAAATAAGTAGATTAATATACGTGGAAATAACTACAAACAATATGTATTTTCACACTTATTTATTTGCAATTTTCTTTTTCTCCACATTTATTTATTCCCATATTTTATTTATCAATAATGCTTTTCCAAATACTTTTTTTTCCCTCAAGTGTATGGTAATGAGGGGGGCGTTTCTATCACTGGCCTAAACCCTCATTGGTCAGCTAAGGGAATCAGTGTCAACCAATCAGCTCCCCAGATTTTGAAAGCGTCTGGCTCTGGCCTGCCTGGGCCTCTCGCCCGCTAAGTTCTGCACGCCCGTTAGGTGGTGAGAAAATGGCTTCCCTGCAGGAATTAGCCAATTAACTAAGACAAATTTCCAATTTCATTTAGAGTAATTCAGCCAGCGAGGACTGTATATTTCTAGGGTCATATCTTGAGGAGATGCCTCCTATGCAGCTGTGAAATTTCCTCAAACTAAACATAAACACTCTCCACCCCTGAGATGCATTCAAGCCTCACATTGGACCCAGGGGGACAAAGCAACGCCACCGCTGGACTCTAGAGCTGTGGAGCGACGAATCACGCTTCTCTTTCTGGTAACTAAATAGATCAGGTTGGGTTTGGAAGGTTTGGCAACTTCCAGGAGAATTGCTCTTGCCTGAGTTCATTTTGTTACGTGTAAAGTTTGGTGGAAGGAAGATCATAGGGTGGATCATTAGGACACAAACCAAAGTCCACAAAGTAATGGATGTGCGGGTGTAGTGTGGAAGAACTTGATTGGTCTCTAAAGAGTCCTGATCTGAACCTGATAGAAAAGCTTTTTAAATGACATTGTGAACCAGACCTCCTCGTCCAACATCAGCGTCTGACCTTACAGATGCTTCTCTTGGAGAATAGAGAAAAATACCCATAAACACACTCCTGAACTTTGTGACCTTCATTCAAATAAACCCTACGGATTAAAAATGGGACGTTCCTCAAAGCTTGTCCAAGGGAACGCTGTAGGCCCTTCTCCTGACTGATACCTTTGTACATTTATCTCCTATAGATCCTTTGATTTTCCTCCCATGCATCATATTTTTACTGGTTCGAGATTTTGCATCATGTTCTTCCATGTGGACTCTTTGATTCGTCCATTCATGTAAATGATGCCTCGCTTTTTATTTTAATAATGGATGATTTTGCTGTTCCTGTCGGGGATAAACTGTTTTAGTGGGAGGCTTTATGCATTGTTAGAACTTATATAACGCATGAATAAAGATGGTGCAGAAAAAAAAGAAAAAAAACATCTCAGTTTGGGTGAATCACAGCCCTCAGAGTGCAGAAAAACAACAACAGGTAGCAGTGAATTTGTCACCAAGGCTGCTGTAAGCCGGCTGTAATTACAGCGAATGTTCTCTCCTCCAGATCTGCAGCTTGTGTAGGAGCTGCTGCAGTGGGCTGGACCTGTTTGACATCTTCATCACCGATCACCGTCAGAAACACACGGCTCTCCTCACAGCATCCCTGGGAAACGACGGCCTGGAAGATTCAGCAGAAAGGAGAAAAGTTCAGAGAGGGTTCAAAGGTCGAAGGGGACAAGATAACGGATGTGGTAAAGGTCGAGCAGCAGCGCTCCGTCATGCTGCTGGTTCTGCGTTATTGACCCAAATTCTCCCCCCTATAATTAGAACGGGCTTCTTTCATCACTCACAGATTAAACGTCGACGGCACATTAACGCCGACCGACTGGAAATTTAATTAAATGTTAGGAAACAGCCAGAAAATGTGACCCGGCTTCGCTCACGGTGCCGCGCAGCTCCTGGGCTCCGACCCAAACTCCAACAAGTAAACTCCCTGGTTTTGCCTCCTCGGCCGGCTGGGAGTTTATTCAGCAAGTGTGTTTATGGGATGGTTTAAAGATCAGCGGACAGCAGGTGAGGTCATATCATCCTGCTTCACGTAGATCAGGGTTCATGAATTTTCACCTGTGCAGCAGAAACATTAAAACCGGATCAGAACCTGATCATTTCTCTGTAAACGTGCAGCCTGGAGCTGGTGAGGTTCAGAGGATTCTCCTCATCCATCCAGAGACCAGGACCAGGAGGAAAAAAATGACACATGACCTTCACCCCCTGCTCTGATTGGCTGTCAGATGCTTCGGTAGCTGCCTGATGACAGTATCACCTGACTTGGCTCACTTATGCCCTCTAGTGGCTGTTTAAACGAAATCATCTCCACTCCTGATCACATCGCGTCCATGTTGGGTTTTTCCTTCTGGCTGCTCCGCCTGCTTCTCACATCTTTCTGTCAGTGGCTGAATTATTTCCCGACTGTTGTCTTACAGACTGTTGCGGAGCCTAACCCTTTCTGGACGATCGTCTCTCGAACAGCTGCCTGCAGATCCAACATCCCACCCGGTTCTGCTGCTCGCTCATTTACCAACATTTGGCCCCGGAGCCTCTGGATCTGTCCCCCCCCCCCCCTCTTCTCCAGCCAGGTTCAGGGCCGATGCAGGAGAACCGATCAGATCTGCTCTCAGGAAGAAAATCAACGACATACAGTCACTTTCCTGCCTCTGGCTGCACTGTAGCACACGCATATTAATGGGTTCTGATGCAGACAGCGGGAGGATTAAAGAGACATCATTAAGCCAAACTGACATTCAGAGGTCATAATAAAAAGCCTGAACCTAAACATGACGACAATACCTAAATATAATAGAAATATTCGGTTTTAGAGCTCAGAAGTGAGAAACATGATTTCATTCCTTTCTTTTTTCTTTCAAGGATTGAGCTTTTGGTTTCCGAGACATAATTCACCTTCAGGACCTCCTGAACCAGGCGTGTCCAAACTTTTAGCACCACAAACCAGAATCACCAAGTCGAAATTTTCTTTTCCAGTTAAAAACACAAAATAATTTTATTCTAAATTCATTAATTTTTTCCTGCAGAGCATTAAATTAACCATATAATATTTTAACTCAACAAAGAAGAGAGCAAATTATTGTGGCTCCTAAGAAGGTCTCAGATGTTTGTCTTCAGGAAGGTGTGCAGCTTCCTAACCTTTTAGGTTCATTGTTTTCTGGCTCTAGAACATTTATTTAAACTATCTGCATCATCAAAAATAAGAGAAACAACTTCATTCCTAAATTGTAAATATTTTTATCCAGGTTAAATGAGCGGATGTGTCTGAGTCACTGGATATTTATGATATTTAAGAAAATTTGCTGGAGGGAAAACGTCTAACATTCTTAAACTGCTCCTGTCCTAAAACCTACAATAATCAGTAACCATTGATGATGTAAAATGATGATCGCCCCCTGCTGGTTGGTTGCAATTGAAAGTCGGAGATGTTTTTTTCTTCTGGTGACTTCCAGTTTCAATATGGCCACTCACCGCATCAACAAGAGTAAACTGTGTTAGAATAAAAGCTAAACTTGCTACCTAAATATGAAGCTTTGAACTAAACATATTTAGCTAAAACGCAAATTTACTTGCCGATAAGTGGAAGTGAACTACCAAAATAAAAGCTGGGCTCCTACGTTTATCGATGTGTTTAGAGCTACAGCGATGCACCAGTAATCACACCACATGTAGAGGTTTTTCAGGACCCCACTTTTGTTTTGATTCTGCTTATCAGCAAGTGGGTTTGCTTGTTAGCTGAATATTTACTCGGAAGCTAACACGGCGCATTAATCCTGCTGAGGAAAGGGAAACTCTGAGAACTCCAAAATGTACTTATTTAAGCTGAAGGAGCCAGACTTGGTGGGTTCTCCTTCATGTTCCCGACCTGATCCCTGACCTGCCTCCCTTTCTCCTGATAGAAACCAGAGCTTGGTCATCCAGTGAGCCTTTAAACTCCATTCTGGATTTTAAAGGACAGATTTATGAGGAGCAGAAATAAACCCCGGGTTGGTTGGTGCTCCTGAAACGTCAGGCTGCTTCCAGGAGGCAAAAGACGAGGAGAAAATAGCTTCAGAGCATCACGCGGAAATGTTTTCCCTCTCAGCGGCTTAATAACCAGACTGTCACAACTGTCCTCTGCTTCGTCTTCAAAGCGGTTAGACTATTACACTCCTGTCAGCTCTGCTGCACAGCCTCAGAGCATCATGTCGCGTCTCCTTCAGGTACTGTAGGAAACCTCCATGTTCCCTCATTAACCTTCCACCGGCACGTTTCTCAGCTGCTGCAGCCGCTCATCGTCACCCTGAAGGTTTATTACACACAAAGTTTCCTTCTAGATCAAAAGCTGGAACGAATTCCCTAAAGGCTGCTCCTGAGCGTGACGTCTGGGGGGGGGCTCATAAATCCCTGATGGATGGCTTTAATAAGAGCTGCAGTCTGACTTTATGCTTCCAGATGTCTGGAGGACCACCATCGACCCTCCGATGGAGCTGCGAGACATTTCCTCGCACTTACAGAAATACGGGGGAAGGTGTTGACGCGTCGTCCATCAGACAACCTTCGACCTCTGCCGGCGTCCGCGGCCCAGCTGAAGACGGCGTCTCATCCTGGGGGCGGGACGTCCTGAAGGCCAGCCCAGGCCTGCCACACAGGACGGGCTGTTCACCCCAATCACGCTCAGAGAGTCACTGCTGCATGGAACGCTTCATGGCGAGGAGGACCTTTAACCTTTGACCCGCTAACTGAGGCCTGTAGAGTCTGAGATGGAGCTCTGACCTTGTGCTGAATCTGCTGGAACGTCTGAGATGTTCTCCTCTCTGCAGGATGGCGGACTTTAGATCGTCTGGAGATAACCTTTGACCCTTCCTATGTTGGTAAGCAGCAGCAGCAGCTGCCCCTCTAGGGTCATTGCTGTTGTCTTTCCATCCTGGTGTCATCGCAGCAGGGATGGAGGGATCTCAGTGGCAGAGAGCGAAGCTCATATTCTGCTTTGTGTGAATATGAAATGGTTTGTGGATGATGACGACATAACTGCACTCAGATGCAGAACATTAGCAGCCCGTTCAGATCAATCGTCCTTAATGTGGAAACGCTCCGACCCGACTGAGCGAAACCCGAACAAACCGAAACACTAATTTTATCCGATAAACATTAGAATATAATAATATCAGAGAGTGAAGCAGCCTTTTAACATCAGCACAGGAAATAATAGTGATTACAAATTATTGAACAGATCATAAACGTTAGTCCAATAAACTCTTTACAGTTAAACTTCGGATTCTCAGCTTCTCACAGAAATATGGTTTTAAAGCTGATCATAAAAGATGGAAAGAACTCTGCTTGATGTGTGTTTGTGTCGATGATGATGATGATGATGTTGATGATGATGATGATGTTGATGATGATGATGATGATGAGCATGTCAGCGGAGGCAGCAGGAACTGAGGGGATCAGCTAACTTCAGTAAACTCTGGTGCATTAGAAGCTCTTGAAAGATTTCCATTCAGTCTGTTGGTCTTTTTTCACCACGGATTAAACTCAGATGAAGAAGAAGAAGATGAAGATCAGACGGGGGGAGAGTTTGAGCTGTGATTAGTTCAGCCTGACTGGAAGCCATGATGGATTCTGCCGTGAAGCTAAGGCAGACAGGGACGAGGACAACAATCATCTGCAGAACCTAAACCGGGAACAAACCTGGTTCTGTTTGACATTTTTCCATCCTGCTGGGTTCCCTACATGTTCTCCACTGATCAGCTCCATGTTCTGCTCGTCTCAGTCTGCAGTCCAGAGCAGTGGGTGGCGGTAATGCACCAATCTGTTGTTTGCAGGCTGTTTATAAATACAAAGAAGAAGAAGAAGTGTGGTGTGTGTTACAGAATTATTTCAAGGTTATGTCAATTAACAGATTAAGATATTTTTATAAAAGATATCTGGGGAATATGGCATAATTATTAGTCAGGGAAGAGGCCTTTCCCCTACTCTGATCTAACTGCTGACTCCTCGACAACGAGGAGCGTTTTGGTTAACTTTGCAAGGAAGACATAAAATCAGGAGACTGAAGGCAGAAGCTGATTGCAGAGAGGATAGACAGGATTTGGGTGCCAGAGAGTTTACGACTGGCCTTAATAAAATATGAAAAAGGCAGATGCAAACCCCAGCCTCATTCATATGAAGGGAAGAAGACATTTTTTCCCACAACATGTGTTATTGTTAAGCTAACTTGCATGCTAAGGGTAGTTCTGATGAATACTGTGGGAGTAATACACACAAGGAAGGGAATTATCAGGTTTTGAGAGGCAGCGGATGTTGTATTTTGGACATAAGACTTGTTGTGGACTAACTATTTTAAAGGAGGACATTAACTAGACCTAACTGTTCTAGGTCTTTAAATGTCTCTTCAAACGGTAAGTTGTAATTTATTTGCTTTCTGAGTGGTTTGACAAAAGCGTGTACTCTGTCTACAGTTATGATTGTATCATTGATCTCAAACTTTCTGGCGCCGAGGCGACCTATATTTGGAAGTACTGTGAAGTTAGGCAGCCTTCCTTTCAAAGCAGAAAAGAGCTGCTGACGTCTGGTAGCGCTAGCAAACAATATCTAAATAGTTGACAGCAGAATCCAGCACAGCAGCGAGAGGTCCTGATCACCCGCAGCTGCAGCAGTAACGCTTACAAAGATCTTCTATAAAAGAAGATACCTTGCTCATGTACACAAGCAGACACACATCATGACAGTGGCTTAACCACAGCTGCTTTTGGAGTACAAAAACAAACCTTCCCCCAGCTAAACTGCCCTGGCGCCGGGTCTGAGATAGCCCTAGCTTGTCTAGAGAGTTTGCAAGGCATGTTGTTTAAAAGAGCAAATGACAGCAAGTCTTGCAAAGATGTGAATTTCCCCTTCCATTTATTCTTTCATTTTATGGCTTTAAGTGACATCCCCCCAGAATAAAACGTAATTTTGTATAAATAATTTATTCTAATTTCTTTTTAGGAAGCCATTTATTTGGGTGGGCCTTGGCCCCCCAGGCCCACCCAAAGCCACGCCCCTGGTCCAGAGCATCTTCTCTCTGTCTGGCTGCACAGTGATTCTGTTCTCTTCCTCCTGATGATGGTTCAAGGTGTTCTGCAGGTGCTGGGATGCTGAGGGCTAACTGGGGGGGTTGGGCTCATCAGGACTTGCTCCTGGCTGTACTGTTGGACGATCCAGAAGTCCTGCAGGACACATCCAGCCTGATGAACCACTTCATATATTTACTACAACCACTGGGCTCTGGATGACCCCTGATGATGATTGCAGTTGCCTCCGGTCTTCCTCATGTACAGCTTTCAAGGTTCATCGAAACTCCTGCAGGGTTTTCATGTGGGCTGCAGCTTGTTTCACCTGTTTCTGTCTGGAGGTTTGATTTGAAGATATTAAGCTTTTATCAGTACCAACAGCATATTTTTAAAGCAGGTTGAAGTTGCAAGTTTTTCTCCTTGAGGATG